>JARQOC010000004.1:611902717-611930826 GCA_033576535.1 Allobates femoralis | reverse complement strand
CCGTCACACGGGTGACATCGCCGCCAATTACATAGGCGACGTAGGGGCGTGGCCTATCGGCGCGGCGACATCGCCCCGACGTCACCTCATGTAAAGGAGCGATGTCGCTGGTGCCGGGGCGGTCGCCTGGTTTCAGAGCAGTGCTCTGAAACCAGGCGACCGATCTGGGGCAATGTGCACACATCGACCCATGTAACCGGCCGCCGGCGACCTGTCAGGCGATGTCCTGCATCGCTGCTGGGGTTTTCAGACACCCGGCGGCGATGCCGCCTGTCAGCTCGCCGGCGCGGGGCTGGAGATGTCGCCCCATGTAAATGAGGGACGGCGACACTGGCGGGGCGCCAAAAACGTGTGTGGCGCCCCTGCGTACAGGTGGCCACAGAAGGGTACTGCAGCCAGGCAGTTAGGACATAGTAAACACTACACCCTCACAGCCCACATCCCCACGCATAGAGAGGGTTCACGTCCAGCTCTGAGGTCGGACACTATATGAGACCAGAAGGGGTGGTGGATGAGGAGTGGGTTGGGCACACCAGAAGGTCAGGTGACTGACAGTATATAGAGAGGGGGAGGAGTGAAGGAAGTTAGTAGGCTGAAGTAGCTGAGATGCAAAGACCAAGAACAGCAGAGTAAGCTGAGATAGGAAGGCTACAGAACAGCAGGAGGTTGAGCTGAAGCTGAGCAGGAGAGAGCCATACGTCCTGGAAGAGCCTAAGCTGAGGAGCGCAGACCCGTACTGAGCCAGTGTGAGCCAGATGGGGGGGAAAAGCCCATCCAAGATGCTGAAACCACCAGGAGTGTGAGAGAGCCGAGAGGGACGGTGTAACCCGGGGCCCTAGAATTACAGCTCAAGCAACCAACTGCAGGCGGGGTAGCCCTCATATATACTGGAAGGAACGCGGAGGAAGGAGCCTGGTAGTTTAATGCTGTGGACTATTGCAGGCTGGGCTAGAGCAGAGTGTCAGCTCTGAGGGGGACCGACGATTCACCCGGTATCCCCAGATTCACTGACGGGGAGCTTTAGTTTCAAGCTGGAGTTCCTAACCCAAAGAACAGGCAGCTCAGTGACGCACTAGGACTCACAGAAGCCCGAGTCACCGCTATACTGTTCAGCGTCCGCACACACCCGTGTAAGACGGAGAAAGAGAGTAATAGCCCGGAAAGGTACACTAAAAGACTGTGTGAGGGGTCACAAGGAGAGAGGAGCCTGGCTGCAGGAGAGAAGGGAACCCGGAAAGGGAGTAGAGAACAACTGTGTGCTAAAGACTGTGAATAACCTGTAACTTGCTTGAAAGACCTTAAGTAAAGCCTTGGAAACCCTGAACAGCCTCTTGCCTACTTCCATCTGCAGACCCTTTCTCCCATACATGCTTGCACCAAGAAGACCTCAACCTGCAGAGCCACAGCCTGTCAGCACCAACGCTGAGGAGAGATCCCTGCAGTGTCTGCAAGTAAGTGTGCTCCAACAACTCACACAGACCAACAGACTTTAACCTTTACTGCCCCGGGGGATACAGTTCCCCCCCACTGGAACTATACCATCCCCGCTGCCATTCCATCACCCCCGGAGGTTCTGCAGCAGCCGCGGCCCCCATTACTGGCTGCACCAAGTGGGTGGCGTCACCCGTGACAATCTCCCTTGTAAATATTCCCCCTTTTATTGTGCTGAGCCAGGGACACGGTCCGGACCAGGCCACCAGTGACATCCCCAGCAGCAGACCGGTCCGGTACCGAGTACCCCACGTCCCTTGGGGCTCCACACGTGCGCGCACCCACCAGTCGCCGCCAACATCTCCAGCCCCGTCGCCAGGTGTGACAGGGCCTTTAGAGCTATCTCAATATTTGGGAAAGTATCCTGCACACCCTTTTCCATGATAAGCTTGTACATGAAAAGTTCAGTGCTGATATCTTTTGGCTTCTTGTCTGTGAATAAATTGGCAAATGTTACAAACTGACATTTCATCGATAAATGTAATGTCCAAGTCATCTGAATAAGAACTGACGAGTTGCTCTGCTGTGGCCTTAAGCTCGTCTGAAGACAGTTCTTTCAGATGGCTAAAAAAAGCTACCGTATTTTTCGCTTTATAAGACGCACCTGATTATAAGACGCACCCCCAAATTTGGTGAAGGAAAAGGGAAAAAAAAATATTTAATGTTAAATGGGGTTCATCTTATAATGCCAGTGTCCGTCTTACAATCAGTTTATATGTCCCCTATTCTGGTATATTTGTCTCCATTCTGGTATATGTGCCCCCTCCTAATTAAATGGTCCCCCACCTGGTATCCATGCCCCCATCCTGGTATGTTTCCACCTCCTGATATATGGCCCCCTTCCTAATATATGGTCCCCTCCTGGTATGCATGCCCCAATCCTGGTTTATGTTCCCCCTCCTCATATATGTCCTAAAATGGGGGACATGCATCCTGCTACATAGCCCCCCAACTCTTACCGAGGGAGGTTTGTGGTGGTGCTCCGGGGCCATGGAGGTTGGGTCCTAAGCAGGAGCTGCTGGGGTGCCACAGATGTTGGGGGCTAAGGCAGGAGCTGCTGGGGTGCCACAGATGTTGGGGGCTAAGCAGGAGCTGCTGGGGGTGCCACAGATGTTGGGGGGCTAAGCAGGAGCTGCTGGGGGTGCCACAGATGTTGGGGGGCTAAGCAGGAGCTTCTGGGGGTGCCACAGATGTTGGGGGGCTAAGCAGGAGCTGCTGGGGGTGCCACAGATGTTGGGGGGCTAAGCAGGAGCTGCTGGGGGTGCCACAGATGTTGGGGGGCTAAGCAGGAGCTGCTGGGGTGCCACAGATGTTGGGGGGCTAAGCAGGAGCTGCTGGGGGTGCCACAGATGTTGGGGGGCTAAGCAGGAGCTGCTGGGGGTGCCACAGATGTTGGGGGGCTAAGCAGGAGCTTCTGGGGGTGCCACAAATGTTGGGGGGCTAAGCAGGAGCTTCTGGGGTGCCACAGATGTTGGGGGGCTAAGCAGGAGCTGCTGGGGGTGCCACAGATGTTGGGGGGCTAAGCAGGAGCTGCTGGGGGTGCCACAGATGTTGTGGGGCTAAGCAGGAGCTGCTGGGGTGCCACAGATTTTGGGGGCTAAGGCAGGAGCTGCGGGGGTGCCACGGAGGTTGGGAGCCAAGGCACAAGCTGCGGGGGGGTTGCGCCGGTCTCCGGTGGGCGCCGCCATTATTATTTCCCAGCATGCATTGCCGCTCTGGCAATGCATGCTCTTGTGTCCAGAATTGTCCGTGAATCGCGGTCTGCGCATGCGCCGCGGCCATTTTATTGAAGACTGGAGAACAATACTGGAGTTCATAGAAATGGCCGCGGCGCATGCGCAGACCCCCACCCGCGGCCATTTACAGGAGCAATGCAATGCAATGCAGACCGGCAATGCATGCTGGTAAATAATAATGGCGGCGCCCACCGGAGACCGGCGCAACCCCCCCGCAGCTTGTGCCTTGGCCCCCAACCTCCATGGACCGGATCAGGCGCCTCCGATCCACCCCCCCACACCACATCCCCCCTAGGTAATATATATTTTTTTTTTTACATTTTTTTTTTACTTTTTTTTTTTTTACATTCTCTTTTTAAGACGCACCCCTGTTTTCCCCCCAGTTTTGGGGGAACAAAAGTGCGTCTTAAAAAGCGAAAAATACGGTACATTTGCTAGGTATATCTTCATATGCTTGAAGATGTTGGTCAAGAGAAGCTATAAACTGATCAGTGATAGGCAAAAAAGTTTCTGTTCTGTATTTTTCAGAAGGGCCGAGTTGTACTTCTTTCATATGGCCATAATCCAATTGATTGAGACACACGGTTCGGCGCCTGTGTCGAGCATCGTCTGAACATACTCAGATGAACCAGACAGCTCCTCACCTTGCTTCTCATAAATTTTGAAGGCATCATGCTTTGATGCGACAGTTTTTTTAAGCTGTCAGTGACGCCACAGCAGTGTTTAGATCGAATTTTGCGTGTTGTAGATTTTTACTACGGTAGTTGTATCTGTTCTTTGCAGGATATCATTCCAGAAGGTGGTGTTAATACCAATTTCAAGCTGATTCACTTGTCTTAACAGTCCTTCTTCTTTACACCGTACACAGCTTTTTTCTTCAAAGTCATCAGCAATCTGTTTAAGTACATCTTTAATTTGCTGATAGTCATGCTTAAGGGCCTTAAGGCCCAGTCACACATAACGACGCACCAGCGATCCCGATAACGATGTGCAGAGATCGCTAGTGCGTCGTTTTTTTACATCGCTGGTAACATGTCAATCAGGTATCTCACCAGCGCTGTGAAAACGACGCACTAGCGATCCAGAATTATACAGAGGTCGTTGGGAATTGTCACTCCATGGCGTAGCATTGAGATCGTTGGTCATTGTCCCTGTCAAATACAACGATGTAGCGCTCCCAGCGGGAGCGCAACGACGTAGAAATGACCCAGAGCAGTGTGTAACGATCAACGATCCCACAGCAGGGGCCAGATCGTTGGTGTGTGTCACACATAACGAGATCGCTAACGGGATCGCTGTTGCATCACAAAATCTGTGACGCAACAACGATCTCGTTAGCGATCTCGTTATGTGTGACAGGGCTTTTAGTAGCATCAGCTCTGCAGGACCAACGCATTGTTGTGGCACGTTTGAGAGTCAATGCTGTTGCTGAGTCAATATTTGTCAAAGCCTCAGTCAGGAGCTGATGCCAATGCGTTGAAACTGTGAAGAGGAGGAACAGCTTTTCAAAGAAGTCAAAAAAATGTACAGCACTCGAGCAGCTTTCTACAGCTTTTTAGCAACCAGATTTAAAGATTGTGCCGTACAAGGAATTCAGGATGCAAGATTGTTCTTCTCTCTCACTTTGTCTTGCAGGCCATTGTATTTGCCACTCATTGCAGATGCATTGTCATAACTTTGAGCTCGGCAATTTCCCAGGTCTAGGTCATGTCTCTTCAAAAATTCCAACAAGGCATTGAACATGTCTTGAGTGCCATGGCCTTTGTTTGCCATGAATGTTACAAAGCGTTCCACAGGGCCATCTTTCTCCATATACCTCAATATAAGGGTTAGTTGGTCAACGTGAGCTGCATCAGGTGTGGAGTCCAAAGAGATGGAGTAGTATGTTGATTTGTTAACTCGAGAAATAATTTCTCTGAGGACTTGTTCACCCATTACATCAGGGGTCTCAAACTCGGCTGGGTTGGTGGGCCGCACATAGGAAAACATTTATAGCGGGGGCCGCATCCCTTGTAGGACTAAGTGATGTTTTCAGTAATACCAGAATTTTTTGCTCAATGTAGTAGAGTACAAATCCTTATCCCCTTCTTGTAGTAATGTCTCCATCCTGTAGTAATGTCCTTTTCTTCTGATGTCCTCCATCCTGACCCCCCCATCTTGATCCCCTTTTCTAGTGATGTCCCCCATCCTGATTCCCTTTTCTAGTGATGTCCCCCATCCTGATCCCCTTTTCTAGTGATGTCCCCCATCCTGATCCCCTTTTCTAGCGATGTCCCAGATCCTGGACCCCTTTTGTAGTGAGGTCCCGCATCCAGGTCCCCTTTTGTACTGATGTCCCCCATCCTGATCTACTTTTATAGTGATGCCCCCCATCCTGTTTTACCTTCTTTTTACACACGCACATGCACATTCATTCACACTCACACACAAACACACATACACCTCACACACACCTCACACACTCTTTCTTATACACACATCCTCACTCACATACTCACACACTCACACACTCACCCTCACACACACCCTCTCACACACAGTCACAGTTTTCTCACTTTAATGATGCATCGCTCCAGTGCAGGGGGCCGCCGCGGTCCCCGCTGTGCTGACTTTTGGCCTCTGCTGTGCTATGACTTCCTCCAGCCGCCGCTCAGACAAGCTCTGTTGCTCAGCAAGATCAATGCAATCTGCCAGCCAGAGGCCCACATGTGACGTCATATTTTGCCATCAGCTGCGGGCCTCTCATTGGCTGGCAGCTTGCATTGATCATGCTGAGTGGCAGAGCTTGTTAGTGCCGCGGACGGAAGTCATCACACAGTGGGGACTGCAGCGGCCCCCTGCACTGGGCGATGCATCATTAAGTTGTCCAAGGTGCCACGGGCCGCATAGTGAAGCCACAGGGCCGCATGCGGCCCTCGGGCCGCATGTTTGAGACCCCTGCATTACATTGATAATTTCTTCAATTATTTTAGATAACAGGTAGTTTGTATGACCCTTGCCGCGATTGGCTTGAGTTTTGATATGCGGTGCAAGAAAGTCGTCGTACTGGGCGATATGTTCAAGAATGCCCAAAAAGTTTCTATTTCTAAGTGATCCAACCAATTTGTTATCTCCTCTAAATGGTAAGCCACGCTCGGCAATAAACTGAACAACATTTACTACTCTATAATTTATCAACACTGGAGCTAGTCTACAAAGGTTTGACCAAATTTTATTTGGTTGTTGCTGCTAAAAAGCTTTTGGGGGCTTACCGTGCTTTGACTCCCTGGGACTGTTAATTAACCATTAATTATAATAGCCCAGCGAATACATTAGCCTTTTATCCAATGGCAACAAATGTGAATTAACATACAATCAACCTACTCTTGGTTAACCGTTAACTGGATGTTTATTCAATCTTAAAATTTAATCTGATATTCCATTCTTGTTAAAAACATTTTAAAATATATAAAAAAATAAAATAAAACAAATTGTTATTCTGTATAGTATAGCGTAAAATAAGAATGTTGGATTATGTTACGCTGTACTATACAGAATAACAACTTGTTCTATTTTATTTGCCATTTGCCATTGGCTAATGTATGCGCTGGGCTATTATAATTAATGGTTAATTAACATTTACTACTCGTTTCAATATTGACCTCCAATAATGCTCCTGAGCCTCGACTTGTTGTGTTAGCTCCGTACCAATTCGCCCAATCGGTTTTAACCTCCTATTGAAAGCAATTGTAGAGTTCAGATGTTCTGCTGACTGCTCATGACTTTTTATACGTTCTTGTGAATGTTTCCAATCACAGAATCCATTAGACGAAAGCTGAGAAGACTCAGATGCTGTAATAAAGCACATCAATCTGCACATGAAGCAGTAAATGCATCCTTTAGAGGGAGAGAAGCATAACCAATTCCTCATTATGACTTCTCCATTATGATTTTGATGCAGGGGCAGACCGTCACCCCCGGGGGCCCTGGTGCAGGAGAGGACGGGGGGCGGGGCTACTGGCCGTCGGCGCGGCCCAAGATGGGAGGGGTGCCGCTGGCCGTCGGCGCGGCCCGGGAAAGGGGGGGGGTGGGTGCTGCTGGGAGCCGCAGACGCGATGCTCTCCTACCTGGGAGCCGCGCCGGATGTATGCTAGGGGCCGGAGGAGCCGAGGAGAGGAGGGGCGGGATCAGGCAGGGGAAGCAGGAAGCTCTCTGCTTCCCTTGCCTGACCCTCCTCTCCTTTGACGGCGGCTTGCGGGGGTCGGCTGGGGGCCCCCCTCCAGGCTTGAAGGGGCCCCCAGCCGGTCGGGGCCCTGGTGCAGCTGCACCAGCTGCACCAGTGTAGTTCCGCCCCTGTTTTGATGACAGAAAAGCCCAAGTGTGCACATTCTTGGAATATTGCAGTCCTTTCTAGGTTGCTGAACCGAGTGTGCAATGAACAAATTTTCATCACAGTGATGGATTGTTGATACACCCCTTTTCAGCCAGTAATCCCGCATCTGTACCGAAATAATGGATGGCCAGAGTCCAATGTCATCGCCCCCTGGTGGGCCCTCAACTTCACCTTCTTCATAAGATGTGCCACTATCAGTCTCCTTTTCTTTGTGTTCTTCAGTTGTACACGTTACTACTTCTGCCTTGGTCTGGGAACTTGCTATCTACCTTATGGAGAGACGTTTTCCTGCAACCATAAGAAGACAGTTAAGTAGGTGAGGAGATTACACCAGCTGGAGTTCTTCCACTTCCTTACTGAAGTGCAAATTTGCATATTCCCTAGAGGAGGGATGTGGCTGTAATCTCCTCACCTACTTAACTGTTTTCTTATGGTTGCAGGAAAACTTCTCTCCATAAGGTAGATAGCAAGTTCCCAGACCTTGTCTTAGCCCACTCACACAGCCAGATCAGAATATCCCACGCACTACACTCATGAGGGACAGTTACCTCGAAACACAGAGTCTGTAGTTTGGGGTTCTGATCTGGCCCAAATCCCTTAGTCATATTAAAAAGCTTGTTCGAAAGCAATTATGACTTTGAGGAGCTACTTAAAGGTGGCACTGGAGTTCTTCCAGCTCCTTACTGAAGTGCAAATTTACTTCAGCCTTTTCATTGCCAGGATCAACAACCATTTCCACTGAAGCATTGTCAGGTTGATCATCAGATTCTACAAGGTCATTACTGCTTTCTGACACTTGCCTTGAATGAACAGTGAAGAACTCGTCCAATTCTCTTGTTTTAGCTATCTCTTCTGTTGATTCATTGTTGCTTCTTTTGCTTTACGTCTTTTAGAAGCCCCAGACTCCCAAATTCTTGTGCGATGTCTGTGCCTATCTCCTTCACGATTGTCCATGATGGTAATCTAAAAGTAACAAAATTACCTTGTCAACACTTGAAGTCCTGAAAGGGAATTAAAGATTAAAATATGTACATATGTATGTATGTATATTGTAGAAATTTATTTAGATACTTACCAAAGGTATGTAGTTCACAATGTACTACAACACAGGTCCGGCTCCAGGTTTTTCAGGGCCCCGTGCGTCAGGCGAAACGGTCTCAGTGGGCCCCTTTAAGACATACCACGATTCACGATTATAATATGCAGGCTGCAGTTTGTATTTATGTAACATAGAGGATATATACATATTATATATATATATATATATATATATATATATATATATATATATATATATATATATATATATATATATATATATATATATATATATATATATATGAAAAAAAAGGAACAGCACCAGATATTACCAGACTTGTGCAGCGCTTTCTCAACACCGGTCAAGTGTCCATGTAAACAATCCAAAAAAGGAAAAAGCAGCACCATATAGATGTCAAGTGAACCTTTATTGCCAATGGTGTGGCGACATTTCGGACCGGAGGTCCCTTCTCAAGCAGTGTACAAGTGATAATGCTCCAGTTTATAAAGGTTCACAGGTTCATTCATTATCAAATCATTAGTGAAATATCATTATAAAATCAAATTCTCATTGAATCATCATTTATACATAGTGGTTCTATATACAGTGCCTACAAGTAGTATTCAACCCCCTGCAGATTTAGGTGGTTTGATAAGATGCCAATAAGTTAGAGCCTTCAAACTGCAAACGAGAGTAGGATTTATTAACAGAAGCATAAATCTTACAAACCAAAAAGTTATGTTGCTCAGTTGAATTTTTATAAATTTTAAACATAAAAGTGTGGGTCAATTATTATTCAACCCCTAGGTTTAATATTTTGTGGAATAACCCTTGTTTGCAATTACAGCTAATAACCGTGTTTTATAAGACCTGATCAGGCCGGCACATGTCTCTGGAGTTATCTTGGCCCACTCCTCCATGCAGATCCTCTCCAAGTTATCTAGGTTCTTTGGGTGTCTCATGTATACTTTAATCTTGAGCTCCTTCCACAAGTTTTCAATTGGGTTAAGGTCAGGAGACTGACTAGGCCACTCCAGCACCTTGATTTTTTCCCTCTTGAACCAGGCCTTGGTTTTCTTGGCTGTGTGCTTTGGGTCGTTGTCTTGTTGGAAGATGAAATTACGACCCATCTTAAGATCCTTGATGAAGGAGCGGAGGTTCTTGGCCAAAATCTCCAGGTAGGCCGTGCTATTCATCTTCCCATGGATGCGGACCAGATGGCCAGGCCCCTTGGCTGAGAAACAGCCCCACAGGATGATGCTGCCACCACCATGCTTGACTGTAGGGATGGTATTCTTGGGGTCGTATGCAATGCCATCCAGTCTCCAAACGTCACGTGTGTGGTTTTCACCAAAGATCTCGATCTTGGTCTCATCAGACCATAGAACCTTGAACCAGTCTGTCTCAGAGTCCTCCAAGTGATCATGAGCAAACTGTAGACGAGCCTTGACATGACACTTTGAAAGTAAAGGAACCTTACGGGCTAGTCTGGAACGGAGACCATTGCGGTGGAGTACGTTACTTATGGTATTGACTGAAACCAATGTCCCCACTGCCATGAGATCTTCCCGGAGCTCCTTCCTTGTTGTCCTTGGGTTAGCCTTGACTCTTCGGACAAGCCTGGCCTCGGCACGGGAGGAAACTTTCAAAGGCTGTCCAGGCCGTGGAAGGCTAACAGTAGTTCTATAAGCCTTCCACTTCCGGATGATGCTCCCAACAGTGGAGACAGGTAGGCCCAACTCCTTGGAAAGGGTTTTGTACCCCTTGCCAGCCTTGTGACCCTCCACGATCTTGTCTCTGATGGCCTTGGAATGCTCCTTTGTCTTTCCCATGTTGACCATGTATGAGTACTGTTCACAAGTTTGGGGAGGGTCTTAAATAGTCAGAAAAGGCTGGCAAATGAGATAATTAATCCACACATGTTAAGCTCATTGTTATTTGTGCCTGAACTACTTCTTAATACTTTAGGGGGACCAAACAGAATGCTGGTGGTTTGAGGGGTTGAATAATAAATGACCCTCTGAATTAACTTTTAACGCTTTAAAAAAAAAACAAAAAAAAAAAAAAAAAGGTTTTTTGTGACACTGCATTTCCCACTTCCAGGCTGATCTACAGTCCAAATGTCACAATGCCAAGTTAATTCTGCATGTGTCAACCAGCTAAATCTGCAGGGGGTTGAATACTACTTGTAGGCACTGTATTATAAAGTGCATTTAGTGACTACTAAAACGTTTTATCATCATGATTTACAATTCTTTAGTGCCCATATACATTAATATACATTAATTAGTGCATTTAATCATTAAAATCAGGTGTCCGCTATTAGGAATTTGACAATCACTCACATGTAACAGTGCATATTTCTGTTACCAGCATTCTCTATATCCCACTGAGCATGTCAGGAACTTGAAATGACAAAATACCCATAGTGCATCGCTTTGCACAGCCTCAGAATGTTGTTATGAAGCCAGTGACTCCATTTCCATTATGGGTCACTGTACTACCCTATCTCCAGGCAGGATATGACATCATGCCCACAATGCACTGCAGCTATCTCTATATTTAAAAGTGCACTGAGGCTGGTTCCGCCATCTTGAATGTGGTCACTGCTATTGATTACCATTATAAAGTGTGGGCAAGTTATATCTGAATAGTTTAAACTCCATCTAACATACTAATTCAAAGGAAAACTTGCCTCAGAATTACAGTAAAACTGCATAATGGCCCATTATTTTAACAAAAGGGACTCTATATCAGAAGTATTTGTTTTTTACTTATTAATTAATTGTGAGTACTCTCGCTGAATGTAGCAAGTAACATAGACCTTATATGTATACTACGGGTCTGGCTTCAAAGCCACACGCGTATCACCAAGGACCCAAAACAAACAATATCAATTAAAATATATCATTCCTTCAGATGTAATGCACTTATCACTACCAGTTAGGGCCTTAAAAGTGATAGACAGGTATATGATCTAGCTTACACTAGTTTTGAAATCAACGTTCAGACCGTTTGGCCTCAACGTGTTCAACTTCATTATCCATTGAAGTTCTTTCCTCTTAAGTAGTTTGATACAATCTCCCCCTCTCCTCATTACTGGAACAGTATCTATAATCCTAAAGCGTAGTTGTTTTTCACTATGTCCCTTCTCAAGGAAATGTCTAGATACTGGTAGATCCATGCTTTTTTTACTTATACTACTCCTATGCAAATTTTTCCTGGTCTTAAATTTGCACGAACGTACCAACATAGACAAGGACATTGTAAAACGTAGATGACAAACTCTGAGTCACAAGTTAGGTAATGATTGATTTTAAAGACCCCATTAGTCAATGGGTGTTGGAAAGGGTTTCCCTTTATCATTAGACAACAATCAATACAGGACAGACAGGGGTAACAACCTTTCCTATCTGAACCTGTTAGGGACATTTGGCTGGATTTTTTTAGGCAGCCTATGTCAGCTTTTATAAGGCTAGAGCCTATTGTTCTATTACGCTTGTAAGAAAAAAACTCATCAACTTGTGGTAAACAGTTTTGGAGCATCCCCCAATGTTTCTGTATAATTTTCGCTATGGGTTTGCTTTCTTCACAGAAGAGAACTACAGGATGACGCTTGTGTTATCAGCTCCGCCCCCTCCTCTGCTGATTGGCCGAGCACAGAACTGTTGGTGGGTTTGAATTTCCCGCTCATTGTCCGGTTATTTTCCCGCTTTTTCCTATCTACTTATATAATCGGGAGTTGGGATTTCGGGCACTGTAGCCCAATCCCAGACTCCTTAGCGGCACTGCGAGTGATGACGCGCAGTGTCATCACGAGCCGCAGCCGCTCTACAGTTAAAAAAAAAATAAATCCTCACCTCTCCCCGAGCCCCCGGAGTCTCCCGCCGTCTTCCGCCGTGTTCCGCTAGGCTCCCGGTGGCTCTGCAGGCTCCCGGTGCCTGCAGAGCTCTTCTACTGCAGTCAAGGACCTGTGGTGATGTCAGAGTCACGTGACACCAGCTTACTCCAGGCAAATCGCGGGTCACGTGACTCTGACATCACCACAGGTCCTTGACTGCAGTAGATAGAAGACCACTGCAGGCACCGGGAGCCTGCAGAGCCACCGGGAGCCTAGCGGAACACGGAGGAAGACGGCGGCAACCACTTCTCTGCACCCTCACCTCTGTCACGCTGCCCTGCGCCCCAGCCTCAATGCCACGAGCCTTTGACAGCCACCGCGGCGGCAGTGTCGCCAGGAGCCGCCGGGAGCCGCCGGAGACCACCCTCCGGGAGAGCCGCCCACTGCCTTGGTGCTGGCACAGAGGGCTCGAGGTGAGGGAGCAGTGTGTGGACGGGGGCACTGGTGCACTCATACAACGCCCTCATCTGCAATACACAAGGGGCTGCAGTGGAGAACACTACAAATGCCAAGGTGGCCCACCTTCTATCCACACACCCACCAGAATCATTAAGTATAGCAGCATCTCTCCTCACCTCTCCTCCAGCCTGACCTCTCCTCACCCCTCCATCCAGCCTGACCTCACCCCTCCTCCAGCCTGACCTCTCCTCACCCCTCCTCCTGCGTGACCTCTCCTCACCCCTCCTCAAGCCTGACCTCTCCTCACCCCTCCATCCAGCCTGACCTGTCCTTCCCCCTCCATCCAGCCTGACCTCTCCTCCCCCCTCCATCCAGCCTGACCTCTCCTCACCCCTCCATCCAGCCTGACCTCTCCTCACCCCTCCATCCAGCCTGACCTCACCCCTCCTCCAGCCTGACCTCTCCTCACCCCTCCTCCTGCCTGACCTCTCCTCACCCCTCCTCCTGCCTGACCTCTCCTCACCCCTCCTCCTGCCTGACCGCTCCTCACCCCTCCATCCAGCCTGACCTCTCCTCACCCCTCCATCCAGCCTGACCTCTCCTCACCCCTCCATCCAGCCTGACCTCTCCTCACCCCTCCATCCAGCCTGACCTCTCCTCACCCCTCCATCCAGCCTGACCTCTCCTCACCCCTCCATCCAGCCTGACCTCTCCTCACCCCTCCATCCAGCCTGACCTCTCCTCACCCCTCCATCCAGCCTCACCTCTCCTAACCCCTCCATCCAGCCTCACCTCTCCTCACCCCTCCTCCAGCGGCACCTCACCTCACCCCTCCTCCAGCGGCACCTCTCCTCACCCCTCCTCCAGCCGCACCTCTCCTCACCCCTCCTCCATCCGCACCTCACCTCACCCCTCCTCCAGCCTGACCTCTCCTCACCCCTCCTCCAGCCTGACCTCTCCTCACCCCTCCATCCAGCCTGACCTCTCCTCACCCCTCTTCCAGCCTGACCTCTCCTCATCCCTCCATCCAGCCTCACCTCTCCTCCAGCGGCACCTCTCCTCACCCCTCCTCCAGCGGCACCTCTCCTCACCCCTCCTCCATCCGCACCTCACCTCACCCCTCCTCCAGCCTGACCTCTCCTCACCCCTCCTCCAGCCTGACCTCTCCTCACCCCTCCATCCAGCCTGACCTCTCCTCACCCCTCTTCCAGCCTGACCTCTCCTCACCCCTCCATCCAGCCTGACCTCTCCTCACACCTCCATCCAGCCTGACCTCTCCTCACACCTCCATCCAGCCTGACCTCTCCTCACCCCTCCTCCAGCCTGACCTCTCCTCACCCCTCCTCCAGCCTGACCTCTCCTCACCCCTCCTCCAGCCTGACCTCTCCTCACCCCTCCATCCAGCCTGACCTCTCCTCACCCCTCCATCCAGCCTGACCTCTCCTCACCCCTCCATCAGCCTGACCTCTCCTCACCCCTCCATCCTGACCTGACCTCTCCCTCACCCCTCCATCCAGCCTGACCCTCTCCTCACCCCTCCATCCAGCCTGACCTCACCCCTCCATCCAGCCTGACCTCACCCCTCCATCCAGCCTGACCTCTCCTCACCCTTCCATCCAGCCTGACCTCTCCTCACCCCTCCATCCAGCCTGACCTCTCCTCACCCCTCCATCCAGCCTGACCTTTCCT
Source organism: Allobates femoralis (assembly GCA_033576535.1). Classification (NCBI taxonomy): domain Eukaryota; kingdom Metazoa; phylum Chordata; class Amphibia; order Anura; family Aromobatidae; genus Allobates; species Allobates femoralis. The sequence continues at coordinate 611,916,199 of JARQOC010000004.1, read as the reverse complement.
CACTCCTCCTTTAGCCTGATCTCTCCTCACCCCTCCTCCAGCCTCACCTCTCCTCACCCCTCCTCCAGCCGCACCTCTCCTCACCCCTCCTCCAGCCTGACCTCTCCTCACCCCTCCTCCATCCGCACCTCTCCTCACCCCTCCTCCAGCCTGACCTCACCCCTCCTCCAGCCTGACCTCTCCTCACCCCTCCTCCAGCCTGACCTCTCCTCATCCCTCCTCTAGCCTGACCTCTCCTCACCCCTCCTCCAGCCGCACCTCTCCTCACCCCTCCTCCAGCCTGACCTCTCCTCGCCCCTCCTCCAGCCTGACCTCACCCCTCCTCCAGCCGGACCTCTCCTCACCCCTCCTCCAGCCTGAACTCTCCTCACCCCTCCTCCAGCCTGAACTCTCCTCACCCCTCCTCCAGCCTGAACTCTCCTCACCCCTCCTCCAGCCGCACCTCTCTTCACCCCTCCTCCAGCCTCACCTCTCTTCACCCCTCCTCCAGCCTCACCTCTCCTCACCCCTCCTCCAGCCTGACCTCTCCTCACCCCTCCTCCAGCCTGACCTCTCCTCACCCCTTCTCCACTCCAGCCTGACCTCTCCTCACCCCTCCTCCAGAATCACCTCTCCTCATCCCTCCTCCAGCCTGATCTCTCCTCACCCCTCCTCCAGCCGCACCTCTCCTCACCCCTCCTCCAGCTGCACCTCTCCTCACCCCTCCAGCCTCTGCTCTCCTCACCCCTCCAGCCTCTGCTCTCCTCACCCCTCCAGCCTCTGCTCTCCTCACCCCTCCAGCCTCTGCTCTCCTCACCCCTCCAGCCTCTGCTCTCCTCACCCCTCCAGCCTCCCGCCACATCATACTCTGCTATCCACAGAGCCACCTGTATACTCTGCTACCCACACAGCTGCCTGTATACTCGCCTCTATGCTCTGCCACCCACACAGCCGCCTCTATGCTCTGCCACCCACACAGCCGCCTCTATGCTCTGCCACCCACACAGCCGCCTCTATGCTCTGCCACCCACACAGCCGCCTCTGTGCTCTGCCACCCACACAGCCGCCTCTGTGCTCTGCCACCCACACAGCCGCCTCTGTGCTCTGCCACCCACACAGCCGCCTCTATGCTCTGCCACCCACACAGCCGCCTCTATGCTCTGCGACCCACACAGCCGCCTCTATGCTCTGCGACCCACACAGCCGCCTCTATGCTCTGCGACCCACACAGCCTCCTCGATGCTCTGCCACCCACACAGCCGCCTCTATGCTCTGCCACCCACACAGCCGCCTCTATGCTCTGCGACCCACACAGCCGCCTCTATGCTCTGCGACCCACACAGCCTCCTCGATGCTCTGCCACCCACACAGCCGCCTCTATGTTCTGCCACCCACACAGCCGCCTCTATGCTCTGCGACCCACACAGCCTCCTCGATGCTCTGCCACCCACACAGCCGCCTCTATGTTCTGCCACCCACACAGCCGCCTCTATGTTCTGCGACCCACATAGCCGCCTCTATGCTCTGCGACCCACACAGCCGCCTCTATACACACAATTCATTTCACCGCGCTCCCGATGCAATTGCATCGGGCCTTTTTACTAGTATTATAATAAGTCACAGTTCTGATTCCTTTCCGCGGACACCTCCTGCTCCGATCAACTACAATGTGAGACTCAGACCTGGAGATACAGCAATCACTGGGAGATCTATATACTCTACATTTACTCCCCATATAGTGCTGTATACCCAGTATAGAGCTGTATATAAATATATAGTTCTGTATACCCTCACATAATGCTATATACTATGATGCTGTATACCTCCCATACAAAGCAAAGGAAGAGTAACTTCAGAGGAAAACTAGCAAGAAAATGCAGAAAGCTCCGATCACAATAACAAGAAACTGATGGAAATATCTCTGAGCACTGAAAGAGTTAACTGGCCATCTCCTATTACCAGCAGAACACTGGAGGAGGTGGCACTAGGACCCAGCGCCCACTGCACCTGCCCCTCTATTGTCAGCCTACTCCCCCTCTCCAGAGTTATGGTGGGTTTACACACACCAATCATTGTATCCAATCTCTGAACCAATCTCTGGTTGCAGTGAAATCATGGACAGATTGCTCCATGTTGTACACAGCCACAAAATGGAACTATGTGTCCATGATTTCACTGCAACCAGAGATTGGTTCAGAGATTGGATACAATGATTGGTGTGTGTAAACCCACCATCAGATCTACATCTCACTACAACCCTCATCATCCTCTCCTGTCTTTTTCAACTCCTTCCTCTAATCCCCCCAGCCCTACGCTCTCTGGCTGGATGCAAAGACCCTCTAAGTCCTCTATATACTATAATGCACCCCCATAGTCCTCTATACACTATAATGCACCCCACAGTGGTCCATATATTAAATGCACCCCCTGAAGTCCTCCATATATTAAAAAGCATTCTATAATCCTCCATATATTTTAATGCACTCCCCATAGTCTTCCATATAGTATAAACTCCACATATCCTCTATACCTTATAATACACCCCCAAAAGTCCTCCATACATTATAAAACATCCCCCATAGTTCTCCATACATTATAAAACATCTTGCATAGTCCTCCATATATTATAATGCACTCCATAGTACTCCATGTATTATAATGCATGCCATAATCCTCCATGTATTCTATTGCACACCCATAATCCTCCATATAGTAGGGAGAGGTCTGCACATCATTACTTTCAATTGTATAGGCATCCATGATGCGGGGCGAGGGATTAGTTCCCCCGATACTAAGTGTTAACCCTTTAGTGCCCACACTGCTCCCAGCCACTCCTAGAGCAGCACAGACTGAAGTAATCTGCAAAGACATACTGGTAGGATGTTTAGATTGTGAGCCTCAATGTGGACAGCATTACTGATGTATGTAAAGTGCTATGGAGTTAATAGCGCTATATAAATGAATAGATATTATATTATCTGAGCCCAGGGCAGATCTACTCCGCAGCAGGACCTGTAGCTACTCTCACCCCTCCCCCGCAGCAGGGGTTGTAGCTGATCTCCTCGCTCTCCTGCAGCAGGAGCTGTTGAGGATTTCCCTTGCCTCCCTCACAGCAGGAGCTGTAGCTGATCACCCTTTCCTCCCCCGCAGCAGTAGCTGATCTCCCCCCATCCTAGCATCAGGAGCTGTAGCTCATCTCCCTCCCTTGCAGCAGGAGCTGCAGGCAATCTCCCTCCCCTGCAGCAGGAACTGTAGCTAATACCCCCTCTTCCCCACAGCAGTAGATATCCTGCATCCTCCTACCACACAGCAGGAGCTGTAGCTCATCTCCCTCCCCTGCAGCAGGAACTGTAGCTAATACCCCCTCTTCCCCACAGCAGTAGATATCCTGCATCCTCCTACCACACAGCAGGAGCTGTAGCTCATCTGTCCCCTCTCCCACAGCAGCTGTACTGGATCTTCCTCCCCTCCCCCACAGAAGGAGCTGCAGCTGATCTCCCTCTTCTCCCCCACAGCAGGAGCTGTACTGGATCTTCCTCCCCCACAGCAGGAGCTGTACTGGATCTTCCTCCCCTCCCCCACAGCAGGAGCTGTACTGGATCTTCCTCCCCTCCCCCACAGCAGGAGCTGTAGCTAATCTCCCCTCTCTCCCACAGAAGAAACTGTAGCTGATTTCCCTCCCCCACAGCAAGAGCTGTAGCTGTTCTCCCTCCTCCCCCCACAGCAGGAGCTGTAGCTGTTCTTCCCCCCTCCCCCACAGCAGGAGCTGTAGCTGATCTCCCTCCTCCCACACAGAAGGAGCTGTAGCTGATCTCCCTCCCCTTCCCCACAGCAGGAGCTGTAGCTTCTCCTCAGAAGATGTGGGTGGCTCTTAGAAGAGCCTTTGTGTTATTAGAGCAGAACAAAATCATTAACCTCCGAAGCCATAGAGAGTGCGGCCCTGGCGCTTGAGTGCGTACACCACGTCCATGGCGGTGACGGTCTTCCTCTTGGCGTGCTCAGTGTAGGTGACGGCGTCACGGATCACGTTCTCCAGGAAGACTTTCAGGACTCCGCGAGTCTCCTCATAGATGAGGCCAGAGATACGCTTGACGCCTCCTCTGCGAGCTAGACGGCGGATGGCAGGCTTGGTGATGCCCTGGATGTTATCACGGAGAACCTTCCTGTGCCGCTTGGCGCCGCCCTTCCCCAGACCTTTCCCTCCTTTGCCGCGTCCAGACATCTTCCAAGAAGTCAGCAGAAAACTATGACTGAGGAGTGCGCAGTCCTCCTTTATATAGAGCCAGGGTGGACCAGAAAGAAAACTGCAGGATGACGCTTGTGTTATCAGCTCCGCCCCCTCCTCTGCTGATTGGCCGAGCACAGAACTGTTGGTGATTTTGAATTTCCCGCTCATTGTCCAGTTACTTTCCCGCTCTTTCCTTTATTATAATATAAGTCACAGTTCTGATTCTTCTCCGCGGACACCTCCTGCTCCGATCAACTACAATGTGAGACTCAGACCTGGAGATACAGCAATCACTGGGAAATCTATATACTCTACATTTACTCCCCATATAGTGCTGTACACCCAGTATAGAGCTGTATATACCTATATAGTTCTGTATACTATGATGCTGTATACCTCCCATACAAAGGAAGAGGAACCTCAGAGGAAAACAAGCAAGAAAATGCAGAAAGCTCCGATCACAATAACAAGAAACTGATGGAAATGTCTCTGAGCACTGAAAGAGTTAACTGGCCATCTCCTATTACCAGCAGAACACTGGAGGAGGTGGCACTAGGACCCAGTGCCCACTGCACCTGTCCCTCTATTGTCAGCCTACTCCTCCTCTCCAGAGTCAGATCTACATCTCACTCCAACCCTCATCATCCTCTCCTGTCTTTATCAACTCCTTCCTCTAATCCCCCCAGCCCTATGCTCTCTGGCTGGATGGAAAGACCCTCATAGTCCTCTATATACTATAATGCACCCTCCATAGTCCTCTATATACTATAATGCACCCTCCATAGTCCTCTATATACTATAATGCACCCCCCATAGTCCTCTATATACTATAATGCACCCCCTGTAGACCTCCATATATTGAAATGCATTCTATAATCCTCCATATATTTTAATGCACTCCCCATAGTCTTCCATATAGTATAAACTCCTCATATCCTCTATACCTTATAATACACCCCCAATAGTCCTCCATACATTATAAAACATACCCCATAGTCCTCCATATATTAAAATGCATCCCATAATCCTCCATGTATTATATTGCACCCCCATAATCCTCCATATAGTAGGATGAGGTCTGCACATCATTACTTTCAATTGTATAGGCATCCGTGAGACGGGGCGAGGGGGAAAACCCAGCAACTGCTGACATTTGTACACCACATGTTACACTGAGAAGGAACAAAGGGTGGAAAAAAACGTTAGTGATTGTGTGGGAATTTCATATTCAGTTGTCAGCCAATCAGCACTCAGTAAAGCTATGACTCCCCTACAGGATTAGTTCCCCTGATACTAAGTGTTAACCCTTTAGTGCTCGCGCTGCTCCCAGCCACTCCTAGAGCAGCACAGAATGCAGTGATCTGTAAAGACATACTGGTAGGATGTTTAGATTTTGAGCCTCAATGGGACAGCATTACTGATATATGTAAAGTGCTATGGAGTTAATAGCACTATATAAAGGAATAAATATTATATTATCTGAAACCAGGGCAGATCTACCCTGCAGCAGGACCTGAAGCTGCTCTCCCCCAGCAGGAGCTGTAGCCCATTTCCCTCCTCTCCCTCACAGCAGGAGCTGTAGCCAATCACCCTTTCCTCCCCCGCAACAGTAGCTGATCTCCCCCCATCCCTGCATCAGGAGCTGTAGCTGATCTCCCTCCCCTGCAGCAGGAGCTGTAGGTAATCTCTCCTTCCCCACAGTAGGAGCTGTAGCTGATCTGCCCCTCCCCCACAGCAGGAGCTGTGTAGCAGATGTCCCTCCTCTCCCCCACAGCAGTAGCTGTACTGGATCTTCCACCCCTCCCCCACAGCAGGAGCTGTAGATGGTCTCCCTCCCCTCCCCCACAGCAGGAGCTGTAGCTGATCTCCCTCCCCTCCCCCACAGCAGGAGCTGTAGCTGATCTCCCTCCCTCCCCCACAGCAGGAGCTGTAGCTGATCTCCCTCCCCTCCCCCACAGCAGGAGCTGTAGCTTCTCCTCAGAAGATGTGGGTGGCTCTTAGAAGAGCCTTTGTGTTATTAGAGCAGAACAGAAGCATTAACCTCCGAAACCATAGAGAGTGCGGCCCTGGCGCTTGAGTGCGTACACCACATCCATGGCAGTGACGGTCTTCCTCTTGGCGTGCTCAGTGTAGGTGACGGCGTCACGGATCACGTTCTCCAGGAAGACTTTCAGGACTCCACGAGTCTCCTCATAGATGAGGCCAGAGATACGCTTGACGCCTCCTCTGCGGGCTAGACGGCGGATGGCAGGCTTGGTGATGCCCTGGATGTTATCACGGAGAACCTTCCTGTGCCGCTTGGCACCGCCCTTCCCTAGACCTTTCCCTCCTTTGCCGCGTCCAGACATCTTCTAAGAAGTCAGAAGAAACCTATGACTGAAGCTCACACTGTCCTCCTTTATATAGAGCGAGGGTGGACCAGAAAGAAAACTGCAGGGATGACGCTTGTGTTTATCAGCTCCGCCCCCTCCTCTGCTGATTGGCCGAGCACAGAACTGTTGGTGATTTTGAATTTCCCGCTCATTGTCCGGTTATTTTCCCGCTTTTTCCTTTATTATAATAAGTCACAGTTCTGATTCCTCTCCGCGGACACCTCCTGCTCCGATCAACTAAAATGTGAGACTCAGATCTGGAGATACGGCAATCACTGGGAAAGCTATATACTCTACATTTACTCCACATATAGTGCTGTATACCCAGTATAGAGCTGTATATACCTATATAGTTCTGTAAACCCCACATAATGCTGTATACTATGATGCTGTATACCTCCCATACAAAGCAAAGGAAGAGTAACTTCAGAGGAAAACTAGCAAGAAAATGCAGAAAGCTCCAATCACAATAACAAGAAACTGATGGAAATGTCTCTGAGCACTGAAAGAGTTAACTGCACATCTCTGCCTATTACCAGCAGAACACTGGAGGAGGTGGCACTAGGACCCAGTGCCCACTGCACCTGTCCCTCTATTGTCAGCCTACTCCCCCTCTCCAGAGTCAGATCTACATCTTACTACAACCCTCATCATCCTCTCCTGTGTTTATCAACTCCTTCCTCTAATCCCCCTAGCCCTGCACACTCCTGCTGCATGGAAAGACCCTCTTAGTCCTCTATATATAATGCACCCCCCATAGTCCTCTATATACTATAATGTAACCCATAGTCCTCCATATATTTAAATGCATTCTATAATCCTTCATATATTTTAATGCACTCCCCATAGTCTTCCATATAGTATAAACTCCTTATATCCGCTATATATGTTATAATACGCCCCCAATAGTACTCCATACATTATAAAACATCCCCATAGTCCTCCATACATTATAAAACGTACCCCATAGTCCTCCATATATTATAATGCACCCCATAATCCTCCATGTATTATATTGCACCCCCATAGTCCTCCATATAGTAGGATGAGGTCTGCACATCATTACTTTCAATTGTATAGGCATCCATGATTGCGGGGTGAGGGGGAAAATCCAGCAACTGCTGGCACTTGTGCACCTCATGTTACACAGAGAAGGAACAAAGGGCAGAAAAAAACCTTCAGTGATTGTGTGGGAATTTCATATTCAGTTGTCAGCCAATCAGCACTCAGTAAAGCTATGACTCCCCTACAGGATTAGTTCCCTGGATACTAAGTGTTAACCCTTTAGTGCCCACGCTGCAACCAGCCACTCCTAGAGCAGGACAGACTGCAGTGATCTGCAAAGACATACTGGTAGGATATTTAGATTGTGAGCCTCAATGGGGACAGCATTACTGATGTATGTAAAGTGCTATGGAGTTAATAGGACTATATAAATTAATAAATATTATATTATCTGAGACCAGGGCAGATCTACCCCGTAAGCAGGAGCTGTAGCTGAAGCTGATCTCCCCGCCCCTGCAGCAGAAGCTGTAGCTGATATCCCTCCCCGACAGCAGGAGCTGTAGCTAATATCCCTCACATGCAGCAGGAGCCTTCAAGCCTACAGCCCACACTGAGACCTAACTGGCTGCACCATCTCGCCTCTCCCCCTCCTACTGTCTCCCACCCATCCCCTTTAGACTGTGAGCCCTGTGTGCCCTAATGTACCTGTATGATTTATTCATCGTTATTTATGTTCTCGTCCTTGTTCTGCCGTTACACATGTAAAGCGCCATGGAACCAATGGCGCTATATAAATAAATAATAATAATAATAATAAATAATAATAGTTAATCTCCCCTCTTCCCCACAAAAGGAGTTGTACATGATATCCCTCCTCCACAAAAGGAGCTGTAGCTGATCTCTCTCTTCCCAGGCAGCAGAAGCTGTAGCTGATCTCCCTTCTCTCCCTCGCAGCAGGAGCTGTAGCTGATCACCTTTCCCCCTCCCCGCAGCAGTAGCTGATCTCCCCCCTTCCCCCGCATCATGAGCTGTAGCTGATCTTCCCCCTAGTTCTGGTAATGTATTCATGTATAGATGGTTCTTCAGGTAATGAATTTTACTGATGGTGGTTCTGGAGACATATTCATGTACTGATGATGGTTCTGGTGATGTACTCATGGACTTATAGTTGTTCTGGTGATGTATAAATATACTGATGATGATCTATTCATATACTGATCATGGTTCTGGTCATGTTTTCATGTACTGATGATTGTTAGGATGACATATTCATGTATTGATGGTGGTTCTGATGATATATTCAAGCACTGATGGTGGTTATGGTGCTGTATACATATACTGATGGTGGTTCTGGTGACATTCACGTACTGATGATGGAAGTTTCTGGTTATTTATGTTCTGATGGTTGTTCTGGTGATGTAGTACTGATGGAGATTCTGGTGACATATTCATGCACTGATGTGATTCTGATTATGTATTTATGTACTGTTAGTGGGTCTTCTGATGTATTTACGTACTGATGGTGGTTCTGGTGGAATATTCATGTACTGTTAATGATTCTGATGATGTGTTCATGTACTGATGTTGGTTCTCGTAATGCATTCATGGTTTGGGTGACATTTATGTGCAGATGATGCTTCTGGTGATTTATTCATGCACTGATGATGGTTCTGCTAATACATTCATGTACTGATGGTTGTTCTGTTTAGGTTTTCATTTACTGATGGTAGTTCTGGTGATGTATTCAAGAACTAAAGTTGGTTCTGGTGACATTCATGTACTGATGGCGGTTCTGATGATGTATTTGTGAGGATTGTAAAGAGTTAACACAGAACTGAATAATACTTTGGCTTCAAGAAATAAATAACTTATTTACTGTTGAAGCAATGAAACTGTTGTAGAAAGTTATGCTATACGCAATATCATTATAGTTAAGAAGAATGTAGAACACACTGTTATTGTCCAATATGCAGGTGGTTGGACAATTGCTCATTCTCCATCCCTTATCTATATTTCTGGGAACAGGTCCCAACGCTTGTAACTTCTTATCTGTCAATCTCTACATCTTTCCCTTTGACAATCTGAATCTTACTATGTGCTTATTTACTCCCACCTAATCTTCCCAGCACTTATGTATCTTATTTTGTTATTTCCTGTACCTTCTCTGTAAAGACCTTTTTGTATATTATTGTCTAATTATTACATTGTACTGATTAGTTGAATCACTAGGCGTAACTGACACCTCCTCCTTTTCTGTAATATTAGGTTTGATATTTGCAAACAATAAACCAGTCTTGTTTTGGAGAAGCTCACTCCTAGCTTTTTGCGTGACAATCAGCACCTGGTCTGAGTCTGTAATAAGCGGGAAAGCTGAAGGGGAGATCACCGGTGGTCCCCCTCTCATTTGGTCATCACTAGCAACAGCTGTGACAGCTTGTGTCAACCTAACATTTCCATGCACTGATGGAGGTTCTGGTGATGTATTCATGTACGGATGATGCTTCTTGTGATGTATTCATCTTATTCATCTACTGATTGTTGTTCTGATGATGTATTCATGTAATGATGGTGGTTCTGATGATGTATTCATTCAATGATGGTGGTTCTGGTGATGCATTCAAGTAACAATTGTGGTTCTGGTAATCCATTCATGCACTAATGGTGGTTCTGGAGATGTATTCAAATACTGAAGGTGGTTCTGGTGACATATTCATGGACTGGTGATGGTTCTAGTGATATATAATGTACTAATGGTGTTTCTGATTATGTATTCATGTATGGATGGTGCTTCTGGTGATGTATTTTACTGATGGTAATTCTGGTGATCCATTCATGCACTGAAGGTTGTTTTGCTGATGTTTTCATTTACTGATGGTAGTCCTGGTGACATTCATGTTCTGATGGCGATTCTGATTATGTATTCATGTACTGATGGTGGTTCTGGTGATGCATTCAAGTATCAATGGTAGTTATGGTGACATCATCATGTACTGATTATTGTGCTGGTGACATATTCATGTACTGATGGTGGTGTTCGTGATCCATTTATGTACTGATGGTTGTTCTGGTGATGTATTAACATACTGATGGTGGTTCTGGTGATGTTTTCATTTACTGATGGTGGTTAGGGTGACATTCATGTACTGATGGTGGTTCTGATGATGTATACATGTACTGATGGAAGTTCATGTACTGATGCTGCTTCTAGTAATGTATTCATGTACTGATGCTGGTTCTGGGAATATATTGATGTACTGATGGTGGTTTGGGTGACATTCATGTACAGATGATGGTTCTGGTGATCCATTTTTGTACTGATTGTGCTTCTTGTAATCCATTCATGTACTTATGGTTGTTCTCGTGAGCCATGCATGTACCGGAGATTGTTTGGGTGATGTTTTCATTTATTGATGGTGGTTCTTGTGATATTTATGTACCGATTGTGGTTCATCTGATTTATTCATGAACTGATGGCAGTTCTGGGGATGTATTCAAGTATCCATGGTGGTTCTGGTAACATCTTCATGTACTGATGCTGGTTCTGGTGATGTATTCATGTACTGATAGTTGTGATGGTGATGTATTCATGTACTCATGGTGGTTCAGGTGATATATTTATGTACTGATGGTGGTTTTGATAATGTATTCATGTGCTAATGGTTGTTCAGGTGACATATTCATGTAATGATGGTGGTTCTGGTGATGTACAGGGTGGACCATTTATGTGGATACACCTAAATAAAATGGGAATGGTTGGTGATATCAACTTCCCATTTGTGGCACATTAGTGTATGGGAGGGGAAAACTTTTGCAGATGGCTGGTGACCGTGGTGGCCATTTTGAAGTCGGCCATTTTGGAGAAAACTATTTTTTTCAATGGGAAGAGTGTCATGTGGCATATCAAACTTATTGAGAATTTCATAACAAAAGCAATGGTGTGCTTGGTTTTAATGCAACTATATTCTTTCATGAGTTATTTACAAGTTTCTCTTTGTTTACAGCCTTTGACATGTCGCAGAGGTTAACACGAGGAGAGGATAGAAATTGTGTTGATGTCTGGTGAACGCAGTACCCAGGTCATTGCAGATTTCAATGCAAGACACCCTACGAGACCACCCATCTCCCATGCTACAGTTAGCAAACTGCTTGCCAAATTTCATGAAACAGGTTCAGTGTTGGATTTGCCAAAATGTGGACGCAAGAAAACTGTCAATAATGAAGAAACATCAGTGGCTGTTAGCTTTATTCAGAAAGAGCCCACAGCGTAGCACTCGCCGCATGTCACTGGAGAGTAGCATCAGTCGAACATCCCTTTGGCAGATATTAGCTAATCACAAATGGCACCCTTACAAAATCCAGCTACTGCAACATCTCAACGAGGAAGACCCAAATCGGCGCATTGAATCTGCAGAATGGGCAAAACAAAAATTGGAACAGGACTCTCAGTTTACACATAACAAATTATGTTCAGGGATGAGGCAAACTTTTCTGTGAATGGTGAAGTTAACAAACAAAACCACTGCTATTGGTCTGACACTAACCCACAGTAGATAGATCCCTCCAAGTCTGTTGGAACAGAAAAATGGATGGAATGGTATTGAATATGGGGTACAAAGATAGTGGGGCCATTCTTCACCAATGGAAATGTCAATGCCACTGGATATCTGAAATTCTTACAAGATAATGTGTTACCCTCTTTAGGCACTGAAGATGGCACGTTCCCTGAGTTTTTCCAACAAGATGGTGCACCACCACATTATGGGTATCAGGTAGGAGCATTTCTACATGAACAATTTCCTGGAAAGTGGATTGGTCATCATGGGCCAGTTGAATGGCCACCAAGGTCTCCTGATCTGACCCCCTTAGACTTTTATCTTTGGGGTCATCTAAAGGCAATTGTCTATGCTGTGAAGATACAAGATGTGCAGCATCTGAAGCAATGGATACTGCAAGCCTGTGCTAGCATTTCTTCTGAGGTTTTGCTATCAGTGTCAGGAGTGGAAGAAGAGGGTTGCATTGACAATCCAACACAATGGGCACCACTTTGAACATATTTTATAAGTTGTCATATATCTGTAAATAACTCATGAAAGATAAAATTACGCTAAAACCAAGCACACCATTGTTTTTATGAAATTCTCAATAAGTTTGTGTGCACATGACCCTCTTCCCATTGAAAAACATGAAGTTGGATCTAAAGTGATCGACTTCAAAATGGTCACCACCAATCTGGAAACGTTTTCCCCCTCCCATATACTAATGTGCCACAAATACTAGATTCTTTGATAGGGCGTTGATCCAGGGAACTAGTCTGATTGCCATATCTGGAGTCAGGAAGGAATTTTTTTCCCCAATGTGGAGCTTAGCGTTGCCACATGGGTTTTTTTGCCTTCCTCTGGATCAACATGTTAGGCTATGGGTTGAACTAGATGGACTTAAAGTCTTCCTTCAACCTTAAAAAAAACTATGTTAAATAGGAATTTGATATCACCAACCATTCCCATTTTATTTAGGTGTATCCATATAAATGGCCCACCCAATACTGTGTACTTTTGATGTCTCTGGTCTTTTATTTACTCTGTCTCCTCTCTGTCCTCTTTCTTCTCTCTTTCCTCTTTCTTTTCACAGTGAACACATGCAGATTCTATCAGCTGCGTTCACTTGCAGATGGCCGCATTCGGGACTGTGCTTGCGTCTACTACCCAGATGCAGCGCACTCGAACGCCAATGTGAAACCGGCCTTAGAGGTCATGTTGTCTCAGTCTCTGACCCATTTCTGTGCTTGGAGAACACCATTGGCTTAATCTGCTGAGGGCATCAAAACTTTGTCATGGCCTTGACTAATTGCATAACACTGAGGAATATAATGAGCAGGAGCTATCTGATGACTGCAATGCA
>JARQOC010000004.1:611538755-611902617 GCA_033576535.1 Allobates femoralis | reverse complement strand
ATTGTGAGGGAATTTCATATTCAGTATTCAGCCAATCAGCACTCAGTAAGGCTATGCCTCCCCCAGTTCATATTAACCCTTCAAAGCCTGTGCTGTTCCTGGCTGCCATACAATAGCACAGACTGCAGTGATCAGATCCAAGCCTAAGGCCAATTTCCTTACCTCCCAGCAGAGTGTAGCAGATTTCCCTCCTCCCCACAGCGCCACTATGCAGGGAGCTGTAGCTGTCTCCCTCCCCTCCCCCACAGCAGCTGTAGCTGGTCTCTCCTCCCCCACAGCAGAGCTAGCTTCTCCTCAGAAGATGTGGGTGGCTCTTAGAAGAGCCTTTGTGTTTAATTAAAGCAGAACAGAAGCATTAACCTCCGAAGCCATAGAGAGTGCGGCCCTGGCGCTTGAGTGCGTACACCACTCCATGGCAGTGACGGTCTTCCTCTTGGCGTGCTCAGTGTAGGTAACGGCGTCACGGATCACATTCTCCAGGAAGACTTTCAGGACTCCACGAGTCTCCTCATAGATGAGGCCGAGATACGCTTGACGCCTCCTCTGCGAGCTAGACGGCGGATGGCAGGCTTGGTGATGCCCTGGATGTTATCACGGAGAACCTTCCTGTGCCGCTTGGCGCCGCCCTTCCCCAGACCTTTCCCTCCTTTGCCGCGTCCAGACATCTTCCAAGAAGTCACAGAAAACTATGACTAAGGACGCGCACATGCAGTGCGCACGTCTCATTTGCCGCGTCCAGACATCTCTTTCTTCCAAGAAGTCAACAGAAAACTATGGACGGAGGAGTGCAGCCAACAGATCCCCCTCTTAAAAATAGCGCGAGAGGGTGGACACTGAAAGAGAATGCAGGATGACGCTTGTGTTATCAGCTCCGCCCCTCCTCTGCTGATTGGCCGAGCACAGAACTTTGGTGATTTTGAATTTCCCGCTCATTGTCCGTTATTTTCCCGCTTTTTCCTTTATTATAATAACTCACAGTTCTGATTCCTCTTCGCGGTATACCTCCAGATTACGTTTTTTTCATTTATCTCCTTATATTGCCTTCTTTATTAATGACAATGTGAGATTATAATCTGGAAATAGATCAATGTTTGGGAGCAAAGGAAGTGTCACATCAGAGGAAAATGAGCGAACAAAGCACAGAGAGCTCGGATCAGAATAAGGAGAAACTGCTGGAAATGTCTCAAGCACTGAAAGAGTTAACTGCCCATCTCTGCCTATTACCAGCAGAACATTGGAGGAGGTGGCATTAGGACCCAGTGCCCACTGCACCCATCCCTCTATTGTCTGCCTATTCCCGCTCTCCAGAGTCAGTTCTACTGTACATCTCACTACTACCCTCATCATCCTCCTCCATCTATCATCTCCCCCCTCTAATCTCCCAGCCATAAGTGTAAAAAACCCTTTCCTATTTAGCTGTCCTACTCACCTCTCTCTAGCCGCAGTGAGTGCCCCCTGGTCCTTAGTATGGTCTTTGGCAGGAATAAGTCCTGTGCCGTCCTTTGTATTGACCTCAGACATATTTATACATATAAATGAGATCTCCTCTCATCATAGGAGAAGCCTCCATTCCTTGTAATAATCTAGTTGCCACCTTTGAACAGATTTGAACTTCCCGCTCAGCCTGGGCAGGACTGCAGTTCCCCTATTACAAGGAGAACACTGTGGAAGATGGCACTATAACCATGTGCCCCCGGAGAGAAGTCAGGGTGGGTGAAGGGCGACCAAGTATCTCATAAAATACATCGGTTCCCACCTTTAAGACAGACTATTCTCAAAGTTCCTCAACATTTCTACATCTCACTACAACTCTCATCATCCTCTCAGTCTTTATCATCGCTTTCCTCTAATACCCCCCAGCCCTGTGCTCTATGGCCACATGCAGATCCCGATTTGTGCCTCCTAAAAAAGGAGGTGCTGGTCAGAGCAGCCACATGTTCCTGGGGTAGGAGCAGGACATGGAACTGATGTAAACGGGGTGGGCAGGAGAGGAGCAGAACATGTGGACAGGGTAGGCAAGAGAACAGTAGGACTCAGCTCTGATGTAGACAAGTTGGGTGGCTCTTAGAAGAGCCTTTGGGTTGAGGATAGCGTGCGGAACAGATTACTTGGCGCTGGTGTACTTGGTGACAGCCTTGGTGCCCTCAGACACGGCGTGCTTGGCCAGCTCTCCGGCAGCAGCAGGCGCACAGCAGTCTGGATCTCCCGGGAGGTGATGGTGGAGCGCTTGTTGTAGTGAGCCAGGCGGGAGGCTTCCCCTGCAATGCGCTCAAAAATGTCATTGACGAAGGAGTTCATGATGCCCATGGCCTTGGAGGAGATGCCAGTGTCAGGGTGGACCTGCTTCAGCACCTTGTACACATAGATGGCATAGCTCTCCTTCCTGGTCTTCCTCCGTTTCTTGCCATCCTTCTTCTGGGTCTTGGTCACAGCTTTCTTGGAGCCCTTCTTGGGCGCTGGGGCAGACTTGGCTGGATCAGGCATGATGAAAGCGGCGTTTTCACTGGAGAGAGAATAATGATCCTGCTTCTTCCAGAGTGGCCGTATTTATAGACCGGCCATGCAATTGACCATTGTTGTCAGATCGCTGTTCTATTGGATGATAAAGTCATGTGACAAATGGAAAGGTCATAACCTCAGCCCACTGCACCTCATTGGTGTTTCCATTAATCTTCTTTGCATTTGCAGCTTCAGATCCAGCCAATGGCAGAATAAGAGGGTGGGGACAGCAGCTTATAAAAGATGCAGGATATGGCACACTGCCCACAGTTTTCTATTCTGCTGATAACTGTGGTCAGAGATGTCTGGACGCGGCAAACAAGGAGGGAAGGTCCGTGCTAAAGCCAAGACCCGCTCATCCCGGGCAGGACTGCAGTTCCCAGTCGGTCGTGTGCACAGGCTTCTCCGCAAGGGCAACTACGCTGAGAGGGTGGGCGCCGGTGCTCCAGTCTATCTGGCTGCTGTGCTGGAATACCTGACTGCTGAGATCCTGGAATTGGCTGGAAATGCTGCCCGGGACAACAAGAAGACCCGCATCATCCCCCGTCACCTGCAGCTGGCTGTGCGCAATGATGAGGAGCTGAACAGGCTGCTGGGTGGGGTGACCATCGCTCAGGGAGGCGTCCTGCCCAACATCCAGGCAGTGCTGCTACCCAAGAAGACTGAGAGCAGCAAGAAAAGCAAGTGAGCGACCCCCACATCCCCCACACAACACAAAGGCTCTTCTAAGAGCCACCCACCCCGTCCTCACAAGAGCTGGAGCCGCTGATCTCAAGTGTCAACTTCTGTATGTGCAGATCTGTTATGTGGCCAAAATTCTACACACCGGTGGGCCTATGTAGGGCTTTTTACCCTCCATATACTGCTGTATTAGTCCATATATTGCTATTGTGTTCAAAATAATATCAGTGTGTGCAAAACATGATGTAAGCCCAAAATCTCCAATAGTTTTTATTTCCAAGCATTTAGAACATTGCACACTGTTTTCCAAATCAAAACATGAAGAGAAATGTATTTAATTTGTAACTAGCAAAAAATTAACATTAGGCTGTTCAAAAAAAGTGTCAGCATTTGTCTTTTTAAAACTGCTTTACATCTGTGTTGCAGTCAACCAACTTCTGGTATCTGTCAAATGTTATTCTAGCCCAGCAGGATGCTTTGACTACATCCCATAATCTACTTGCATTTGTTGTCTTTGCCTCAAACGACATTTCTGATGTGACCCCTCAAGTGTCTTATTGGATTAAGGTCCGGGGTTTGGACGGCCGCTCCATAATGTCAAGTTTCGGGAACCGAGATTTTGCTTGTTTACTGATGTGTTTAGGGTTGTCGTTTTATTTAAACACCTATTTCAAGTATTTTGATATATGCAAACTGGTCCTTGATCTCTGGTATACAGTAAATAGGCTGGCATCATAGTAAAGGCACCATTACACAGCACGACATTGTCAACGACATCACTGATGCGTCACGGGTTTGGAGGCGTTTCAGCGACATCATTGTGACCTCTTTGCGTGTGACTCTAGCAAGTTGCTACAATAAATTGATGGATCGGAGTTGACAGGTTTACCAACATATCGTAAAACCTGACGATATCAACTCAAGCAACTATTCTGTGTGACACCACGATAACGATGTCATTCATGACTTCACCCATTCACAGCAATGAGCAGGGATCATTCGCTGGGTTGTGCGAACGATACCTGCTCACAACATCGTTGGTGAGTTGTTCACGATATCTAGACGTGTGACATCTCACCAGTGATGGTGAAATGATGTAAAAAAACGACCGCGCGCTCACGAGATCGTTGCCGACATCGTTTCAACGTTGTGCTGTCTGACGGTACCTCCAGAGGAACATGCTCATATCATGATGCTTCACTGTCTTCAGAGTGGACTGTGGTGAATTCACAGTTTGGGGGTCGGCTGATGAACTGTCTTGGACCCAAAAATACTAATTTTACTTTCATCAGTACACAGAATGTTTCTCCATTTCTCTTTAGTCCAGTTGATGTGTTCTTTCTTCAGTACATGTGTTTTCTTTATCAGTGGGACTTTGCAGGGACGTCTTGCTAATGGATGATCTTCACACAGGTGTCTTCTAACTGTCACAGTCCTCACAGGTAACTGGAAAGGTCTTTGATCGCCCTCGAGCAGATCATTGTCTGAGCCTTTGCCATTATGGCTATTCTTCGATCCATTCAAATGTTTGTCTTCCATTTTCTTCCACGCCTCTCTGGTTTTGCTTTCTATTTGAGATCATTTTGGTTGAACAGACGATCATTGACCGTCACCCTCTCCAATCACCTTTTTAATTAAAGTACGCTGTTCTTCTGAACAATGTCTCGAATGACCCATATTTCTCAGGTTTTCAATAAGAAATGCATGTACAACACATGCTAGCTTCACCAATAAATAAGGGCCACCTGACTGATACCTGTTTCTTCACAGAATGATTGACCTCACTAACTGAACTCCACACTGCTATTATTTTCGACACACCCCCTTTCAGTTAACCTCCCTGGCGGTATGATTGTCAGGAATTTTGTGCTAAAAGTGGTACCATTTTTTTGCATGGAAATTTGGTGTTATGTACTGTCGGCCTGCAATTCTTAGTAATTACCTGATCAAAGAAGACTCTAGTAGACCTCTCAGATGTGATAAAGTTTGAAACATAAAATCATGAATTATAATTAAATAAATAATATTTTATTCAATAATCAATAATCAAAAATCTTATACCTGGCGGTATGATTATGTCTGGAATTTTGTACTAAGGGTACAGATGCAGTGAAAAAAAACAATCTGCCGCGATTGCCGCATAACCGCTGCACTTGCGGCGCGGTTGCGGTAATCGCCATAGTAAGTATAGGGGGACTTGCGGCAGGTGCGGCTGCAAAAAAAAACGCGATCAGCCGCGTTTTTTTTTCGCGGCCGCACCTGCCGCAAGTCCCCCGATACTTACTATGGCGATTACCGCAACCGCGCCGCAAGTGCGGCGGCTATGCGGCAATCGCGGCAGATGCGTTTTTTCACCGCATTTGCCGCGACCCGGGTAAGCCCGAGCTTGACTCGGGGTTACTGCTTCTGGCAGTGAACGTTAACCCCGAGTCAGGCTGGGGAATACCGCTAGGAAGGTTAAATAAACTCAAAATCCTGCAGATCATGAATACAGAGTCTGTTGGTTTTCTAAGAATCTACTACACCAACGGGTAAATTTTTGACGTGGTGATATACCATATTTTTGGACCATAAGACGCACTTTTGTTCCCCCAAACTTTGGGGGAAAGTGGGGGCTGCGTCTTATAGTCCGAACGTACGGAGGATGGGTGCAGGGGAGGGTGGGGGTAGCTCCGGGGTTGTCCAGAGGCTGGAGCGGGCGGCAGGAGCCAGCGGAGGGTCATTTGCTACCGCTCATTTAATATGCACTGCACCCTGCTGCCCATCACCATGGTGTTGAAACCGCACCGCGATGATGGACTGGGGGAGCGATGCATATTAAATTGCCTGCACCCCCTTGTGATGGCACATGCTGATTCCCATAATAAACAACCACCACGTTACTCACCTTTTCCAACGGTGTCCTGTCTCCCTCTGTGCCGTCCTCCACTTCCTGCTTCTCTGTAAAGCTGGTCATGTGATGGATCAGCAGAGTGACATCATCTCTGCGCGCCCGATCACATTACCGGCGTTACAGAGAAGAACAAGGAAGTGGCGGATGGCACCGAGGGAGACAGAATACCGCTGGAAAAGGTGAGTAACGTGGTTATTTTAATATGGGAGGCAATATCTAGCAGGAGGGGGACGTGTGCCAGCCCCTAGCCAGATTAAGGGGGTCATATCTAAGATGAAGGGGCTATATTTTAGGATGAGGGACCATGTACCAGGATGAGGGGGCGCTATGAGGGACATATACCCTATATGAATTGTAAGACAGACACTGACATTATAAGACGGACCCAATTTATTATTAAAAATTATTTTTTTTCTCTTTTTCTTCACCAAATTTGGGGGGGTGTCTTATAATCCAGTGTGTCTTATAAAGCGAAAACTACGGTAATTTATACCAAAACAGTGAATAATCTAATCATATTGGACTGCTATTATTTTGAATACTACTGTATAAAACTTTACATTCACATGCTGTATGTCATTATATAATGCTGTATACCTCTATATAGTGCTAGTTACACCCCAAACCAGGGGTGCACAACCTTTTTGGGCCATCTTGTCATACTAGACCAATTCAAAGGGCTGCAAGAAAAATTAAAGGTGTATGTAAATAATTACATCACAAGAACCACTGTGTACATTACTACAACAGAAACAAATTTTTGGTATTTAAAAATGATTTCGAGACTTTCTGCACAGTTTTTGCTCCCCAAAAAGTCAGTGTGATAAAAACAACCTTTGTGTGAGTTTGGTTGTTATTTATTATGCTTTTCTTACATAGTGTCATCATATTATGCAGCGTTTTACAGAGAATATCATCACTGTACCCATTAGGGCTCACAAACTAAATAACTATGTTCTCCCCATGTTTGTGGGGAATTTAAATACTCCTTGGAGATATTGCCCTTGGTGGGATTCAACCCAAGAACCCCAGAGCTGCAAAGCAGAAGTGCTAACCACTGAGCCACCGTGATGACAAAGTACAACTCAACCAAAACATCCTCACAATCGCCAAACTAAGTTTTGAAGATTTTTCAGTTTTAACATAAAGCATGGTATGTATTGTTACATAATCAGAACCACCATCAAAACATGAATGCAGCACCAGAACCACCATCAAAACATGAATGCAGTGGCAGAAGCACAATCAGTACATGAATACAGCATCAGAACCACCATCAATACATGAATATAGTGGCAGAAGCACAATCAGTACAAGAATAAAGCCAGAACTACCATCAATACATTCCTACAGTGAATGAACCCCAGTCAATACATGAACAAAATGACAGAACTAACATCAATACATAAATACATAATAAGTACTCCTGTCATTATTTGAATGCAGCACAACAGCCACCATCAGTATATGAATACAGCGCAAGAACCCAGATCAGTACAGGAATACATCACTATGCTTAGTACGATCAGTGGTCAATTGCAGTTTCAGGTCGGCACCTTATACATTTGTATGATGTGATTTCTCCATACTGTCCTCCCCCCACCGCCTCTCTTCATAATGTCCCTCTCTCCATAAGGTTCCCCTCTGAACCCAATGTCCCCACCACTCTCCAAAATGTCCCCAGTGCCCATCTCCATGACGTCCCTCCTACCACCCCTATCTATAATGTTCCCTTACCATTGCTCCTCTCCATAATGCCCTCCAAACCTAACCGCTCCTCTCCATAATGTCTTTTTTTCCCCACAACACCCCTCTCCATGATGTCCCCAACTACCTACATTATCCATTATGTTCCTCCTCACCGTTCCTCTCTATAATATCCCCCCTCTCCATTAAAGCGCTTCATGATGCCCCCCTCTATATAATTTCCCCTCCCCCAAACAGCCACCCTCAGTAAAGTTTATAAGTATAAAATGAAGGTATTTAGCACATATATCTACTTACATTACCTTGTGGCATCCATCATCCACCTCCGTTCAGATGTCAAGTGATGCGTATGCAAATGCGGCACCTGATGATGGTACTGGTGCCTGCACAATAACACCAGTGATGTCGCCGACCCCAAAACCAACGCCACACATCACCACTGCTTCCACCTGCTGCCGCCGCACCTCGGCGCCACACGCACCGCCACCTGGCTAACAAAGCATGCATGGACCCGGCGTGCACACCCACTTAATCAAGTGGCTGCCATTTTCAGACATCTGTGTCTCAAAGATGGTGCAGCCTGATTAAGTGGGCATGTGCGCATTGGGTACACGCATGCATGCGCAGATACAGCTCACGTGCATGCGAGTGACCATCCAGAGACAGTACACAGGGGGAGCAGAGTGAGAGCACAGCAGGGGTGCAAGAGAAAGCACACAGGGATGAGGCAGAGATAGCACAGGGGGGGGCAGAAAGAGTGCATGTGGGGGGCAGAGAAAGTGCAAAAGGGGACAGAGAGAGTATGTGGGAGGGCATTACATGAATGTGCTATCCTGTCTGTCACATCCGATATCTGGATGTCCTGCTATCACACGCCATATTTCACACTCAGCCACTCGCAACCATTGCCACCCAATACAGATGCAACCTGAAACTTTCATCCCCTGCAGCTGCCGCTGACACATCACCGCTTGAGTAAGTGTGCATCCCAGCACCCAGTGTGCATGCACACTTACACAGGCGTAAGCAGCCACCATCTTTGGAAACCTGGGAATACAAAAAAAGCAGCAGCATGAGCCGGTGTGTGCATGTGCACTTATGCCCCCACCATCTTTGGACACCACAGGGTAGAGAGAGCACAAGTATGGATAGACAAAGCACAGGGGGGGGGCAAAGAGAGCACAAGGTGGGATAGAGAAACACAGGGGGGCAGAGAGCACACGGGGGAAGAGAGCATGCACAGGGGAGACCGCTCAAAGGAGAGACCACATAAGCGGAGAAGGCAGTACAGGGAAAAGAGACAGCACACAAGGGGAGACAGTTCAAAGAGAGAGCACAGGGAAGAGACCGAATACAGGGGGAAAAGAGCATAACAGGAAAACAGCTAAAAGGAGAGAGCAAATGCGGAGAAAAGACAGCACAGGAGGGGGGGGGAGACAGGTGTCCTCTCAATGCAATATCATAAGGCCCCTAGCTGGTATATATATATATATTTTTTTTTTTTTTTGTTTGTGTATTATACAGTGTCGACAACTCACACCTGTTCACATTTCTTGCTGTATAGTTTCCATTGACTGCTATATAAAGGATACATGATCCTCATATATAGTGCTGACTAAGATACTACATACCCGCATATTCTGCTACACTGGTATACACTCTTCATATCATGCTCTTTATGCCCCACTATGAGGAATGCATAGTCCTCCTTTATGTAGACAGAGGGTGGACCAGAAAGAGAACTGCAGAATGACGCTTGTGTTATCAGCTCCGCCCCTCCTCTGCTGATTGGTCGAGCACAGAACTGTTGGTGATTTTGAATTTCCCGCTCATTTTCCCTTTTCTGTATTATAATAGTCACAGTTCTGATTCCTCTCCGCGGACACCTCCTGCTCCGATCAACTACAATGTGAGACTCAGACCTGGAGATACAGCAATCACTGGGAAATCTATATACTCTACATTTACTCCCCAAATAGTGCTGTATACCCAGTATAGAGCTGTATATATACCTATATAGTTCTGTATACCTTCACATACTGCTATATACTCTACTATAATGGTGTATACCGCCCATACAAAGCAAAGGAAGAGTAACCTCAGAGGAAAACTAGCAAGAAAATGCAGAAAGCTCCAATCACAAAAACAAGAAACTGCTGAAATGTCTCTGAGCACTGAAAGAGTTAACTAGCCATCTCTCCTATTACCAGCAGAACACTGGAGGAGGTGGCACTAGGACCCAGTGCCCACTGCAACTGTCCCCTCTATTGTCAGCCTACTCCCCCTCTCCAGAGTCAGATCTACATCTCACTACAACCCTCATCATCCTCTCCTGTCTTTATCAAATCCTTCCTCTAATCCCCCCAGCCCTGCACTCTCTGGCTGGATGGAAAGACCCTCATAGTCCTCTATATACTATATTGCACCTCCATAGTCCTTCATATATATTATGCACCCCATAGTGCTCCATATATTAAATGCACCCCTGAAGTCCTCCATATATTTGAATGCATTCTATAATCCTCCATATATTTTAATGCACTCCCCATAGTCTTCCATATAGTATAAACTCCACATATCCTCTATACCTTATAATACACCCCCAAATCCCCATACATATAAACCTCCCATGTCTCCATACATTATAATGCACCCTATAGTACTCCATGTATTATATTGCACCCCCATATAGTAGGATGAGGTCTGCACATCATTACTTTCAATTGTATAGGCATCCATGATGCGGGGTGAGGGGGAAAACCCAGCAACTGCTGGCATTTGTGCACCTCATGTTACACTGAGAAGGAACAAAGGGTGGGGAAGGGGGGGGGGGGAACTTACTGATTGTGTGGGAATTTCATATTCAGTTGTCAGCCAATCAGCACTCAGTAAAGCTATGACTCCCCTACAGGATTAGTTCCCTGGACACTAAGTTAACCCTTCAGTGCCCACACTGCTCCCAGCCACTCCTAGAGCAGCACAGACTGCAGTGATCTGCAAAGACATACTGGTAGGATGTTTAGATTGTGAGCCTCAATGGGGACAGCAATACGGATGTATGTAAAGTGTTATTGAATTAGCAGCGCTATATAAATGAATAAATAGGATATCTGAGCCCAGGGCAAATCTACCCTGCAGCAGGACCTGTAGCCGTCCCCCTTCCCTCACAGCAGAAGCTGCACAGAATCTTCCTCTCCTCCCCCACAGCAGGAGCTGTAGCTGATCTCCCTCCCCTCCCCCACAGCAGGAGCTGTAGCAGATCTCCCTCCCCTCCCCCACAGCAGAGCGTAGCTGATCTCCCTCCCAAGCAGAGCTTAGCTGATCTCCCTCCCCTCCCCCACAGCAGGAGCTGTAGCTGATCTCCCTCCCCTCCCCCACAGCAGGAGCTGTAGCTGATCTCCCTCCCCTCCCCCACAGCAGGAGCTGTAGCTGATCTCCCTCCCCTCCCCCACAGCAGAGCTGTAGCTGATCTCCCTCCCCTCCCCCAAAGCAGGAGCTGTAGCTGATCTCCCTCCCCTCCCCCACAGCAGGAGCTGTAGCTTCTCTTCAGAAGATGTGGGTGGCTCTTAGAAGAGCCTTTGTGTTATTAGAGCAGAACAGAATCATTAACCTCCGAAGCCATAGAGAGTGCGGCCCTGGCGCTTGAGTGCGTACACCACGTCCATGGCAGTGACGGTCTTCCTCTTGGCGTGCTCAGTGTAGGTAACGGCGTCACGGATCACGTTCTCCAGGAAGACTTTCAGTACTCCACGGGTCTCCTCATAGATGAGGCCAGAGATACGCTTGACGCCTCCTCTGCGAGCTAGACGGCGGATGGCAGGCTTGGTGATGCCCTGGATGTTATCACGGAGAACCTTCCTGTGCCGCTTGGCGCCGCCCTTCCCCAGACCTTTCCCTCCTTTGCCGCGTCCAGACATCTTCCAAGAAGTCAACAGAAAATATGATGAGGAGTGCACAGTCCTCCTTTATATAGAGCGAGGGTGGACCAGAAAGAGAACTGCAGGATGACGCTTGTGTTATCAGCTCCGCCCCCTTCTCTGCTGATTGGCCGAGCACAGAACTGTTGGTGATTTTGAATTTCCCGCTCATTGTCCGTTATTTTCCTGCTTCTTCTTCCTTTATTATAATAAGTCCAGTTCTGATTCCTTTCCGCGGACACCTCCTGCTCCGATCAACTACAATGTGAGACTCAGATCTGGAGATACAGCAATCACTGGGAAATCTATATACTCTACATTTACTCCCCATATAGTGCTGTATACCCAGTATAGAGCTGTATATAAATATATAGTTCTGTAAACCCTCACATACTGCTGTATACTCTACTATGATGCTGTATACCTCCCATACAAAGCAAAGGAAGACTAACCTCAGAGGAAAATGAGCAAAAAAAATGCAGAAAGCTCCGATCACAATAACAAGAAACTGATGGAAGAACGGTCTCTGAGCACTAGGACCCAGTGCCCACTGCACCTGCCCCTCTATGTCAGCCTACTCCCCCTCTCCAGAGTCAGATCTACATCTCACTACAACCCTCATCATCCTCTCCTGTCTTTATCAACTCCTTCCTCTAATCCCCCCAGCCCTGCACTCTCTGGCTGGATGGAAAGACCCTCATAGCCTTATATCTATAAGCACCTATCCTCTATACACTATAATGCACCCCACAGTGGTCCATATATTAAATGCACCCCTGTAGTCCTCCATATATTTAAATGCATTCTATAATCCTCCATATATTTTAATGCACTCCCCATAGTCTTCCATATAGTATAAACTCCACATATCCTCTATACCTTATAATACACCCCCAATAGTCCTCCATACATTATAAAACATCCCCCATAGTCTTACATATATTATAATGCATCCCATAATCTTCCATGTATTATATTGCACCCCCATAATTCTCCATATAGTAGGATGAGGTCTGCACATCATTACTTTCAATTGTATAGGGATCTTTGATGCCGGGCGAGGGGGGAAACCCAGCAACTGCTGACATTTGTGCACCTCATGTTACACTGAGAACAAAAGGCAGAAAAAACCTTCAGTGATTGTGTGGGAATTTCATATTCAGTTGTCAGCCAATCAGCACTCAGTAAAGCTATGACTGCCCTACAGGATTAGTTCCCCAGATACTAAGTGTTAACCCTTTAGTGCTCGCGCTGCTCCCAGCCACTCCTAGAGCAGCACAGACTGAAGTAATCTGCAAAGACATACTGGTAGGATGTTTAGATTGTGAGCCTCAATGGGGACAGCATTACTGATGTATGTAAAGTGCTATTAAATTAACAGCGCTATATAAATGAATAAATATTATATTATGTGAGCCCAGGGGAGATCTACCCCACAGCAGGAGCTGTAGCTGATCTCCCACTCCCCCCGCAGAGCTTAGCTGATTCCCCTCCCTGCAGCAGGAGCTGTAGATTAACCCCTCCCCTGCATCAGGAGCTGTAGCTGAACTCCCTCCCCTGCATCAGGAGCTGTAGCTGAACTACCTCCCCTGCATCAGGAGCTGTAGCTGATCACCCTTTCCTCCCCCGCAGCAGTAGCTGATCTCCCACCTCTCCTGCAGCAGGACCTGTAACTGATTTCCCCCCTCCCCTGCAGCAGGGGCTGTAGCTGATCTCCCTCCCTTCCCTAGCAGCAGGAGCTGTAGATGATCTTCCTTTCTTCCCCTGCAGCAATAGGTGATCTCCCTGCAGCAGGAGCTGTAGCCGATCTCCCTCCCCTGCAGCAGGAGCTGTAGCCGATCTCCCTCCCCTCCCCTGCAGCAGGAGCTGTAGCCAATATCCCTCCCCTCCACTGCAGCAGGAGCTGTAGCTAATCTCCCCTCTTCCCCACTGCGGAGCTGTAGCTGATATCACTCCTCAGGAGTTGTAGCTGATCTCCCCCCTCCCCTGCAGCAGAGCTGTAGCTGATTTCCCTCCTCCCTTGCAGCAGGAGCTGTAGCTGATCACCCTTTCCTCCCCGCAGCAGTAGCTGTAGCTGATCACCCTTTCCTCCCCCCGCAGCATTAGCTGATCTCCCCCCTTCCCCCGCATCAGGAGCTGTAGCTTATCTTCCCCCTGGTTCTGGTAATGTATTCATGTATGGATGGTGCTTAAGGTGATGAATTTTACTGATGGTGGTTCTGGTGACATATTCATGTACTAATGATGGTACTGGTGATGTATAAATTTACTGGTGGTGATCTATTCAAATACTGATCATGGTTCTGGTCATGTTTTCATGTACTGATGGTGGTTAGGATGACATATTCATGTACTGATGGTGGTTATGGTGAAGTATACATGTACTGATGGTGGTTCTGGCGACATTCATGTACTGATGATAGAACTTTCTGGTTATATATTTATGTACTGATGGTTGTTCTGGTGACATTTATATACTGATGGTGGTTTTGGTGGTATAGTACTGATGGTGGTTCTGGTGGCATATTCATGTACTGTTGGTGATTCTGATAATGTGTACATGTACTGATGTTAGTGTGGTGAATCGGTCACCGAACCTGGCAGCTCCACAGCGCCTCCTGTTAAACCCAGGTCAGTCAGGAACTCCTTGAGGATAAAGAAGGGCCGCAGCTGCCCTGTCTGTGCTGGTTTACTAAGGCACCACTCAGTGAGTGTGGTATATGCCTTCTAGTCCGCAGTCAGAAGCACATATAATATCCTCCACCCCGTCACTGCCAGAGGACCCTGGATAAACCCCAAACACAAATGCTGCCACCAGCTCCTCCTTTAATATAAGTCCGGTCCGTGGTCGGGCTTATATTGGGTCAGGAACCAACCCAGGTAGCGTTAAATGAGCACACGGACGTGGGAATGCTTGATCAAGATAAAAAGGGCAACTCAAGATTAAATTATATATTTTAATCACCCTATTGTACACTAGATATATTTACAGTTATTAAGATGTTACAAATATTACAGTCAGTTATGCAAACACAAGGATAAATGGAATACACAGAATTACATACACAGTGAACAGTTACCTTAATGCTGATGGCACCACAAGGGCGGCGTGACGCCCATCTGTTCCTAGGGTGTTCTCTGTCTTTGGTGGAATAATAATGGCTCTTCTGAAGAAATACCATGTGGAGATGGGGCAGCTGATTTTTATACATTATGGGCTGACCCCTGGGATGTCTCACAATTCCCACCCCTCTGAGTGGAGATATACATATCCAAACTTTATTATCTGCCCTAGCCTTGTCTGTAGCATCCCTGACGGAAGACAATGCTTTCATATTTTCAGTTATGATTTTATCTTCGTCTGGATATGAAACATCACTATTCTGAGAGCAGCCTACTAGCCAATATTACGTTTAGATGGCTTACAGTCATCCTGCATTCATATAAATATAAGCCCTATGACCTTCTATAAAATGTAGATTTCATATTTACATTCAACATTATCACAGGATGGACGGCTTATGAAATATTAAAAGTTATAACTCGTCTCCTCTCAGTCTAGCTGGCTGAAAGGATTTTCTCCTCCACTTGTGATACAGGGAAATTAATTTGCCACTTCTGCATATCCCAGCAGGTAGTCATCCTTTGGATAATGGCTGGGTACAAAGTGTCATCTAATCTCCATTTCCTAGGACGCTCCATACACCTGGCTAAATGACATTTCCCTAGCTGATTAGCATATCACAGGTGAGGAAGAGCCCTTTTGTGTGGCCTGTTGACATAGACCATTTTCCAGAGATAGATTGCCTCTGGCTACCAAGGGTGGGGGCTTATCTCTTTATGAATGAGATGTGTCTTATCTGTACAGATAACTATTGCTTTCTGGGACGAAATGGAATCTGGGAATATGGCAATATTCCTTATAAATTTTGCGTAATCATCACATCAAATATTGCTTAATCATCACAGATGGTTCTCGGAATGTATTCATATACTGATGGTGGTTTGGGTGACATTTATGTGCAGATGATGGTTCTGGTGATCTATTCATGCACTGATCATGGTTTTCTGAATACTTTCATGTACTGATGGTTGTTCTGTTTATGGTTTCATTTACTGATGGTAGTTCTGGTGACATTCATGTACTGATGCGGGTTGTGTTGATGTATTCAAGTACTAAAGGTGGTTCTGGTGACATTCTTGTACTGATGGCGGTTCTGATGATGTATTCATGCACGTATGGAGGTTCTGGTGATGTATTCATGTACGCATGATGCTTCTGGTGATGAATTCATCTACTGATTGCTGTTCTGGTGATGTATTCATGTAATGATGGTGGTTCTGATGATGTCTTCATTTACTGATGGTGGTTCTGGTGATGCATTCAAGTACCAATCGTGGTTCTGGTGATCCATCCATGTACTAATGGTGGTTCAGGAGATGTATTCAAATACTGAAGGTGGTTCTGGTGACATATTGTGAACTGGTGATGGTTCTGGTGATATAATGTACTGATGGTGTTTCTGATGATGTATTCATGCATGGATGGTGCTTCTGGTGATGTATTTTACTGATGGTAGTTCTGGTGAACCATTCATGTACTGATGGTTGGTTTGATGAGTTTTCATTTACTGATGGTAGTCCTGGTGACATTCATGTTCTGATGGTGATTGTGATTATGTATTCATGTACTGATGGTGGTTCTGGTGATGCATTCAAGTATCAATGGTAGTTATGGAGACATTATCATGTGCTGATGGTTGTTCTGGTGACATATTCATGTACTGATGCTGGTGTTCATGATCCATTTATGTACTGGTGTTTCTCGTGATGCACTCATGTACTGATGGTTGTTCTAGTGGTGTATTAATATACTGATGGTGGTTGGGGTGACATTAATGTACTGATGGTGGTTATGATGATGTATACATGTACTGATGGTAGTTCTGGTAATGTATTAATGTAATGATGCTGCTTCTGGTAATGTCTTCATGTACTTATGCTGGTTCTGGGAATATATTCATGTACTGATGGTGGTTCGGGTGACATTCATGTACAGATGATGGTTCTGGTGATCCATTTATGTACTGATTGTGGTTCTTGTAATCCATTCATGTACTTATGGTTATTCTCGTGATCCATGCATATACCGGCGATGCTTTTATTTAGTGATGGTGGTTCTTGTGACATTTATGTACTGATGGTGGTTATTCTGATTTATTCATGAACTGATGGTAGTTCTGGTGATGTATTCAAGTATCCATCGTGGTTCTGGACACATTCAGGTAATGATGGTGGTTCTGGCGATGTACAGGGTGGGCCATTTATATGGATACACCTAAATAATATGGGAATGATTGGTGATAGCAACTTCCTGTTTGTGGCACATTAGTGTATGGGAGGGGAAAACTTTTCCAGATGGGTGGTGGCCATTTTGAAGTCGGCCATTTTGGATCCAACTTTATTTTTTTTCAATGGGAAGAGATCATGTGGCACATCAAACTTATTAACAATTTTAAAGAAAACTAATGGTGTGCTTGGTTTTAATGCAACTATATTCTTTCATGAGTTATTTACAAGTTTCTCTTTGTTTACAGCTATTGACATGTCGCAGAGGTTAACACACGAGGAGCGGATAGAAATTGTGTTGATGTTTGGTGAACGAACTAGCCAGGTTATTGCAATGCATAACACCCTACGAGACCACCCTCTCCCATGCTACAGTTAACAAACTGCTTGCCAAATTTCATGAAACAGGTTCAGTGTTGGATTTACCAAAATGCGGACGCAAGAAAACTGTCACTAAGGCTGGCTTCACACCATGGTGAAATCCGGATTTTGGCCCCATAGTATCCTATGGGGCCGGATGGCAGCTCTCTGCCATCCGGTTTCCATGTGTCCGGGAGAATCCGGGAGGAATCGGATTTTTCTCCCGGACACAAAATCGGAGAATAAAGTTATGTTAAAACCAAGCACACCATTATTTTTCTTATAAAATTCCCAATAACATTGTGTGCACATGACCCTCTTCCCATTGAAAAAGATGAAGTTGGATCCAAAGTGGCCAACTTAAAAATGGTCACCACCAATCAGGAAAAGTTTTCCAGTCCCATATACTAATGTGCCACAAACACGAAGTTGATATCACCAACCATTCCAATTTTATTTAGGTGTATCCATATAAATGGCCCACCCAATACTGTGTACTTTTGATGTCTTTGGTGTTTTATTTACTACTAATAGTGATTTTAATTTCATGTTTATAAACATTCTTGAACACATCACCAGTACTATTATCAACTACATGAAAACTTCACCAGAACCAGAATATGACAATATAACACCAGAACCTCTATCAGTTTTCCAGCAAGCTGTATTAGTCTCATACATGTAGATTGTGAGCCCTCGCGACAGCCCTCTCTGGACAGCCCTCGCGGACAGCGTCCTCTCTCCTTCTGTACCTGTGTGCTATATGTTGTCCATGTGCCTTGTACATATAAAAAATAATAATAATAATAATAATACCGGACTCAAAAACCATCAGTTGTATTCCTTTATCTAAAATGGAGATCTGATTCATTTCCAAAAGGGTATTGAAAAATGCTGAATATCTTAGTTATAAGCAGTTTTCATTAAAAAAACAAAATTTATATATATATTTTTTTTCACTTATATAGTCTTATTAATTCCATAGCACTCCACAAACACCAGAAACACTGTCCCCATTGGGGCTTACAATCTAAATTCCCCATCTGTATGTCTTTGAAATGTGGGAAGAAAACCTCTTCCTCTCTGTCCCTTCTCTGTTCCCCTTCTCTGTCCCCTGCTCTGTCCTCTCTCTGTCCCCTCTCTGTCCTCTCTTTTCACAGTGAACACATGCTGATTCTATCAGCTGTGTTCACTTGCAGATGGCCACGTTCAGGACTGTGCTTGCGTCTGCTACCCAGACGCAGCGCACCCGAACGCCAATATGTAACCGGTTTTAGAGGTCATGTTGTCTTAGTCTCTGACCCATTTCTGTGCTTGGAGAACACCATTGGCTTCATCTGCTGAAGGTATCAATACCTTGTCATGGCCTTGACTAATTTCATAACAGTGAAGGATATAATGAGCAGGAGCTATCTGATGACTGCAATATAGAAAAAGTTGCACAGAGCTCAGATCACAATGATGAGATCACTGCTGGAAATACAGTGGAGCACTGAGTTAACAGCTCATCTTAAACTATTACCAGCAGAACTCCCAAGGAGAGAATGGCAGTCAGGGTGGGTGAAGGGTGACTGAGCAGTTATCTCTAAATATATCAGTTCCCACTCACCTGTTTAGGAGTATTCCAGATGTTCTGCCTAATTTCTACATCTCACTATGATCCTCATCATCCTCCCCCATACTCTAATCCCAACCAGATCTATGCTCTATGGCTGGTGTAGGTCCCCAATCTAACAAAGAAGGCGACAGTCAGTGCAGCCATATGTTCCCTATGAGAAGAGCAGGACAAAGCTTTGATGTAGACTGGGTGGGCTGAGAAGGAGCAGGACACAACACTGATGTAAAAGAGGTGGGTGGGAGAGGAGCCGGACACAGCTCTGATGTAGTCTGATTGGGTGGCTCTGAGAAGAATCTTTGGGTTGTGGAGCAGATTACTTGGCACTGGTGTACTTGGTGACAGCCTTGGTGCCCTCGGACACGGCGTGCTTGGCCAGCTCTCCAGGCAGCAGCAGGCGCACAGCAGTCTGGATCTCCCGGGAGGTGATGGTGGAGTGCTTGTTGTAGTGAGCCAGGCGGGAGGCTTCCCCTGCAATGCGCTCAAAGATGTCATTGACAAAGTTCATGATACCCAAGGCCTTGGAGGAGATGCCAGTGTCAGGGTGGACCTGCTTCAGCACCTTGTACATATAGATGGCATAGCTCTCCTTCCTGGTCTTCCTCCGCTTCCTGCCATCCTTCTTCTGGGTCTTGGTCACGGCTTTCTAGGAGCCTTTCTTGGGTGCTGGGGCAGACTTGGCTGGATCAGGCATGATAACCACAGAGCGTTCTCTTCACAGGAGAGAGAATAACCGGCCATGCAAGTGAGCATTGCTGTCAGATCACTCTTCTATTGGATAAGAAATTCATGTGACCAATGTGAGCGTCACAGCCTCAGCCCACTGCAGCTCATTGGTGTTTCCACAAGTCTGATATCCATTGGTGACTTCACATCCAGCCATTGGCAGGAGAGGAGGGCGGGGCAGGGCCTTATAAAAGACGCAGCAGACAGCACTCTCCTCACACACAAAGAGTTTTCTATCTGCTGATAATCATGTCTGGACGCGGCAAACAAGGAGGGAAGGTCCGTGCTAAAGCCAAGACCCGCTCATCCCGGGCAGGACTGCAGTTCCCAGTCGGTCGTGTGCACAGGCTTCTCCGCAAGGGCAACTATGCTGAGAGGGTGGGCGCTGGTGCTCCAGTCTACCTGGCTGCTGTGCTGGAGTATCTGACTGCTGAGATCCTGGAATTGGCTGGTAATGCTGCCCGGGACAACAAGAAGACCCGCATCATCCCCCGTCACCTGCAGCTGGCTGTGCGCAATGATGAGGAGCTGAACAGGCTGCTGGGTCGGGTGACCATCGCTCAGGGAGGCGTCCTGCCCAACATCCAGGCCGTGCTGCTGCCCAAGAAGTCTGAGAGCAGCAAGAAGTCCGAGAGCAGCAAGAAAAGCAAGTGAGCACCGCTGATCCTTCACACAACACAAAGGCTCTTTTAAGAGCCACCCACCCTGTCCTCACAAGAGCTGGAGCCGCTGATCTTCTGTACATAGTGATCTGTTACAGCTAAGATTCTACATCAAAACCAGTAGGTCTTCTATGTAGTGTAGTTTACGCTCCATATCCACTGTGGCT
Organism: Allobates femoralis; assembly: GCA_033576535.1. Taxonomy (NCBI): domain Eukaryota; kingdom Metazoa; phylum Chordata; class Amphibia; order Anura; family Aromobatidae; genus Allobates; species Allobates femoralis. The sequence goes on along the minus strand of JARQOC010000004.1, from coordinate 611,882,041 downwards.
CAGTGGTTAGCAGTATAACCTTGCAGCACTTGTTCTTGGTGGGATTTGAACACTGGGCCCAAGGGCTGCATGGAGTTTGTAGGTTCTCCCCATATTTGTGTGGGTTTCCTCTCAAACGCAAAAGACCTGATCAGATATTTAGATTGTGAGCCCCAATGGGGACAGTGTTGCAAATATAAAGTGCTAAGGAATTAATAGCTCTATATAAATGAACTAGTTGGTGGCCCGATTCTAACGCATCAGGTATTCTAGAATATGTATGTAGTTGACATGCTGTGACTGATGGAACTTGAACTTGTTCAGTCAACGAGAGTGAACTACATACATACCGTATATACTCGTGTATAAGCCGACCCCCCTACTTTTGCCCCAAAACCTGGGAAAACCTATTGACTCGTGTATAAGCCGAGGGTGGACCCCAGCACAGGTATACAGCCCCCAGCAGTGTGGTATACAGGCCCCCTCAGTGGTATACAGCAGCCTCCCCAGTGGTATATACAGCAGCCCCAGAGGGGTATATAGCAGTCCCAGAGCTGTATACAGCAGCCCCAGAGGGGTATACAGCAGCCCCCGCTGTATACAGCGGTACCCGGCTGTATACAGCCCCCCCCGTGGTATACCGGGCCCCCCCTGTGGCAACCTGTAAAGGATAGCGATGATTATACTTATCGGGTCGCTGTCGCCGACGCCGCCGCTCTGTCACCGTCCGTCACCGCGCTCCTTCCCGTCTTCATGCTTCCTTCACCGGCGCACAGAAAATGACGTCATTTCCTGTGCGACGGTGAAGGAAGCATGAAGACCAGGAGCAGCGCGGTGACGGACGGTGACAGAGCGGCGGTGTCGGCGACAGCGACCCGATAAGTATAATCATCGCTTCCTTTACAGGTTGCCACAGGGGGGGCCCGGTATACCACGGGGGGGGCTGTATACAGCCGGGTATATATTTTTTTTATTTTATTATTACCGTATATACTCGTGTATAAGCCGAGGGGGGACTTTTCAGCACATTTTTTGTGCTGAAAAACTCGGCTTATACAAGAGTATATATGGTATATATATATATATATATATATAAGATATCAGCGCTATGGTATATGGCGGCACATTACAGTACATGTATAGCAACACTATGGTATATACCGATACTCCGCTCCCTGCAGCCCCTCGCTCCTCCACAGTAAAAGTAAAAAAATCCTTAGTGAGGATACTCGCCTGTCCGCCGGCTCGCTCCACCTCCGTCTTTTAGGTCCTACAGGCCTTTAGGACCTGTCATTTCCTGAGAAACCGATCAGCTGATGGGTCACATGACCGCTAACTGCCGGGGGGGGGGGGCAGGATGGAGCCAGGTGGGAAGGATGGAGTCGGGGGGGGGGCGAGGCAGAATGGAGGCAGGTGGGAAGGATGGAGTGGGGGGGCAGGGGCAGGATGGTGGCGAGCGGGGGGGGGGGCAAGATGGAGCTGGGGGGGAGGACAGGATGATGGTGAGCTGGGCAGGGTAGAATGGTGGGAGCGGGGCAGGATGGTGGCGAGTGGGGCAGGATGATGGCGGCAGAGCAAGATGTGGCGGGGGAGTAGGATGGTGGTGAGCGGGGCAGGATGGAGACGGAGGAGCAGGATGGTGGCGGGGGGGGGCAGGATGGAGTCGGCGGAGCAAGATGGTGGCGAGCGGGGCAGGATGGAGCCCGCAGGGGCAGAATGGGGGGGCAGCGGCGGGCATGAGGAATGAGGGGGGCAGTAGAGGGGGTGCAGCGGGGAACGGGGGCAGGAAGAGCGGGGGTGCCACGGGGAGCGGGAGGTCTGTGGGCAGAGCCGCCGCTGCGGCCACCGCGTATCCCGGCGACAGCCGGGCTGCAAATAGGCGCAAAATTCGAACTTTGAATTCTCTCGCCTATTTGCATAGTCTGCGCTCATTGGCGCCCGCCTCTGGTGGGCACCAATTAGTGGCCTCTGTCTGGCGCGCAATTTCTGTGACAGACACACTCAAAAAAACCCTTAGACAATTATATAATAGAATGTTATGTTACTACTGTATAACCTTACACTCCTGTATGTCACCTTTCCGTGCTATATTCCTCTATATAGTGCTGTAGACACCCCAAACCAGGGGTGCATAACATTTTTGGGCCACCTTGGCATACTGGACCAATCTGAAGGGATGCAAAAAAAAAACAAATGAAAAGGTATTGTCTAAATATTACTACATCGGAAGCAAATTTTTAGTATTTACAAAGGATTGAGACTTTGTTCTCCAAAAAATCAGTGTGAACACCCAAACTTACACTAAGGTTTGTTATATATTCAGTGCTTACATAGTGCCATCATTTTACAGAAATAAATCACTGTCCCCATTGGAACTCACTATCTAAATTCCTTATCATTATGTCTTTGTTGTGTGGGAGGAAACCAGAGAACATGGGGAAAACAAACTTCTTGCAGATGTTGTCCTTGGAGGGAAATGAACCCAGGACCCTGGAGCTGTAAATCAACTGTGCTAAACCCTGGACCACTGACTGTCCAATGACAGGGAACAGAAATTCAACCAAAACCTCTTCCTAATCTTCAAACTGAGTTTTGAGGATATTATTGTTCTAACATACCTCCATATAGTACTGTATAACCACAAATCGTATAGCACATCACCACACATTGCTGAATATTACACATTCACATATTCCCTCCCACTGACACCTCCTGTTACACAGAGAACAAAGAGCAGAAGAAACTTTCAGACATTGTGTGAATTGAATTTCGTATCCAGTGCTCAGCCAATCAGCACTCAGTAAGGCTCTGGCTCCACCCACAGTTCTATTCCCCAAACAGATGGTCAGTGTTAACCCTTTACTGCCTGCAATGTCCTTTTATGCCCTGTGTGACCCCATCAGACACTTACACACCTTTACCGAGCCTCTTCATGCTGCATTATATGTGCTTTCACATTGCGATTTTTTCTGTTCTTGGGGATCCTATTTTTTGTAGGACCCCCCACGTGGCATCCTGGTGCCATTTCCATCCCGCTCCTCCCCCACAGCAGGACCTGTGGCTGATCTCCCTCCCTTCCAGACATCTTCCACCTGTCATATCCACCAGAGCATACAACACTGTTTTGCTTTTTCTTTCAATTGCTTATGTTATATATGTCTTTACAATTTGTGTCATTACCAGCCTGAAGAAGGGGCCCAGCTCCCGAAAGCTTGCTATGCTTACCATCTTTTCAGTTCGCCATTAAAAGATCTCAACTACTGAAGACTCTCAGATTCCAATGTATTTATTTATTTATTTTTTTAGACATCTCAAATTTCAGGAAGGCACAGTCCTCCTTTATATAGAGCGAGGGTGGACCAGAAAGAGAACTGCAGGATGACGCTTGTGTATCAGCTCCGCCCCTCCTCTGCTGATTGGCCGAGCACAGAACTGTTGGTGATTTTGAATTTCCCGCTCATTGTCTGGTTATTTTTTTCCTTTATTATAATAAGTCACAGTTCTGATTTCTCTCCAGGTATACCTTCCAGATTACGTATTTCTCATTTATCTCCTTTTATTGCCTTCTTTATTAATGACAATGTGAGATTATAATCTGAAAATAGATCAATCTTTGGGAGTTCATCATTGATCTAGCGCCTCCAACCGATCTGGGGAGGAAAGGAAGAATACATCAGAGGAAAATGAGCGAGAAAGTGCAGAGATCTCCGATCAGAACAACGAGATGGTGTCTTGCATTCATAATGCCTCAGTTATAACCTGGGCAAAGCTGCACACAGCACTGAGTGTAATGGTCGTCTGACCTGAATCTGCTGGGTAAGAAGATCAGAACAACAGAGAAACTGCTGGAAATGGCTCAGAGCACTGAAAGAGTTAACTGCCCACCTCTGACCTATTACCAGCAGAATATTGCAGGAGGTGGCACTGGACCCAGAGCCCACTGCACCTGCCCCTCTATTATCAGCTACTCCTCCTCTCCAGAGTCAGTTCTACTGTACAGCTCACTACTACCCTCATCATCCTCCTCCAACTATCATCTCCTCCCTCTAATCCCCCAGCCATAACTGTAAAAAACCCTTTCCTGTTTAGCTGTCGTAATCCCCCCCTGGTCCTTAGAATGGTCTTTGTAAGTAATAAGTCATGTGCCGTCCTTTGTATTGACCCTGACATACATATAAATGAGATCTCCTCTCATCATAGGAGAAGTCTCCATTCCTTGTAATAATCTAGTTGCCAACATTTGAACTTCCCGCTCAGCCTGGGCAGGACTGCAGTTCCGCCTATTAGAAGGAGAACACTGCGAAGATGGCACTATTGACCATGTGCCCCAGGAGAGAAGTCAGGGTGGGTAAAGGGCGAACCAAGTATCTCATAAAATACATAGGTTCCCACCTTTAAGACAGACTATTCTCAATGTTCCTCAACATTTCTACATCTCACTACAATCCTCATCATCCTCCCAGTCTTTATCATCACTTTCCTCTATTACCCCCAGCCCTGTGCTCTATGGCCAGATGCAGATCCCTGGAGGTGCTGTCAGAGCAGCCACATGTTCCTGGGGTAGGAGCAGAACATGGAATGTATGTAGACGGGGTATGCAGGACACAGCTCTGATGTAGATAGATTGGGTGGCTCTTAGAAGAGCCTTTGGGTTGTGGATAGAGTGCAGAGCAGATTACTTGGCGCTGGTGTACTTGGTGACAGCCTTGGTGCCCTCGACACGGCGTGCTTGCCAGCTCTCCAGGCAGTAGGAGGCGCACAGCAGTCTGGATCTCCCGGGAGGTGATGGTGGAGCGCTTGTTGTAGTGAGCCAGGCGGGAGGCTTCACCTGCAATGCGCTCAAAGATATCATTGACAAAGGAGTTCATGATGCCCATGGCCTTGGAGGAGATACCGTGTCAGGGTGGACCTGCTTCAGCACCTTGTATACATAGATGGCATAGCTCTCCTTCCTGCTCTTCCTCCGCTTCTTGCCATCCTTCTTCTGGGTCTTGGTCACGGCTTTCTTGGAGCCCTTCTTGGGTGCTGGGGCAGACTTGGCTGGATCAGGCATGATGACAAAGTTTTCACTGGAGAGAGAACAATGATCCTGCTTCTTCCAGAGTGGCGTATTTATAGACCGGCCATGCAACTGACCATTGTTGTCAGATCACTGTTCTATTGGATGACAAAGTCATGTGATAAATGGAAAGGTCAAAGCTTCAGCCCACTGCACCTCATTGGTGTTTCCATTAATCTTTTTGCATTTGCACCTTCAGATCCAGCCAATGGCAGGATAAGAGGGTGGGGACAGCATCTTATAAAAGATGCAGGATATGGCACACTGCCCGCAGTTTTCTATCTGCTGATAACGGTGCACAGAGATGTCTGGACGCGGCAAACAAGGAGGGAAGGTCCGTGCTAAAGCCAAGACCCGCTCATCCCGGGCAGGACTGCAGTTCCCAGTTGGTCGTGTGCACAGGCTTCTCCGCAAGGGCAACTATGCTGAGAGGGTGGGTGCCGGTGCTCCAGTCTATCTGGCCGCTGTGCTGGAGTATCTGACTGCTGAAATCCTGGAATTGGCCGGCAATGCCGCCCGGGACAACAAGAAGACCCGCATCATCCCCCGTCACCTGCAACTGGCTGTGCGCAATGATGAGGAGCTGAACAGGCTGCTGGTGGGGTGACCATCGCCCAGGGAGGCGTCCTGCCCAACATCCAGGCTGTGCTGCTACCCAAGAAGACCTGAGAGCAGCAAGAAAAGCAAGTGAGCGACCCCCACATCCCCCACACAACACAAAGGCTCTTCTAAGAGCCACCCACCCCGTCCTCACAAGAGCTGGAGCCGCTGATTTCAAGTGTCAACTTCTGTATGTGCAGATCTGTTATTGCTAAAATTCTACACACCGGTGGGCCTATGTAGGGCTATTTATCATCCATATACTGCTGTATTAGTCCATATATTGCTACAGTTGTGTTCAAAATAATATCAGTGTGCGCAAAACATGATGTAAGCCCAAAATCTCTAATAGTTTTCATTTCCAAGCATTTAGAACATTGCACACTGTTTTCCAAATCAAAACATGAGAAATATATTTAGTTTGTAACTAACAAATTAACATTAGGCTGTTCAAAAAAAAGTGTCAGCATTTGTCTTTACAAACTCAAAATATGTCCTTTTTAAGGATTTTCCATTCCTATAAATCACTTGCCTAATATTTAGTTGTATAACCGCAGTTTTTTAGAACTGCTTCACATCTATGCTGCATAGTCAACCAACTTCTGGTATCTGTCAACTGGGATGTAGTCAAAGCATCCTGCTGGGCTAGAATAACAATCTACTTGCATCTGTTGGCTCTGCCTCAAACAGTATTTCTGATGTCACCCCTCAAGTGTCCTATTGGATTATGGTCCGGGGATTGGACGGCCGCTCCATAATTTCAACTTTATTGGACTGGAACCGAGATTTTGCTAATTTACTGGTGTGTTTAGGGTTGTCGTCTTGTTGAAACATCTATTTCAAGTATTTTGATATATGCAAACTGGTCCTTGATTCCTAGTATGCAGTAAATAGGCCGGCATCATGGTAAAGGTCCCGTTACAAGGCACGATATCTTTAACGATATCGCTCAAACGTCACTGGTTTGGAGTCATTCAAACGACATCGTTAGTACGTCGTTGCGTGCAACACCGCGATTCAACTATGAAAAATCATTGGATCGTTGATTGCACATATGAGAGCATGTTCTCAAATCAAACAATCTTCGATCAGCTGACCTGCTGCTTCGTTCGTTGTGTGTGACACCGTGATAACTATGTCATTCACAACTTTGCCCACTAACATCAATGCTCAAGTATCGTTCACTGGGTTGTGCGAATGATACCTGATCGTTGGTGAGTCATCCACGATATCTATATGTGTGACATCTCACAATTGATCTTTAAATCCATGTCCTACGACTGCATGCCCCCGAAATCGTTGGTGAGATCGTTTCGATATCGTGCCATGTAACGGGGCCTTTAGAGGAACTTGCACTTATCATGATGCTTCACTGTCTTCAGAGTGGACTGTGGTGAATTCACAGTTTGGGGGTCGGCTGATGAACTGTCTGCGGCCCATTGGACCCAAAAATAACAATGTTACTTTCATCAGTCCACAGAATGTTTCTCCATTTCTCGTTAGTCCAGTTGATGTGTTTTCTTTATCAGTGGGAATTTGCAGGGAGATATTGCTAATGGATGATCTTCACCAGGGGCGGACATTGACAGCTTGGGGCCCCTGTGCAAGAAATTTTGCCGGGGCCCCCCTACTTTTACGACGACAAAGCTACAGATATGTATGTATATACAACATAGTGCCCTGTCTTGGTATGTAAACATTGTCTCTTACACAGTGAAATGTCTTATTATCTATAGTGCCCTGTATTTATTATCATAGCATCCGCTCTTGTTAGATATAAAGTGAAATGACTGCTGATAGAACATGGTGACACTTCTCTTCTAACGAAGGAGCTGATGGGCTGAACGTCTGGGCAAAGGCTTCTCTATCAGCAGCCATTTTATATCTAAGGTCTGCTTCACACTGCGGTCAGGTCCAGTCCGGGGCTGGATCAGCACACAGAACAGGAGGGCTAATATCCCTGACAGCCCCGGACCGAACCTGACCACAGTGTGAAGCCGCCCTAAAACATGAGGACAACATAGTAGATGGAGAGGGCTGTGAATAACAAAAACACAAGAGCTATATAAAGGGTCGGTGCTACACATAACAAGAGAGGACACTATATAACAAGGGAAAGCTCTATACATAACTAGAGGGAATACTAATAAGAGGCAGTGCTCTACATAATAAAGAGGAAACTGCAATTAAGGACAGCACTGTACAATGTCAGTGTGTACAGTAAATACTCCTGGACTGTGCTATACTATACATAATAAGGCTACAGTCCAGTATCGTGTGCAGTGTCAGTGTGTACAGTAAATACTACTGAACTGTGCTATACTATACATAATAAGGCTACAGTCCTGTATGGTGTGCAGTGTGTGTGTACAGTAAATACTACTGAACTGTGCTATACTATACATAAGGCTACAGTCCTGTATGGTGTGCAGTGTGTGTGTACAGTAAATACTACTGAACTGTGCTATACTATACATAAGGCTACAGTCCTGTATGGTGTGCAGTATCAGTGTGTACAGTAAATACTACAGGACTGTGCTATACTATACATAATAAGGCTACAGTCCTGTATGGTGTGCAGTGTGGGGTGTACAGTAAATACTACAGGACTGTGCTATACTATACATAATAAGGCTACAGTCCTGTATGGTGTGCAGTGTCAGTGTGTACAGTAAATACTACAGGACTGTGCTATACTATACATAATAAGGCTACAGTCTATTATAATAAAACCCTAAGGCAACTTCCGTCAGGATGTAACGGTATGGTACATCACATCCTGGCTGAAGTTGCCTCTACACCCGCCTTGGGTGTTCCAATATGGCCGCCCGTTGCCGGGAGTGGGGCTTCCAAAGCCCCACTCCCGCCATGGGTACAAGCGCCAGCAGAACACGCCCCCGGCTCCCTCCGTTCTCACCCCTGCGTGGCGCGATTTCGGCTGAAGACTCCAGGAATAGACACTGAAATCGCGACACGCAGGGGTGAGAACGGAAGGGGAGGAGGGCGAGGCTGACACACAAGGGGACAGGCAGAGGGGACACAGAGGCACGGGGACACAGGCATAGGGGGACACAGACAAGGGGAGAGGAGAAGCACAGGGGGATAAGAGAGGCACAGGGGGAAAGGCACAGGGGGACACAGACAGGGGGAGGGAAAGGCACAGGGGGACACAGACAGGGGGAGAGGAAAGGCACAGGGGGATAGATAGGAGAGGCACAGGGGGACACAGACAGGGGGAGAGGAAAGGCACAGGGGGACACAGAGGTACAAAGGGGCACAGAGGCACAGGGGGACCCCCCCCCCCGGCTCCATCCTGCTCCACTCGCTCCATCCTGCCCCGCTCGCCACCATCCTGCCCCCGCCGGCTCCATCCTGCTTCCGCCGCCTCCATCCTGCCCCGCTCACCACCATCCTGCTCCCCCGCCACCATCCTGCTCCCCTGCAACCATCCTGCTCCCCCGCCGGCTCCATCCTGCCCAGCTTGCTTCATCCTGCCCTGCCAGCTAAATGCTGCCTCGGTCGCCACCTTCCTGCCCCCCCAGCCACCATCCTGCCCCCCCCCACCATCCTGCCGCCCCCATGACCATCCTACCCCACTTGCTCCATCCTCGCTTGCTCTATTCTGCCTCACCCGCCGGCTCCATCCTGCCCCCACCCCATACATACAATCTCTCACCCGCTCCTGTCACTTGCACCTGAAAAATATCTCCAGAATTCGCCCTTTCCTTACCATGGAAACAACTAAAACCCTCACCATGGCCCTGATCCATTCCCACCTTGACTACTGTAATTCTTTATTAGCTGGCCTCCCCCGCAGTAAGCTTTCCCCTCTCCAGTCTATCCTCAATGCAGCAGCCAGGATCACCTATCTAGCAAACCGTTACTCAGATGTTTCTGCTCTGTGCCAGTCACTGCATTGGCTGCCCATACACTATAGAATCCAATTCAAATTGCTTGTTGTCATCCACAAAGCTATTCATGGTGCGCCACCTCCCTACCTCTATACCCTCATCTCTGTCTACAACCCCACCCGTACCCTTCACTCTGAATGCGACCTCAGACTAACATCGGCATTAATCCGAACCTCCCATTCCTGACCCCAAGACTTCTCTCGAGCTGCACCTCTCCTCTGGAATGCGCTACCCCAAGAAACTAGGACCATCCACAACTTGCATGGATATTCATTGTTATAAGCCCCTGTACTTTGTGCTCCCATCCAGTCTTTGATTGTAAGCTCCTTTGAGCAGGGTCACCTTTATTTTTTGCATTTTTATTGTATTTCCTACACGGATTCTTTGCTTATTGTATGTAACTACTGTTCTGTATTACCTACCATTCTGTATTGTATATTTTTCCTATATGTACCATTGTACTGTAAAGCGCTGCGGAATATGTTGGCGCTAAACAAATAAAGTTTTTTTTATTATTATTATTATAATGCACCCCCCATAGTCCTCTGTATAGTATAATGCACCCCACAGTGGTCCATATATTAAATGCACCCCTGGAGTCCTCCATATATTTTAATGCATTCCACAAAGTCTTCCATATATTATAATGCATCCCATAACCCTCCATATATTATAATGCACCCATAGCCCTCCATATAGTAGGGAGAGGTCTGCACATCATTACTTTAAATTGTATAGGCATCCGTAATGCGGGGTGAGGGGGAAAACCCAGCAACTGCTGGCACTTGTGCACCTCATGTTACACAGAGAACCAGCAGAAAAAACCTTTAGTGATTGTGTGTGAATTTCATATTCAGTTGTCAGCCAATCAGCACTCAGTATCCAGGGAAGTAATCCTGTAGGGGAGTCATAGCTTTACTAAGTGCTAACCCTTTAGTGCCCACTCTGCTCCCTGCCACTCAGAGCAGCACAGACTGCAGTGAACTGCAAAGACATACTGGTAGGATGTTCAGATTGTGAGCCTCAATGGGGACAGCAATATGGATGTATGTAAAGTGCTATGGAGTTAATAACACTATATAAATGAATAAATATATTATATCAGAGCCCAGGGCAGATTTCCTCCACAGCAGGAGCTGCAGCTAATTTCCCTCCCCTCCAGTGAAACAGGAGCTGTAGCTGATTTCCCTCTCCCACAGCAGGAGCTGTAGCTTCTCTTCAGAAGATGTGGGTGGCCCTTAGAAGAGCCTTTGTGTTATTAGAGCAGAACAGAAGCATTAACCTCCAAAGCCATAGAGAGTGCGGCCCTGGCGCTTGAGTGCATACACCACATCCATGGCGGTGACTGTCTTCCTCTTGGCGTGCTCAGTGTAGGTGACGGCGTCACGGATCACATTCTCCAGGAAGACTTTCAGGACTCCACGAGTCTCCTCATAGATAAGACCAGAGATACGCTTGACACCTCCTCTGCGGGCTAGACGGCGGATGGCAGGCTTGGTGATGCCCTGGATGTTATCACGGAGAACCTTCCTGTGCCGCTTGGCGCCGCCCTTCCCCAGACCTTTCCCTCCTTTGCCGCGTCCAGACATCTTCCAAGGAGTCAGCAGAAAACTATGACTGAGGAGCGCAAAGTCCTCCTTTATATAGAGCCAGGGTGGACCAGAAAGAGAACTGCAGGATGACGCTTGTGTTATCAGCTCCGCCCCTCCTCTGCTGATTGGCCGAGCACAGAACTGTTGGTGATTTTGAATTTCCCGCTCATTGTCCAGTTATTTTCCCGCTTCTTCCTTTATTATAATAACTCACAGTTCTGATTCCTTTCCGCGGACACCTCCTGCTCCGATCAACTACAATGTGAGACTCAGACCTGGAGATACGGCAATCACTGGGAAATCTATATACTCTACATTTACTCCACATATAGTGCTGTATATAAATATAGAGTTCTGTATATACCCTCAAATACTGCTGTATACTTTACTATAATGCTGTATACCTCCCATACAAAGCAAAGGAAGAGTAACCGCAGAGGAAAACTAGCAAGAAAATGCAGAAAGCTCCGATCACAATAATAAGAAAGTGCAGGAAATATCTCTGAGCACTGAAAGAGTTAACTGGCCATCTCCTATTACCAGCAGAACACTGGAGGAGGTGGCACTAGGACCCAGTGCCCACTGCACCTGTCCCTCTATTGTCAGCCTACTCCCATTCTCCAGAGTCAGATCTACATCTCACTACAACCCTCATCATCCTCTCCTGTATTTATCATCTCCTTCCTCCAATCCCCCAGCCCTACCCTCTCTGGCTGGATGGAAAGACCCTCATAGTCCTCTATATACTATAATGCACCCCCATAGTCCTCTATATACTATAATGCACCTCCCATAGTCCTCTATATACTATAATGCACCCCATAGTGCTCCATATATTAAATGCACCTCCTGAAATCCTCCATATATTTGAATGCATTCTATAATCCTCCACATACTTTAATGCACTTTCCATAGTCTTCCATATAGTATAAACTCCCCATATTCTTTATATCTTATAATACACCCCCCATTAGTCCTCCATATATTATAATGCACCCCATAGTCCTCCATGTATTATAATGCATCCCATAATCTTCCATGTATTATATTGCACCCCCATAATCCTCCATATAGTAGGGAGAGGTCTGCACATCATTACTTTCATTTGTATAGGGATCTTTGATGCAGGGCGAGGGGGGAAACCCAGCAACTGCTGACATTTGTGCACCTCATGTTACACAGAGAACAAAAGGCTGAAAACCCTTCAGTGATTGTGTGGGAATTTCATATTCAGTTGCCAGCCAATCAGCACTCAGTAAATCTATGACTCCCATACAAGATTAGTTCCCTGGATTCTAAGTGTTAACCAGTAGCGTAGCTAGCGGGGGGGCAGGGGGGGCAGGGGGGGGCGATCGCCCCGGGCCCCCCCGGCTTGAGGGGCCCATTGGCCGCCCCCGGGGGGCCCCGCACTCCCTGGGGGGACCCCGCACTCCCTGGGTGGGCCCCATGCTGGCAGCCGGCAGCCGCGCGGCCGGAGAGGAGGGAGGACGGGACTTCCTGCTGTGCAGATCTGCCCGTCCCTCCTCCCCCTCCTACAGCAGACGCACACAGGCGGCCGGCCGCGGTGAGTGTCAGCACCCTTCTCCCCCCGGTCCGGTCCTCCTCACACCTCTCCACTATCACCCACCCCCCCCCGGTCCTCAAATCTCTCCACCAGCACCCCCCCACAGAATATGACAGAGGCCACGTAAGCCATATAGCAAGATAGAGGATTCTCATCTTCATCTCTCTATCTGTCCGTCCAGTAGAACGGAAGCTGAAGGACCCTCAGGTCACATGAATGGAGGAGTGTTAGCTCCAGAGACTCCACGGCCTCAGAGTGATGACCCTGTGGTGGGGGGAGATCTGCCCAGATGTGTGAGAGCGCCCCACTCTGGGGTCTCCGCTCAACCCTACCGGTCACACCAATGGCCGCTCTCTGACCACTGCCTCGAGCCATACCCGGTGTTATATCTGTAGGTTTACATGGGGCTGCGCTGAGCTTTGTCTCCCTGGTCTCACATTGCGGAATCCAGAAGGTGAAAGGTCAGAATCTACAGTAATAGGAGCAGAGGCACTGACACAAGGGTGTATATATAAGTGTAGACCCCGGCAGGCGGCTCTCACTACTAACAGAGGGTCTTTTTTGTGGAGTAAGATCTTTTTTGCAGTTGTTCACTTTTTGTGATATTTTAAGAAACATGACGAGATTAGGGGCAGGGGGAAAGCAAACCACATAGTAAGGATCATAAAGACACCTGCTCCCCAAGACCCCAGAGGTGAAGGAAGGAAGAGAAGGAAGGGGGAGGAAGGCAATAGAGGGAAGGAGAGGGTGGAGGCAAGAGGGTGAAGGAGTGAAAAAAGGAGAGGAAAAGGGTGAAGGAAGAGGATTGAGGCAGACAGCAGACGCACGCAGGCGGCCGTCCGTGGTGAGTGTCAGCACCCTTCTCCCCCCGGTCCGGTCCTCCTCACACTTCTCCACCATCACCCCCCCCCCCCGGTCCTCAAATCTCTCCACCAGCACTCCCCCCCCCCCCCCCGGTCCTCACATGGGGGGCCCGGGTGGTGATCTCGCCCCGGGGCCCGAAGCTGGCCAGCTACGCCACTGGTGTTAACCCTTTAATGTCCACGCTGCTCCCAGCCACTCCTAGAGCAGCACAGAATGCAGTAATCTGCAAAGACATACTGGTAGGATGTTTAGATTGTGAGCCTCAATGGGGGCAGCATTACTGATGTATGTAAAGTGCTATTCAATGAATAGCGCTGTATAAATGAATATCATATTATCTGAGCCCAGGGCAGATCTCTGCAGCAGCAGGAGCTGTAGCTGATCTCCCCCCTCCCCTGCAGCAGAAGCTGTAGCTAATCTCCCCCCTCCCTCACAGCAGTAGCTGCATGGGATCTTACTCCCCTCCCCTGCAGCAGGAGCTGTAACTGGTCACGCTTTCCTCCCCCACAGCAGGAGCTGTAGCTTCTCCTCAGAAGATGTGGGTGGCTCTTAGAAGAGCCTTTGTGTTATTAGAGCAGAACAGAAGCATTAACCTCCAAAGCCATAGAGAGTGCGGCCCTGGCGCTTGAGTGCGTACACCACATCCATGGCAGTGACGGTCTTCCTCTTGGCATGCTCAGTGTAGGTGACGGCGTCACGGATCACGTTCTCCAGGAAGACTTTCAGGACTCCACGAGTCTCCTCATAGATAAGACCAGAGATACGCTTGACACCTCCTCTGCGGGCTAGACGGCGGATGGCAGGCTTGGTGATGCCCTGGATGTTATCACGGAGAACCTTCCTGTGCCGCTTGGCGCCGCCCTTCCCCAGACCTTTCCCTCCTTTGCCGCGTCCAGACATCTTCCAAGGAGTCAGCAGAAAACTATGACTGAGGAGCGCAAAGTCCTCCTTTATATAGAGCCAGGGTGGACCAGAAAGAGAACTGCAGGATGACGCTTGTGTTATCAGCTCCGCCCCTCCTCTGCTGATTGGCCGAGCACAGAACTGTTGGTGATTTTGAATTTCCCGCTCATTGTCCAGTTATTTTCCCGCTTCTTCCTTTATTATAATAACTCACAGTTCTGATTCCTTTCCGCGGACACCTCCTGCTCCGATCAACTACAATGTGAGACTCAGACCTGGAGATACAGCAATCTCTGGGAAATCTATATACTCTACATTTACTTCCCATATAGTGCTGTATACCCAGTATAGATCAGTATATACCTATATAGTTCTGTATACCCTCACATAATGCTGTATACTATGATGCTGTATACCTCCCATACATAGCAAAGTAAGAGTAACTTCAGAGGAAAACTAGCAAGAAAATGCAGAAAGCTCCAATCACAATAACAAGAAACTGATAACTCTTTCAGTGCCCAGAGACAGTTCTAACTGCCCGTCTATGCCTATTACCAGCAGAACACTGGAGGAGGTGGCACTAGGACCCAGTGCCCACTGCACCTGCCCCTCTATTGTCAGCCTACTCCCCCTCTCGAGTCAGATCTACATCTCACTACAACCCTCATCATCCTCTCCTGTGTCTTTATCATCTCCTTCCTCTAATCCCCCCAGCCCTACGCTCTCTGGCTGGATTGAAAGACCCTCTTAGTCCTCTATATACTATAATGCACCCCCCATAGTCCTCTATATACTATAATGCACCTCCCATAGTCCTGTATGTATTATAATGCACCCCATAGTGCTCCATATACTTTAATGCACCCTCCATAGTCTTCCATATAGTATAAACTCCCCATATCCTCTATATCTCATAATACACCCCCCCATAGTCCTCCATATATTATAATGCACCCCATAGTCCTCCTTGTATTATAATGCACCCCATAGTCCTCCATGTATTATATTGCACCCCCATAATCCTCCATATAGTAGGGAGAGGTCTGCACATCATTACTTTCAATTGTATAGGGATCTTTGTTGCCGGGCGAGGAGGAAAACCCAGCAACTGCTGACATTTGTTCACCTCATGTTACACTGAGAACAAAAGGCAGAAAAAACCTTCAGTGATTGTGTGGGAATTTCATATTCAGTTGTCAGCCAATCAGCACTCAGTAAAGCTATGACTCCCCTACAGGATTAGTTCCCTGGATACTAAGTGTTAACCCTTTAGTGCCCACACTGCTCCCTGCCACTCCTAGAGCAGCACAGACTGCAGTGATCTGCAAAGACATACTGGTAGGATGTTTAGATTGTGAGCTCAATGGGGACAGCATTACTGATGTATGTAGTGTTATTCAATTAATAGCGCTATATATATGAATAAATTTATATATTACTGAATACACAGGGCTGATGATTCCACAACAGGAGCTGTAGCTGATCTCCCTCCTCCCCCACAGCAAGGAGAGCTGTAGCTTCTCCTCAGAAGATGTGGGTGGCTCTTAGAAGAGCCTTTGTGTTATTAGAGCAGAACAGAATAATTAACCTCCGAAGCCATAGAGAGTGGCGCCCTGGCGCTTGAGTGCGTACACCACTCCATGGCAGTGACGGTCTTCCTCTTGGCGTGCTCAGTGTAGGTGACGGCGTCACGGATCACTTCTCCAGGAAGACTTTCAGGACTCCACGAGTCTCCTCATAGATGAGGCCAGAGATACGCTTGACGCCTCCTCTGCGGGCTAGACGGCGGATGGCAGGCTTGGTGATGCCCTGGATGTTATCACGGAGAACCTTCCTGTGCCGCTTGGCGCCGCCCTTCCCCAGACCTTTCCCTCCTTTGCCGCGTCCAGACATCTTCCAAGAAGTCAACAGAAAACTATGACTGAGGAGCGCACAGTCCTCCTTTATATAGAGCTGAGGGTGGACCAGAAAGAGAACTGCAGGATGACGCTTGTGTTATCAGCTCCGCCCCCTCCTCTGCTGATTGGCCGAGCACAGAACTGTTGGTGATTTTGAATTTCCCGCTCATTGTCCGGTTATTTTCCAGCTTTTTCCTTTATTATAATATAGTCACAGTTCTGATTCCTTTCCACGGACACCTCCTGCTCCGATCAACTACAATGTGAGACTCAGACCTGGAGATACAGCAATCACTGGGAAATCTATATACTCTACATTTACTCCACATATAATGTTTTATAGCCTACATAGTTCTGCATAACTAGCTTCATACTCTACTATGATGCCATATACCTCCCATACATAGCAAAGAAAGGGTAACTTGAGAGGAAAAGGAGTGAGAAAGATCAGAATAACAGGAAACTGCTGGAAATGTCTCTGAGCACTGAAAGACTGCCCATCTATGCCTATTACCAGCAGAACATGGAGGAGGTGGCACTAGGACCCAGCGCTCGCTGCACCTGCCCCTCTTTCTCTGCCTATTCCGCTCTCCAGTCAGTTCTACATCTCAAGATTCAAGATTCAAAGAAGCTTTATTGCAGGACTAAATACACATCAGTTTTGCCAAAGCAAGTGTACAATAAGGGAATGTCGGGGATAGGGGACCTGTGGGGATGTTGGGGCAGGGGCCTGGTTAAGGAAGGTGGATGGGGGCAGATCCATGGTGGGGGCCATAGAAGGTCCATAGCATAGGGAAGGTGGATGGGGGCAGATCCAGGGTGGGGGCCATAAAGTCCATAGCGGCAGTATCATAGTCCTCTTTCTCTTCTACGCAGTGAGATACAATCATCATTAGCAACCCTCATCTCTCCTCTGCGCCTTTTCCATCCCCTTCCTCTAATCCCCCCAGTCCTGCGCTCTATGGCCGATCAGAGACCCCATCTGTGCCTCCTACTAACATCATTACATAGGCTGAAAAAAAAAGAATCCGGTCCATCTAGTTCCAGCCGTTCTCCACCAGTTCTACATTCTCTATCACTAGATTATCTATACCACAATGCCATTTTTTTCTAGAGAAAGCATCCGGACCCTTTTATAAATGCTGTTGTAGTAGCTGCCATTATTACATCTTAGGTCGGCATTCCACATTGACTGCTATAACTGTAAAGAATACTTTCCTATTTAGCTGCCAGAATAGTCATTCTTCCTCCTCAGTGAGTGCCCCCTGGTCCTTAGTATGGTCTTTGGAAGCAATAAGTCATGTGCCGTCCTCTGTTTTGACCATACACATATTTATACATATAAAAGATCTCCTCTCATTATAGCAGGCAGTGGGTATAATCCCATGTATTAGGTTGACACAGTGTATATAATGCTGTCACTCTCCTGTGGGTGCAGCACCAGGGGGAGTTAACTATTCAAATATATTCCAATTTCATCCATTCAGTGGTGTCTGACTATTGGATCCATGTGAAGCATTTCCGCGAAGCATCACGGTTTGTCACAGCATCTTTCAATTCTCTGATGTTCATTTCTGTGTCTGCTATGATGGTGTCCTGAAAACGTGTCTTAGGTCTTCCACGACCTCTGCTGCCACTGATCATACCAAGCATCATATTCTTCAAGGGAATTTGCTCTCATCACATGGTTAAAGTAAGACAGTTCTAAAAACACCCCTTTCTCCCCTTCAAGCCCCCCAGAAGTAGAACCTGACAACTTTTTAAGAACTAAAGCTGTTTGTATCTCCTGGCCAGTGAGTGCTGCTTCTCTCCAGAATGCCGATTCACTGAGCATTAAGGTCAGCTTCCTCAGATCCTTCCCATTTTCAGCCAAAAGCAGGGGTGTTAATACAACAGGTGCAGGCGTTGCTATCGCACCTGGAACCTAGGGGGTCCCAAAAGTCCCTTTGGCCAATAGAAAAAGACTAATACTATTAAAGATTTGCAATTATTGGGATCCTCGTTGGAGCTTTTGAATCAGGGTCCCTGTGCCTGAAGTTATGCCACTGGCCAAAAGGGTGGTATCATATGCATATCTCAGGTTTTTTATGTACCTGCCACATTAACTGATGATTCATTCAAGTCAAGATTCCTCATGATCACTTCCGCGTAGAGAATGAAGAGGAAAGGTGAGAGTATGCAGCATTGTCTTGTGCCCTTTTTGATTTAAAAATTCTCTGTGTCCCCAAATCTGGTTGATATTGTAGCCTCTTGGTTGTTGCAGAGTGACTTGATCAATTTGATCGGGTGTGCAGGTACTTCTAGCTCATACAATGATTTCCAGAGCTTGTCATGTTCTACAAAGTCAAATCCCTTGGTGTAATCAATGAAGCACAGAAAGCGCTCCTTCTGATACTCCCTCATCTTCTCATAATGTGGTGTTGGGTTCTCCAGCTTCTGTGGAATCAGGCTTGGATGTCTGGAAATTTGCAATCAAGCATGTTGCCCAGTCTCTTTTGAGTGTTTTTTTAGAAGCACTTGGCTGACGTGTGGGATCTGTAGTTGTCACAGTCTCTCTCAGGTCACCTTTCTCTGCCAATGGGATGAAGACAGATTGTTTCTATTCTCACGGCCATGAACAGGACTTCCATATCTTAAATGTCTTTTGACCTAGTGCTGTTAACACTGCTCTCGGGATGGGTTTCAACAGTTCTTCAGGAATTCCATCCGTATTTTTAGACCAGCCATGCAAATTGATATTGCTGTCAGATCCCTGTTCTATTGGATGAGAAAGTCACATGAACAATGTGACCATCACAAGCTCTGCCCACTGCAGCTCATTGGTGTTTTCATAAGTCTTGTTTTCATTGGTGATTTCAGATCCGACCAATGGCAGCAGAAAAGGGCGGGGGGAGCAGCTTATAAAAGAAGCAGCAGACAGTACCCTCCTCACACAAGAGCTTTCTATCTGCTAATAACCATGTCTGGACGAGGCAAACAAGGAGGGAAGGTCCGTGCTAAAGCCAAGACCCGCTCATCCCGGGCAGGACTGCAGTTCCCAGTCGGTCGTGTGCACAGGCTTCTCCGCAAGGGCAACTATGCTGAGAGGGTGGGTGCCGGTGCACCAGTCTATCTGGCTGCTGTGCTGGAGTATCTGACTGCTGAGATCCTGGAATTGGCCGGCAATGCCGCCCGGGACAACAAGAAGACCCGCATCATCCCCCGTCACCTGCAGCTGGCTGTGCGCAATGATGAGGAGCTGAACAGGCTGCTTGGTGGTGTGACCATCGCCCAGGGAGGCGTCCTGCCAAACATCCAGGCCGTGCTGCTGCCCAAGAAGACTGAGAGCAGCAAGAAGTCCGAGAGCAGCAAGAAAAGCAAGTGAACACTGCTGATTCTGTATCCTCCAAACAACACAAAGGCTCTTTTAAGAGCCACCCACCCTGTCCTCACAAGAGCTGGAGCCGCTGATCTCAGCTGTGACCTTCTGTATGTACAAATGTTATGTGGCTGAGACTTTGAAGAATATGGGGCATACGGGGGATATAGCTGCACCAGGCAGTAGGTATAATTTTAGGTATTTTTTGTAAGTTTATAACTCATTTTTCTGGTCTGATATCTGCTGAAGTAAGAAGTGCAGGGTAATCAGCTGGAAATCTCTAGTGGGTGCAGCTCCAGGGAATGTTACATTTCTATATATATATATATATATGTGTGTGTGTGTGTGTGTGTGTGTATGTGTGTGTGTATATATGTGTGTGTGTATATATGTGTGTGTGTATATATGTGTGTGTATATATATGTGTATATATGTGTGTATATATATTCCCATCTTGTATCTGTACGATCAAGTTGTACACATTTATTGTTACTTGTATTGTTACTATGTTACTTGTCCTAGTCTGACCCTTTTAGCATGTAAAGTGTCATGGAATATAATGGCGCTATATAAATAATAATAAAAAAATATATATAATATCCCATACTGTACTGTAAATCCCCAAACAGTGTAATATACCGCCACATAGTACTGAATGTAACATATCAGTGGCACTAACAGACAGAATGCACATTGCAGAGAGAACAAAGAGTGCAAGAATCTCTCAGCAATTGTGCGGGAATTTCATATTCTGTCAGCCAATCAGCACTCAGTAAAGATCTGGCTCCGCCCACATGATTTGTTTCAAAGACTTTTAGTGTTAACCCTTTACTGCTGGCCATATTCCCAGATGTTCCTAGAGCAGCACAGATATGATTTATAGCTTCTAATGGAAATAGTTAAGTAGTAATTCCTAGACATTGGAGGTCGACTGAGGTCCCTTCTGCACTGGAGTGGATAGCTGAGATGAATTAACTTTGTCGTATTGAATCTCTGATGGCCGATGACTACGGCACTAGATCGGACAGGGGCAGCACATGGTTTCTCTGGCATTCTATTAAGGAGAGCCAGGAGTTTGTGGACTGGCTGTTTCGGTCCTCTGTTCCTTCCCCTCCGTCCCACCCTCCCTCCCTGCTTTTTCCGCCCCTACTTCCCTTCTGTTCCCCCCTTCTATGTTTTTTCTTATTATTTTTCTTGTCTTCTTTCCTTACTCTTAAGGTCCGCAGGGATGCTGGCGATGTTTAGTTGGCTATTGTACAGCGAGAAATTACCGTATATACTCGTGTATAAGCCGACTTTTTCAGCCCAAAATTTGGGCTGAAAAGTCCCCCTTCGGCTTATACACGAGTCATATACTGTCTGAGGTCTGTTTGGTGTGGTGGGGGCTGTGTCCGGGCACAGGAGGAGGCGGGGGGAGGCTGCAGAATGAGCGGCACGTCACGTGGTGCCGCTCATTAATTATGCTAGGGGAGCAGCGCATAGTACATTGCTGCTCCCCTGCACAATATAGCCTCCCCGCCCCATGTATACAGAGGCCCCCCCAGCAGGGGTAATCTCACCCCCTCGGCTCGGTCTGCAGGCACCCGGGTCCCCCAGCTGCTCCGTCTGCGTGCGCGGCTTCTAATTCCGGCGTCCTCCCCGCTCTTCCTGTTTGAATGCGATCATGTGACCGCGTCTGCGTGCGCGGCTTCTAATTCCGGCGTCCTCCCCGCTCTTCCTGTTTGAATGCGATCATGTGACCGCGGTCACATGATCGCATTCAAACAGGAAGAGCGGGGAGGACGCCGGAATTAGAAGCCGCGCACGCAGACGGAGCAGCTGGGGGACCCGGGTGCCTGCAGACCGAGCCGAGGGGGTGAGATTACCCCTGCTGGGGCTGTATTACCCCTGTGGGGGGGCGCCTGCATTACCCCTGTGGGGGGGGGGCCTGTATCCCCTGTGGGGGACCTGTATTACCCCTGTGGGGGGCCTGCATTACCCCTGTGAGGGGCCTGTATTACCCCTGTGGGGGGCCTGCATTACCCCTGTGGGGGGCCTGAATTACCCCTGTGGGGGGCCTGTATTACCCCTGTGGGGGGGCCTGCATTACCCCTGTGGGGGGCCTGTATTACCCCTGTGGGGGGGGCCTTCATTACCCCTGTGGGGGGCCTGCATTACCCCTGTGGGGGGCCTGCATTACCCCTGTGGGGGGCCTGTATTACCCCTGTGGGGGGCCTGTATTACCCCTGTGGGGGGGCCTGCATTACCCCTGTGGGGGGGCCTGTATTACCCCTGCTGGGGGGCCTGTATTACCCCTGCTGGGGGGCCTGTATTACCCCTGCTGGGGGGCCTGTATTACCCCTGCGGGGGGGCCTGTATTACCCCTGCGGGGGGGCCTGTATTACCCCTGCTGGGGGGCCTGTATTACCCCTGCTGGCGGCAACTGTATACTAGTTATGGCTGCTATATACCAGTGATAGGGGGCTTTATAACAGGACAGTGGTCTGCTGCATTGGTAGTTTACTGTTTCTATTTAAAATAAAAGTTCAACATTTTATTCGTATCTATTTTCATTTTTAACATTTTTCAGTACCGGTAGCTGCTGCATTGTCCACCCTAGGCTTATACACGAGTCAATAGGTTTTCCCTGTTTTTGGGGGTAAAAGTAGGGGGGTCGGCTTATACACGGGTCGGCTTATACACGAGTATATACGGTACTTCCATTTAATTTCATGTTTTATTATAAGCACGATATGAAGTAAAAAGGTATGATAGCGCTGTTTTATTATAAGGTGATATAATTGGAGAATTATATGTGCCACGGCCGTTAGAGATTGATGCTGGGGTCTAACCTTGGCTATGGAGTGTGATTTCTGTTACATCCTGGACTATGTATGACTGTGTAATTCTTTTTGTTAAAATTGTTATATTTTTCTCCTCCATGACTATCTTAAAAATAATAAACATATTTACTGGAAAAAAAAAAAATAGTAAAAATGAAATAAAAGAAAAAAACGCATGTCACTGAAATGTTTTTTTTTTTATTTGTAAAAGATGAGGAAAGAGAGAAATGTTGATTGACATCTATCTTTTTGTCTAGCAGTTATAAAATGTCCTACCCCCTACATATTCTAAGCTTGCACTCTTTAATGCCTTTCACGTGGTACTAAAGGGTGTTTAGCTTTGTACTTAGCCACAAAAATAGTTTAAAAAAGAATGACATGGGGTTCCTCCCTATTTTTATTAGTCAGCTATGGTAAAGCAGACAGCTGCAGCTGCGGCCCACAACTGGCAGCTTTTCCTTAGCTGGTAATCCAAAATAGAGGTCACCTCACGCTGTTTTTTATTTATTTATAAATAAATAATTTAACCCCTTAAGGACCGAGCCTTATTTTACAATTCTGACCAGTGTCACTTTATGAGGTTATAACTCTGGAATGCTTTAACAGATCCCAGTGATTCCAAGACTGTTTTTCAATGACATATTGGACTTTATGTTAGTAGTAAATTTAGGATGATGTTTTCTGCATTTTTTGCCCAAAGAGGGTGTTTACACACAGTGACAATTCAAAGCCACGACCAGTATAGCTGTTATTGGTCATTAAGGGGTTAAAAAACTGTGGGATCTCTCCCAAATTGAATTACCAGCCAAGGTGAAGCTCACAGCTGGGGTCTGGTATTCTTAGTGTGGGAAGGACCTTGGTTAATGGGCCCTCCCCAGCCCAGAACTGGTGGCTCCATTAAATGTTAGTCCAGCTCTTTCTGCTACCCTGATGTGTTGGCAGATGGAATTGGTATTTGGGATTGATGCCAACTGTGTATTGTGACATCAAGCCTCGGTGTCTTTCACGTACACAACATTACTGACCGAGTCAGGAGGAACAAAAATAAACACATGCAAGAAAAAATATTTGAAAAAACACTTACCAATACATTCCCTATTTAACTAATTTATTTTAAAACGTAACCTTAAAGAAATCCTTCCGTAGTCCATGGAATCTGACGTAGTCTACAAAAGCGAACCATCAAGACATAAAAAGAGATAATTAGTAAATAAGTAAAAACAAGAAACACCCTTAGGCTGCGTTCACACATTCGCGTATTTTATCGCGTTTTTTTACGCGCGTCTTTCAAGGGAAAAACGCGCGTTTAAAAACGCGATAAGAATACGCGAGAGAACAACTCGCTTCTACTTCAATCGCGCATTTAGACGCGCGTTTTTATAATGGGGCCTATGGAAACGCGCGCGCGTAAAAAAACGCAAAGAATTGACATGTTCATTCTTTTTACGCGCGCGTTTTTTGCTCCAAAAACGCTGCGTTTAATTACGCGATGTCTGCAAGGCACAAAGTGAATGTCCATTCACTTTGCTGTAAAACGCAGACGCACATGCGTTTTTGGAGCAAATACGCGCGTAAAAAACCGCGCAAAATACGCGATGTGTGAACGCAGCCTTATTCACCAATTTATTCTCCAACAAAATACAAAGCATGTCCGTCGTAGTCCCATGGAGGTCCTTTGATGACTCTGTTTCCCAGTATATGGGGGAACGTTCAAATAATGCATCCCTCATAAGCTGGAAGCCAGAACTCTGATGTGTGATAATGTCAGGTCAAACTCGCCTCCTGTTTGAGCTACTTAGTTTGACCTGTGGTAACCACACTGACAACATTGCAGGTCACACTCCCAGCTCAAGCAGGATGAAGCGTGAGAGTTAGGCAGTGCCAAATCTTCCAGCCTCTGGGAGATGCGTTCTTTGAACATGCTGGGAGACGGAGTTGTTAAGGTACCTCCATGGGGCTATGCCAGACCTGCTTCGGATTTGGAATAAATTGGTGAATGAGGATGTGTTCTGTTCTTATATATTTATTCATTCTTACTTTTTATGTTTTGCAGGTCAGCTTTTGTGGGCTATCGAATCCTGTGGATTACATCAGAATCCCTGGACAACTGCAGGAGTTTTTATTTTTTAGGGGGGGGGGGGGTGGATGTTTAAAAATACATTGGTGAAACAGGGAATGTGTCGGGGGGTGTTTTCTCAAATTAATGCTTTTTGGATGTGTCTACTTTTGTTATTACTGACTGGGTCAGTAATTTTGGGTATTTGATAGACGCCTCAGCATTACTAACCCTTAGGCTAGACACGAGCTGACATTATACAGCTGGCATTACTCCCAAATACCTTTACCCTGTTTGCCAAAGCACCAGGACAGCAAGAAGAGCTGGGACAAATAGCCATGATTGGTGCATCTAATGGAGTCCTGGGTTGGCTGCGGCCTGCTTTTATGAGACTGAGAAGGGACCAAGAACCATGGCCCCTCCCGCCCTGAGAATACCAGACCCCAGCTGTCAAATTCACCTTAGCTGGTGATCCAATTTGGGGGGGGGCATGTTTTTTTTATTTATACAAAACTAATTGAAAAACAAACAGCGTGGGGTGACTATGTTTTGAATTACCAGCCAAGGTAAAGATACCAGTTGCGGGCTCCAACTGTCTGCTTTACCCTAGCTGGCTAACAAAAATATAGAAGACCCCATGTTGTTTTTTAATTTTATTGCTAAATGCAAGGCTAAACATGCTTCAGTGCCACATGAAAGGCACTAAAGGCTGCAAGCTCAAAATATATAGGGAGTGGAACATTATAAAACATTTTGACCTCTATATCTCTCTCTCTATTATATATCTATGCACATCTTTTACACAAACCATTCTTTCATTGACATACATTTTTCTCTGAAACATGTCACACGGATCACATCGGTGTGAAGTCCATGTGGCATCCGAGCTGCAAGGGAAAAAAAAAGACTTGTCTCTGTTAGGGCCGTATTTGCCCTTAGGCACTCAAGGGCATGTGCCTAGGGCGACAGCATGCGGTGGAGGGGGTGGCGCCTGAGCAAGTTTTTTTCTTTTTTTTCACTTTAAGCTCCTTGGGCGGGTTAACCCACCCACCTCAGTCTTCCGACCCCTCCCACCCACCTCAGTCTTCCGGCCCCCTCCTGCCCACCTCAGTCTTTTGGCTTACTCCCACCCACCTCAGTCTTTTGGATTACTCCCGCCCACCTCAGCCTCCGGGGTCTCGGATCCCACGCTTTCATGTCACCGCTGAAGGGAGGAGGAGTGAGGAGGATATAAAGTTCCAGTGTTGTGGCAGCCTGAGGACGTTGACAGTGCGGGATGAAATCCCCTGCAGTGCACTGTCTGTGATGGTGGAGCTGGAGGCAAGTCCAGGAGCTGCCCCAGCCCCCAGATGAGAGCTGAGGACATCATGGCATGAGCATGATGGCAGCAGAGGGAGGGACACACATTGGGGTCTGCAACCCAGATCTAGCTGCAGCAGGCAACATTGCATATGTGACATGGGGGGATTGGAGCGGCCCACAGACCTGCTGTAGCATGCCATATGGGGGTTGCAGCCCACATACCTGCCGCAGCATGCTATATTGGGGGGACAGCCCAGAGACCTGTAGCATGCTATATGGCTGCTCTGTGCTTACAGGACCTGTGATGATGTCACATAGAGGGGAGGAGTCAGGGGTCACATGATCAGCTCCTCAGTGTATGCAGGGCTGGTTTTTATGGTGCTGGATGAGGTGAAGGTTGTGTGTGGGGTCAGGAGGTATTTACAATGTGGATGTAGCAGAGCCGCATGTGTATAGGGTGTACGGAGCTGAGCCGCGTGTGTACAAGGTGTACGGAGTGAAGCCACGTGTACAAGGTGTACAGAGCAGAGCCACATGTGTACAAGGTGTACGGAGCAGAGCCACATGTGTACGAGGTGTACGGAGCGGAGAGGAGTTGCTTGTACAAGGTGTACGGAGCAGAGCCGTGTGTGTACCAGGTGCATGGAGCGAAGCCGCATATGTACCAGGTGCATGGAGCGGACCCGCGTGTGTACCAGGTGTATGGAGCAGAGCCTGGTGTGTACGAGGTGTGCTTTCTTTGTGGCAAAGAAAGCACAGCCTCAGCGTATGCTGGCTGGGGGGCGGGCCTCCTTGCGCCAAATGGCCACGCCCCCCCTGCTGGCAAATGTCAAAGAACGGCCACGCCGGTATCCCCCGCTGGCAAGTGGCAAATACTTTGTCGTTTGGAGCAAGGAGCCCTGCCCCCCAGCCAGCACACGCTGAGGCTGTGCTTTTCCAGCAGCCAGCGGAGCAGCTGTCTGCAGGCTGCTCACCCAATCCAGGCTCAGCGCGGGCTCTTTGAAGTTCTCTGGGTGCCTGGTGCATGGTGCCGGAGATTGGGAGCCGCAGAGGAAGAAGCTGCTGGGTGCCTGGTCCCAGAGACCGGGAGCGCAAAGGAAGAAGCTGCCTGGTGTGGCGAGCGGGAGACCAGGAGCCGCAGAGGAAGAAGCTGCCTGCATCCGCAATCAGGAGTGTGGAGTCAGGTAAGGTGCTGTTACAGCCAAAGATAGCAGCCTGGGGGGGACAGAGTGGGATAGATGGATGGGGCGGCCTGCAAAAGGGGGCAGAATGGGATGGATAGATGGGGGGGCGGTTTGCTGATGTATCCGGCAGATGGGTCCGGATCTGCCGCCTAATGGTCGACTTGCGGCACCTATCTGGCAAGCCCAATGCCTTGTCTATGGGGCTTGCGGTCGGGTGCGGCAAGTGCGGTTCTGCCGGATCTGGCAGGTCCGGAACTTGCTGTGGCAAGAAAAACCGCTGCTAATTGCAGATTTTTTTGCGTCAGCAACTGCCGGATTTGCCAGATCGTAGCGAAACCGCAATTGAAACAAGCCACATAGAGAATGAATGGGGGCTTGCCGCAAGTGCATCGCAAGTTGGCCGTTAGGCGGCAGATGCAGTAAATCGGCCGGATCTGGACAGAACCGCTGAGGTGAAAGGGACCTTAGACATCTCTGGCTGCAGCTTATCACTTAGAGGACAAAAGGATCTACAGTCTGTAATCAGACATGTTGGATCCTTATATCCCTCAACTAATCATCAGTTAGAGCCCCCTTACACATTAGACTGTCCTCGCGGGTTTAGCCAACTTTAGTCTCATGTGTATGGAGGTCTAACTACTATCTGAAGGCTACGGGCACTGACATCTGTGAACCCCCTGAGTGCTGGAATTCAGATAAAAGATAGGATACACCTCAAAAGACTGAACATATGAACAGCAATCCGTTTTTACTTTGCCGTGCATGAGTTCATTCCTTTTAGCATTTATTTGTTGCTTTTTCAGGCGGAAAACAGAGCGGATCTGCCTGAAAAATAAAATGCTGTGTCTGTGTGGGGCCCCAATACGTAGGTGCCACAAAAGGGGTACTGCACCCAGAAAAGCGGTGTAGTACTCCACTGCAATTGGGACAATGGTCACAAGATGGAGCCCAAGAGCTGACACACACACACACTAGAATAGTGGGTGGGAGGGACCCCGGGAGGGAACATAACGACCTCTAGAGGGAACCAGTGAGCTCAGAAGTGCAGAAGGCAGTGAGTCAAGCGAGTGAGTCTAGCTTGGAGAGGTGAAAGGTGGAAGGTACCAGGCAGCCAGCCTGAAAAAACCAAGAGGGCCATCTCGGCTGAGGGGCCCTGGGAAAGGAAACCCAAAAGAAGAAGAGAAAGCAAGGAAACTCAGAACTGCAGAGTTAACTTGAGTGGGAAACGAGTAACGGATAGAGTTTGCCCCATAGGAAGTAACCCGGGTAACGGAGCCCGCACCTGTGAGTTCTCTAAGGCTCACAGAAAATCCGTACAACAGGGATAATGCAAATACGGCCCTGACTGCCAAAGTACCCACAAGAGGGAAGCCAGGACTAGCAGGGCGCTGCAGTCCAGACAGAAGGTTGACCCGACGGGTACAAGGGAGGAGAAGAGAATCAAAAGTAGAAGGAGGCCAGATTATCTACAGGAGATCAGGCTTCATAACACTGGGAACAGAAAAGAAGGAAAGGAAAGGAACATAAAGGAGGGTTCCAGCTTCAGCCAAAAATCCCGATTGCAGCCTAGAGCAAAATTTGCCAGTTTACCATCTGACAAACCGTTGAACTATAAAGCTGAATGAGAGTGTTCAATTAAAGTTACCCGGTGAAGTGAAGCTTTGACTCTGCTGCATCCTTTCCAATACAAACTGTTTTATTACAGCATTACTGCCCCGGTGGTCCAGTCCTGCCTGCGGGGACTAATCCATCTAAGGCGCAATACCACCAACTACTGGAGGACTGTGGCGGCGCTGGTGAGCATCACCAGACTCAGCAGGTGGCCTCACGAAGACAACTTGTAAGTAATCCCCTGTAAATAATTCCCCATTTTCAGTTGACCCCCAGGGCAACGGTTTCGGGATGGCCACCCGTGACTTTCCAGACTGAAGAGAGCCCGAGACCCGAGTACGCAAGCCCTGGGTGCGCGTCATTGCATCCCTGACTAATGGGGGTGGGGTGCGACTGCCGAAAGTGCCTAGGGTGGCAGGAACTCGAAATACTGCCCTGGTCTCCGTGAGAATCACACAGACATGTGTGTTGTT
This sequence comes from Allobates femoralis, assembly GCA_033576535.1. Taxonomy (NCBI): domain Eukaryota; kingdom Metazoa; phylum Chordata; class Amphibia; order Anura; family Aromobatidae; genus Allobates; species Allobates femoralis. The sequence continues at coordinate 611,852,865 of JARQOC010000004.1, read as the reverse complement.
CATAGGGACACATGGTCCTTGTCAAAACACTGAGGTGTGTGTGTTTAATTACTATAGGGCCCGTTACACGCTATGATATCTTTAATGATATCGTTGAAACATCACGGGTTTTCAGCTGTTTAAACGACGTCGATTCAACCAATAAGTTGGCTGATCGTTGATGTGAGGTTTTTGAACCAGACCTAAAACCAGTCGATGATCGTCCATCCAACCTGTAGCATCGGCATGTGACACCTTGATAACGATCTGTGAAAATGAGAAAATGCGCAATAGGGTCTTATCTCCAGATAAAGAGGTGTATGAATGTGTGAGTAAAACTGCTTACCTGGTCTGGTTGTGTCACCCACAACCAGTATAGCCAGAAATAACCACAGTGAAGAACCTGTAGATCAAAATGCTGTTGTGTTCGCGCTGCCGTCAAAAGGATCCCCAGCGACCAGATAGAATCTGGGCTGAATTGTGTCTTTATTCTTCCGACGCGTTTCGGAACCTTCACCTTGCTCCTTCCTCAGGGACAATCCTTGATAATGATGTCCTTAACAACTTCGCCTATTCAGAACTGAAGGACGTGGCCATCAAACGACTGCAAGTATCGTTCGCTTCTCGCGGAATCGTTGCAGCGTCGTTAAAGATATCTGTGCATGTGACGTTTCACTAGCGATCATGGAACGATGTAGGTCAAGTCGGATCGTTGGTCGTCTCGTTCAACCATTAAAGCGTGTAACCCAGGCTTCTGCTTGTGAACGTGTCTCCAATATACATGAAAATGGACACCACATATACTGGAGCCACAAAGGCTTGAAGGGGGCCTTAAAGGGATAATATTTAAAGTTTGAAAAATGCTAGTTTTTAGAATGTTTTGGCAAATGTCTGACATGTTTTGCATTTATTGTATAAACATATCAACCCAAATTTACCATTATCATAAAATATAATGTTAAGAAAAAAAAAACAATCTCAAAATCACTTAGATATGTTGTAACATTGAAGAATTAAACTACATAAAGTGGCAAGTCATTTGAGTTGAAAAAGATGGTCTGGTCACTAAAGGGTTACACACAAAAACCACCTACCATTAGGTGTCATTTGTAGCCACCATTTTATTGTTATTATTATGTATTTATATAGCGCCATTACGTTCCATGGCGCTTTACATGAGGATAAGGGAGACAAGAACAAGTACACTAAATCTAGGCGATCAGGACGTACAGGTACAGGAGGGGCAGGGACCCTGTCCACAAGGGGTGGGTTAGGATACAGTAGGATGGGGGAATGTCAGGTATGGGGCGGTCGCCTGGGTCTCATGGCAGGTTGTAGGCTTAACGGAATAGGTAAGTCTTCAGGTGACACTTGAAGCTTCTCAGGGTAGAAAAGTGTCTGACATGTTAAGGCAGGGAGTTCCAGAGTAAGGCAGATGCCCGGGAGAAGTCCTGGACTTGGTTGTGCAAAGAGGTGATGGGGGAGCAGAGGAGGAGTTCTTGGGAGGAGCGGAGGTTGCGTGAGGGTAGGTATCGGGAGACCAGGTCGGAGATGTATGGTGGGGCCAGGTTGTGTATGGCTTTGTACGCCATGATTAGTGTTTTGAATTGGGATCTCTTGGAGGCGGGGAGCCAGTGAAGGGCTTGGCAGAGGGGGGAGACAGGGGAGTAGCGGGAGGGCAGGTAGATTAGTTGGGCAGCGGAATTGAGGATAGACTAGAGAGGTGTGAGGGAGTTAGCCGGGAGGCCATTGAGAAGGAAGTTGCAGTAGTCAAGGCGGGAGATGATAAGAGCATGAATGAGTGTTTTAGCCGGGTCGTGGGTGAGGAAGGACCAGATCCGTGAGATGTTCTTGAGCTGGAGCCGGAGGGATGTGGTGAGGGCCTCGATGTCGGGCCCCCAGGAGATTGGTAGAGGGATGACTATGACCCTAATCATCCTCCCTCCATTTCCCCACAGCCCTGCACTCCTGATACAAAGTCATCGTCTGTGCCAGTTAGTGCATCCATATGTTCCCAGGGACAGGAGTAAGACAAAGCTCTGAAGTAGACAAGGTGAAAGGAGAGGAGCATGACAGCTCTGATGTAGACAGGGTGAGCAGGAGAGGAGCAGGACACAGCTCTGATGTAGACGGGGTGGGCAAAAGAGGAGCAGGACACAGCTCTGATGTAGACGGGGTGGGCAAGAGAGGAGCAGGAAACAGCTCTGATGTAGACGGGGTGGGCAAGAGAGGAGCAGGACACAGCTCTGATGTAGACGGGGTGGGCAAGAGAGGAGCAGGACACAGCTCTGATGTAGACTGGGTGAGCAAGAGAGGAGCAGGACACGCTCTGATGTAGACGGGGTGGGCAAGAGAGGAGCAGGACACAGCTCTGATGTAGACGGGGTGGGTGGCTCTTAGAAGAGCCTTAGGGTTGTGGGTACAGATTTCAGAGCAAATTACTTGGCGCTAGTGTACTTGGTAACAGCCTTGGTGCCCTCGGACACGGCGTGCTTGGCCAGCTCTCCGGGCAGCAGCAGGCGCACAGCGTCTGGATCTCCCGGGAGGTAATGGTGGAGCGCTTGTTGTAGTGAGCCAGGCGGGAGGCTTCCCCTGAAATGCGCTCAAAGATGTCATTGACAAAGGAGTTTATAATGCCCATGGCCTTGGAGGAAATGCCAGTGTCAGGGTGGACCTGCTTGAGCACCTTATACACATAGATGGCATAGCTCTCCTTCCTAGTCTTCCTCCGCTTCTTGCCATCCCTCTTCTGGGTCTTGGTCACAGCTTTCTTGGAGCCCTTCTTGGGCGCTGGGGCAGACTTAGCTGGATCAGGCATGATAACTGCAACTGCGACACATTGAGCCGGCTCTTTGATGTGAATGATAAGAGCCGGTTCTTTGATGTGAACGAGCCAGAGAGCCGTGTATTTTTTTTGCTCTGCTGGCAGCTCCTGAGTGTGACTCTGGTCTGGGGGGAGCAGCCAGGAGATAAGTGATGTGTAAACAGAGCTGTGAAGTTCCTTCTCCTAATTAAAGATACACACATTGTTTCCTCCTTAGGACAGTGGGCACAAGACCAGCAGTGAATGATGTCCTAGGGCTAACTTTCCTGACCTCATCTGGCATATATGGTCTGTGTAGGTTGGAGGAGCAGCAGCTTGTTATCAATGATCTTCTCAGAGTATTAGGATTCAGGAACATTACAGAATAGAGCTGTTGTTGGGTAAGGAATAGGATTTTAGGCAAAATGTGGAGTGATGTAGCTGCAGCTTCAATAATTGTATAGAGTATATATAGGAAGTCAGCACTAAGGCTGGCTTCACACTTGTGGACCCCTCCGCAGCGTCCTGCAGAGGGGATCCGCAAGCTGAGCACATACACAGCAAGTCCCTATGTTTGGACGCAGGTGCATGCGCTCGGGTGCAGATTGGCGTGCGCACCCATTGCCCGCGATGTATGATTTGTACGCAGGTGGATGCATGCGCACAAATCACTCTCGTCCGCACCCTGAACGTGATATGTCGCGTTCCTGGTGCAGATGAGAATGTATGATTTGTGCGCAAGCATCCGCATGCATACAAATCGTACATCACGGGCAATGGGTGCGCACGCCAATCTGCACCCGAGCGCACGCACCTGCGTCCCCATGTTAAACATAGAGACTTGCGGTGCCTGTGCTCAGCTAGCGGATCCCCTCTGCAGGACGCTGTGGAGGGGTCCTTAGTGTGAAGCCAGCCTTAGTGTCCAGTGTGTTCACAGGACAGATGGCCTACCTGACATGACTGTTTACCCTCTTAGGGTACCGTCACACTAGGTGACATCACCGACAATTTCGGCGGCGATGGAGGCGTGTGGCCTATCGCCGCCGACATCGCCGGTGCGTCGCCTAGTGTGACGCGCGATGATGAGGCGCAATATATCGCCTCAGAATGATCGCCAGGTTTCACAGCAGTGTTGTGAAACCTGGCGATCTGAACAGGGCGATCAGGCATAAGCGCCCTGTGTAACGCGGCGACCCACAATGTTTAACATTTTTTTTGTATCTGTACTATCTCTCCTGGTTCCCCCGCAGCTCCGTTCTCCTTGCCAAAATTGAGACACAGGAGGAGGATATGACTGCCTGTGTCTCACTGCGGAACACATAAAGCAGGAAGAGCCGCCTTTTCCTACTGTGGAGGAGGCGGCACCAGCCTGTTAAATGCATTCCACCGTGGAACGCAGGCAGTCACCGCCGTCGTAAGAGGAAGCGAGGGGCAGTGCGGAGGAGGGGGCGGCAGTAGTAAGAGGCTCCTTGACGGACTGTGTTGCCGCACAGTGAAGCGGGCGTTGGGTTTTGGGATTAGGTCAGCAATGTCTGATCAGTAGGAGTGCGACACCTAGCACCACTGACAGTCAGCTGCCTTACCGAGCTGCTCCGTCTACTATTTAGCGGCCATGGCCATCTACTGCACATTTGCCCCCCTATTCAAATCTGTAAAAGTCACATGTGCAGTACAGTCTGCAGCCACTACAGTAGACAGAGCAACTGTATGAGGGTGTGTGCACACGGTCCGGAGGAGCTGCATGTTGGACGCAGCTTCTCCGGACCTGAGTGAAGCCGCGGGTGGCCGCAGGGAAACCGCAGCCGCCCTGTACTCACCATGTGCGGCGGGGTGTGGGCAGCTTCTCCTTGCAGTCCCCCAATGGGAGCCACTTTTGACTCCACAGCATGAAATAAACATGCTTCGGAGGAGCGGACTACCGGCAACCCGCACCGCAGCTCCAAACACGCCGCGGGCGGGTTATGCATAATGAGGATGGGATTTCTTGAAATCTCATCCACTATGCTTACACTGTACTACGCAGCGTTTTGGACGCAGCAGCAAATTTTGCTGCATCCAAAACGCGTACACTGATCGTGTGCACGCACCCTAACAGAGTAGATCCGGCTTCTGTCAGCAATGAGAACTGCTGATCGTTAAGGTACCAGGTGTCCCACTCTCACCAATCAAGGGGAGCGAGGACCCTGTCCTGAAGAGCTGACACTCTCAGGAAACAATAATGTTAAAAACAGTGTTTACTGCTTCACTAGATACGTACAAAGGTGTAGAATGAGGCTCTCACTGTACTGGGGAGGTTCTGTATTCATGACAGGGTGTAGCAGAGGATTATTCTAAAAAAGAGCCGTTTTTTGAGCCGAAAGAGCCGGACTGCCCATCACTAGAATAATGATCCTGCTCCTCCCAGAGTGGTCGTATTTATAGACCGGCCATGCAAATGAGCATTGCTGTCAGATCGCTCTTCTATTGGGTGAGAAAGTCATGTGACCAATATGACCGTCATAAGCTCCACTCACTGCAGCTCATTGGTGTTTCCACAAGTCTGACTGCCATTGGTGACTTCAGATCCAGCCAATGGCAGGAGAGAAGGGTGGGGGAAGCAGCTTATAAAAGAAGCAGCAGATAGTACCCTCCTCAAACAAGAGTGTTCTTTCTGCGAATAACCATGTCTGGACGTGGCAAACAAGGAGGGAAGGTCCGTGCTAAAGCCAAGACCCGCTCATCCCGGGCAGGACTGCAGTTCCCAGTCGGTCGTGTGCACAGGCTTCTCCGCAAGGGCCACTATGCTGAGAGGGTGGGCGCCGGTGCTCCAGTTTATCTGGCCGCTGTGCTGGAGTATCTGACTGCTGAGATCCTGGAATTGGCCGGTAATGCTGCCCGGGACAACAAGAAGACCCGAATCATCCCCCGTCACCTGCAGCTGGCTGTGCGCAATGATGAGGAGTTGAACAGGCTGCTTGGTGGAGTGACCATTGCTCAGGGAGGCGTCCTGCCCAACATCCAGGCCGTGCTGCTGCCCAAGAAGACTGAGAGCAGCAAGAAAAGCAAGTGAGCGACCCCACATCCCCAACACAACACAAAGGCTCTTCTAAGAGCCACCCACCCTGTCCTCACAAGAGCTGGAGCCACTGATTTCTGGTGTGCCTCTGTATGCACAGATCTGTTGACTGATTCTATATACCGTAATATGTGGGTTTAAGGGGTATATACAGTAGCCACACCTGGCAGTGGATATAATCCTGTCTCCACTGTAAAAGATCTAGTGCAGTAGGTATGATACTGTCTCCACTATTGGGATGATATGTGATGTGGTTTCGACAAGTTGCTAAATGTGTTTACAAACCACTTCCCATTTTCTTTAACTTTTTCAATTCAAACTTATACCTTTTTTTGTAATTGTAATTTGCATACAGTATATGCTAGTGCATCTCAATTAGAATATGATCAAAAAATTATTTCAGTAATTAAATACATAAAGTGAAACACATATATTGTATAGTCATTACACAGTGATCTTATTTCATGGGTTATTTCTGTTAATGTTGATGATTATGACTTTCAGCTAATGTAAACCCCAAAGGTCATTGTCTCAGAATATTTGAAGAGTTAAAAACCACGCTACCATATTCCATGAGACATCAAAGGGTGAATGTAATATTAGTCAAGCTATTTCAGGGATCCAAGAAACGCTCTGAAACATGGCACTATGACATTGATTTTTTTATATTTAATTCATTGAGATGCACTAGTACTAGTGCATCTCAAATTATGATTTCAAAAAGTTAATTTATATATTACAATAGTAGGAAACACTGGGCACTTAACGTCCTATGTTAGGGTGGTCTGTCACTCCCGTGACCACGTGCAGCTTTTACTGGTGGTGCCGGCTTCAATAGTGGTTATGAAGCAGACATGTAGTAGGAAAAATATAACGCACTCACCAGAAGTTGATCTTGAAAACTTTTATTTCATGTTCATCCCGACAGTCATGAACAGCAGCAATGGAAGGGGGTGCAGGGACGGAGGACTCCGTCCCTGCACCCCCTCCCTTGCTGCTGTTCATGACTGTCGGGATGAACATGAAATAAAAGTTTTCAAGATCAACTTCTGGTGAGTGCGGTTATATTTTTTCTACTCCATGTCTAATTTACATATTATATAGACTGATTACAAACCGTGAGCTATTTGTCTGTTAATGTTGATGATTATGGCTTACAGCCAATGAAACCCCAAAGTCCATTATCTCAAAATTTGATCACATAAGACCAACTGAAATATTTTTTTTAAATTCATAAATGTCGGCCTGCTGAAAAGTCTGTCCAGAAAATGCCCTCAATACTTGGTCATGGCTCCTTTTGCATGAATTCCTGCATCAAAGCGGACTGGCATGGAGGGGATCAGCCTGTGACTGCTAAGATGTTATGGAAGCCCAGGTGAGGCTGGCTGTGATCCGATCTGTGGCTGTCCGCTTGAGCCAGACAGCCCCGGACCGGATCAGCACACAGAACTGGAGGGCTAATTTGCCCTCGGGTCCGGTGTGCAGCCAGATGCAGCTGCTGATAGGTCAGGACCACGGCTTGCGGGGAGCTAGCCGCAGTCCTGACCTATCGACGGCAGCTGTGTCCGGCTACACACCGGACCTGAGGGCAAATTAGCTCTCCGGATCTGTGTGCTGGTCCAGGGCTGTCTGGCTCAAGCGGACAGCCACAGATCGGATCACAGCTGTAGTGTGAAGCCAACCTTACTTTGATAGCATACCAGCCTTTACCTCGTCTGCATTGTTGAGTCTGGTTTCTCTCATCTTTCTCTTGACAATACTCCATTGATTCTCTATGGAGTTTAGGTCAGGCGAGTTTGCAGCCAATTAAGCACAGTAATACTGTGGTCAGTAAACCAGGTATTGGTACTTTTGGCAGAGTGGACAGGTGCCAAGTCCTGATGTAAAATTAAATCTCCATCTCAAAAAAGCTTGTTGGCAGATTAAAGCATGAAGTGCTCTAAAAGTTCCTGGCAGACGGCAGTGCTGATTTTGACCTCAATAAAACACTGCTGACATGGCTCCCCAAACTATCACTGATTGTGGAAACTTCACACTAGACCTTAAGCAGCTTGAATTGTGGCCTCTCAACCTTTCCTCCAGACTCTGGGATTGTGGCCTCTCCATTCTTCCTCCAGACTCTGGGATTGTGGCCTCTCTCCCCTCTTCCTCCAGATTCTGGGATTGTGGCCTCTCCACTCTTCCTCCAGACTCTGGGATTGTGGCCTCTCCCCTCTTCCTCCAGACTCGGATTGTGGCCTCTCCACTCTTCCTCCAGACTCTGGATTGTGGCCTCTCCACTCTTCCTCCATACTCTGGGATTGTGGCCTCCCCACTCTTCCTCCAGACTCTGGGATTGTGGCCTCTCCACTCTTCCTCCATACTCTGGGATTGTGGCCTCTCCACTCTTCCTCCAGACTCTTGGATTGTGGCCTTTCCATTCTTCCACCAGACACTGGGATTGTGGCCTCTGCGCTCTTCCTCCAGACTCTTGGATTGTGGCCTCTCCACTCTTCCTCCAGACTCTTGGATTGTGGCCTCTCCACTCTTCCTCCAGACTCTTGGATTGTGGCCTATCCACTCTTCCTCCAGACTCTTGGATTGTGGCTTCTCTACTCTTCCTCCAGACTCTTGGATTATGGCCTCTCCACTCTTCCTCCAGACTCTTGGATTATGGCCTCTCCACTCTTCCTCCAGACTCTGGAATTGTGGCCTCTTCACTCCTCCTCCAGACTCTGGGATTGTGGCCTCTCCACTCTTCTTCCAGACTCTGGGATTGTGGCCTCTCCACTCTTCCTCCAGACTCTTGGATTGTGGCCTCTCCACTCTTTCTCCAGACTCTGGGATGGTGGCCTCTCCACTCTTCCTCCAGACTCTGGGATGGTGGCCCCTCCACTCTTCCTCCAGACTCTGGATGGTGGCCCCTCCACTCTTCTTCCAGACTCAAACGCAGGAGTCTACATTGTCACAACCCCTTCCAATTGAGCACAGACATGCGACCTCAAACTGAAAATAAATCACAGATCAATGTAATCAGTGTTCTGTATTGTAAACAGTTCACTCTATAGCCAAGAGTCTTTAGTCCATGCCCAGTTATTCACAAAAGTGGGGAAAAAATTATAAAAACAGCATAGCGCACTCGGCAGTTTCTGGAGTTCTCACCTTCTGTGGATGGCGCTTGCATAATAAAAATCCTGTGTAAATTATGGACTGCTCAGATGGGAATAATCCTTTAAACCAGTACTTACAATGTCGTTAAAGTGCTAGAGATGAGTGATCAGACTGTAGACTGTTTTCTACATTAGGCATGGGTCACAGCTGATATGTAAGGGGGCTCCATGGCTTCCAAGTCTGGGTGGTTAACCCTGGGGGCACACATTTACCAACACTATGGCATGTCCATTGAACATTACTAATTCCCAAATTACCGTACTACATGTTGCCTTATGGCCTCGTGCACACGTTAAGCATTTAGTGAGTTTTTCACCTCAGTATTTGTAGCCAAAACCAGGAGTGAAACGGAGGAAAAGAATAATAGAAAAATGTCATTATTCACCCACTCCTGGTTTTGGCTACAAATATTGAGGTAAAATCCTGACAAAATACTCATCGTGTGCCTGTGACCTATCAATATCATACAATGTGATGACTTCTAGGTTTCACATAGCACAGAAATCTGATAAAATATTGCCGCAGTAATGCGAGATACAGTACTTTTAACCCCTTCCTGACATAGCAATTTTGTTAATAGAAATATCCCTTTGGGGCAGATATATTTTAATCACCTGTTATTAATGTGTTTTTATTAATCCTATAGAGATAATATAGTAACTGTGTTTGTTGTACTTTGCTGTCACCTACTGGTTATTTTTATAATAGGTATCATATGTCTCTACAGATTGTATTGTGATTTTCCCATTATTCCTCTCCTATTTTGTTCCTCTCTTATCCTGCTTATTTGTCAGTGCCATATTGGCAATGGGTGCATAAGGACTGGAGACAGAGTCCTCTTCTTACCTCCATTCTACAACTCTCATCATCCATCTTCTCCCTGACATCTGAAATGCATCTCATCAAGGTACTGTAAATAAACAAATTAAAATAGAACCATCACATCATCCTTTTTGGACAGAATAAAGCTCCCGTCACACACAACGACGCAACAGCAATCCTGACAACAATAATGATCATGTAGGGATCGTTGGTGCGTCGTTACCTGGTTGCTGGGGAGCTGTCAAACAGGCAAATCTCCTCAGCGACCAGGGAGCCACCTCCAGATCGCTGGAAGCGGGAGGACACTGGTAACTATGATAAACAGCGGGTATGTAGGCAGCACGTGCTGCCTAGATACCCGGTGTTTATCATAGTTTCCAGCGTCCTCTCTGCTTACAGGCTGTGCTAAGCCGGGAAGACGCTGATAACTATGATAAACAGCGGGTGTCTAGGCAGAGCGTGATAAACCCACTGTTTATCATAGTTACCAGCATCCTCCCTACTTAGCGCTGGTAACCATGATAAACATCGGGTATCTAGGCAGTGCGTACTGCCTAGATACCCGGTGTTTACCATGGTTACCAGCCTGTGAGGTCGCTGATCGTTGATCTCTCGCTGTCACTCGCAGCAATGCGTGCTAACCAGCGGGAGTGCAATGACCAACAAATGACCCAGAGCACTTTGTAACGATCAGCGATCTCACAGCAGGGGCCTGATCGCTGCTAAGTGTCACACGTAGCGAGATCGCTGTTACGTCACAAAACCTGTGACATTACAATGATCTCGCTATGTGTGACGGGGGCTTAACTGTGGCTGGTGGAAGAAGGTAGTGAGTAAACTATCACTGCTTGTACAGACACAGTGCTCACACACATCTCATTTATGTGCATCGGTGGCAGAATAATACAGAAAGAAACAGCACTCTGTAATACTAAGTCATGCAAAAATGAATATGGGAAATGAAACTGAGGAAACATGAAAAATTAAAATATGAGACACTTAGCAAACACAAATAGCCATTTGTATTTCTGCCCAGTAGGCACGCCGAGGCAAGTCTCCTTACTAAGGTCCCTATACTATAGATCAGAGGTCCCCAACTCCAGGCCTCAAGGCCCGCCAAAAGTGCAGGTTTTCAGGATCTCCTTAGTATTGCACAGGTGCTAATGTGATCATCTGCACAGGTAATGATTCCAAGCCCTGTGCAATACTAAGGAGATCCTGAAAACCTGCACTGTTGGTGGGCCTTGAGGCCTGGAGTTGGGGACCTCTGCTATAGATAATGCCTTTCTCTGGGTTAAAAACCTCCTCTTGAATGGGCGAGTAGAAACCTGCTGAATGAAGGATAAAAACATCTGACACTAGTGGGGCCCATTAACACCCTTCTCCCACTAGTGTCAGGTGTTTTTAGCCTTCATTCAGCAGGTTTCTACTCGCCCATTCAAGAGGAGGTTTTTTAACCCAGAGAGATGCATTATATATAGCAGGGGTCCCCAACCACCGGTGCGCGGACCAGGCCGTCGGGGTCTTTGTGCCGGTCCGCGGCAAGCTGCCGGCTTCCCCGCCCTTTGTGTGACCCCGCCCACCGTGCCCCTCACCTCCTGAACTACATGCCGCTCTGAGCTGAGGCCTCTGCCTCAGCTGCGTGCATATGTATGGGGGGAGCTGTCGGCCAATCAGCAGCAGCCATGCTCTGCTGCACTGTTATTGGCCGACGGCTTCTCTTGTACAGCAGCAGCTGAGGCATGGCCGGAGTTTCATATCTCGCACTATTTCCAAGCTCATCAGTAATGTGTGCTTCACGTGATGCGCTTGGAAATAGCGCGAGATATGAAAAAAACCAGCCAGGTCTCTTCCTCAGCTGCTGCTGTACAAGAGAAGCCGGCAGGAGCGGTGAGCAGCAGCAGAACAGCATCTGTGCGTGTTTCAGGGGCAATGTGTGTGTGTGTGTGTGTGTGTGTGTGTGTGTGTGGGGTGTATTGTACTGGGGGCAGTATGTTTGTGTGTGTAGGGGCAATATGTGTGTGGGGCATTCAGGGGTCAGTGGGGGTTATACAAGGGGCAATGTGTGTGTGTGTGGGGGGTGGATTGTACTGGGGGCAGTATGTCTGTGTGTGTGGGCCATTCAGGGGTCAGTGGGGGTTATACAAGGGGCAATGTCTGTGTGTGTGGGGGGGTTATACAAGGGGCAATGTGTGTGTGTGGGTTATAAAAGGGGCAATGTGTGTGTGCGGGGGTTAAACATGGGGCAATGTGTGTGTGCGGGGGTTATACAAGGGGCAATGTGTGTGTGTGTGGGGGGTGTATTGTACTGGGGGCAGTATGTTTGTGTGTGTAGGGGCAATATGTGTGTGGGGCATTCAGGGGTCAGTGGGGGTTATACAAGGGGCAATGTGTGTGTGTGGGGTGGATTGTACTGGGGGCAGTATGTCTGTGTGTGTGGGCCATTCAGGGGTCAGTGGGGGTTATACAAGGGGCAATGTCTGTGTGTGTGGGGGGGTTATACAAGGGGCAATGTGTGTGTGTGGGTTATAAAAGGGGCAATGTGTGTGTGCGGGGGTTATACATGGGGCAATGTGTGTGTGCGGGGGTTATACATGGGGCAATGTGTGTGTGCGGGGGTTATACAAGGGGCAATGTGTGTGTGTGTGTGTGTGTGTGTGTGTGGGGGGGTTATACAAGGGGCAATGTGTGTGCGGGGGTTATACAAGGGGCAATGTGTGTGTGCGGGGGTTATACAAGAGGCAATGTGTGTGTGCGGGGGTTATACAAGAGGCAATGTGTGTGTGCGGGGGTTATACAAGAGGCAATGTGTGTGTGCGGGGGTTATACAAGAGGCAATGTGTGTGTGCGGGGGTTATACAAGGGGCAATGTGTGTGTGCGGGGGTTATACAAGGGGCAATGTGTGTGTGGGTTATACAAGGGGCAATGTGTGCGTGCGGGGGTTATACAAGGGGCAATGTGTGTGCGGGGGTTATACAAGGGGCAATATGTGTGTGCAGGGGTTATACAAGGGGCAATGTGTGTGTGCGGGGGTTATACAAGGGGCAATGTGTGTGTGCGGGGGTTATACAAGGGGCAATATGTGTGTGGGGGGAGAATTTATGCTATATGGAGGGATACAGCGCTGCATTATATTATATGGAAGGATATGAGGTTGCATTATACTTTATGGAGGGATGTGACGCTGCATTGTACTATATGGAGAGCTGTGAGGCTGCATTATACAATGTTGAGGGCTGTGACACTGCATTATACTACCGTATATGAAAATAAGATGTAGCGCATCTTTTGAGGAAACAGGGTTGTAAACTCCACCCCTTCTCCATAGCCCTGCCCCATAAGTTCAAAGCCCCACCGGGTCCCGGAAGAATGGTCCCCAGTGCAAGAAAGGTTGGGGACCCCTGATATATAGTATAGGGACCTAGAAAGATGACACACCTCGACATGGCTACTGGGGAGATATACAGATGGCCATTTGTGTCTGCTGTGTCTCATATTTTAATTTTGCATGTTTGAAAAAAAGGTGAAGGTGATGAGGACACAGGTGGTCAAGATGGAGGTGAGGAGGACACAAGAGGACATAATGAGGACACATGGAGACATGATGGAGGTGATGAGGACACAGGGGCACAAGATGGAGGAGAGAACGTAGGGGGACATGATGGAGGTGATGAGAAAACAAGAGGACATGATGGAGGTGATGGGCACACAGGGGGACATGATGGAGGTGATGAGGACACAGGAGGACATGATGGAGGTGATGAGGACACAGGGGGACATGATGGAGGTGATGAGGACACAGGGGGACATGATGGAGGTGATGAGGACACAGGGGGACATGATGGAGGTGATGAGGACACAGGAAGACATGATGGTCGTGGTGAGAACACAGGGGGACATGATGGAGGCGATGAGGACACAGGAAGACATGATGGAGGTGATGAGGAAACAGGAGGACATGATGGAGGTGATGAGGACATAGGAAGACATGATGGAGGTGATGAGAACACAGGGGACATGATGGAGGTGATGAGGACCCAGGAGGACATGATGGAGGTGATGAGGACACAGGAGGACATGATGAAGGTGATGAGGATACAGGGGGACATGATGGAGGTGATGAGGACCCAGGAGGACATGATGTAAGTGATGAGGACACAGGAGGACATGATGTAAGTGATGAGGACACAGGGTGACATGATGGAGGTGATGAGGACATTATGGAGGTGATGAGGACACAGGAGGACATGATGGAGGTGATGAGGACACAGGAGGACATGATGGAGGCGATGAGGACACAAGAGGACATTATGGAGGTGATGAGGACACAGGAGGACATGATGGAGGTGATGAGGACACAGGAGGACATGATGGAGGCGATGAGGACACAGGAGGACATGATGAAGGTGATGAGGATACAGGGGGACATGATGGAGGTGATGAGGACCCAGGAGGACATGATGTAAGTGATGAGGACACAGGAGGACATGATGTAAGTGATGAGGACACAGGGTGACATGATGGAGGTGATGAGGACACAGGAGGACATTATGGAGGTGATGAGGACACAGGGGGACAAGATGGAGGTGATGAGGACACAGGAGGACATGATGAAGGTGATGAGGGCACAGGGGGACATGATGGAGGTGATGAGGACCCAGGAAGACATGATGGAGGTGATGAGGACACAAGAGGACATGATGGAGGTGATGAGAACACAGGGGGACATGATGGAGGTGATGAGGCCACAGGAGGACATGATGCAGGTGATGAGGACACAGGAGGACATGATGGAGGTGATGAGGACACAGGAGGACATATTACTGGATGTAAACACAGCTGATAATAGTCTCCTTATATCAGACGACCTGAAAAACTGCGACCTGAACAGAAATAAGATATAATTATCCAGAAACAGCAGAGAGATTCCTATTTGATCCTCAGGTGATGAGCAGGAGGGGATTTACCTCAGGACGACATTACTGGGATGTGGAGATCAGTGGATCATGGGAGTGGAGGGTGGGGATGTGTTATCCCAGTATAGAGAGGGGGGAGGTCAGTCTTATATTGGAAATAATAACAAGTCCTGGGGTTTATGTGGAGGGCTGTGGTATAATAATCAGTATGCAGTGAGACAACAGTAAAGTGATCCAGTTACCTCAGCAGATCTCCAGTGATGGAGTCAGGATCTGTCTGGATTATGAGGCCGGGCAGCTGTGCTTTTATGAGCTGTGTGACCCCATCAGACACTTACACACCTTCACTGCTGCCTTCACCGAGCCCCTTCATGCTGTGTTATCTGTATATGGAGGGTCTATAAAGAAGATATCAGGGGGAGCTGCTGTGAGGAACAGTCGACATAGAAATCTACCCGGCAACTGGTGACACGCCATGATATACGATTGGTGGAGCACTGAGCAAGTGGGAGGAGCCTCGGGCAGGATCTACTTTTTTGGGGTGTATTTATAGGATTTTTTCATTATTTTTTTAATGATTTATCATTTTTAAAATGCCACAAACCTCAACATTCTCAGATTATTTTGCTCTGGATCCTCAGAAATATTCTTCAGACCATGTGGGAATTAGTAATGGAATATTGTGAATACTGAGATGATTTAACTGCAGCCTCTCACCTGAGGAAAAGTCACCGTACAGCCCGAGCCTAATAGATCCTATCATCCATAGCCCTGTGATCACCGGGATCAGTGCGGATCCTGAGACAAAGCTTCTTATAGGGTAAATGAGACTTATTATTCTTTAGGGAACGACGGGTCGGAGACTCTTCTGGGTTTTCTCTACTGTAAATACTTGGAATTTGTCTCTATAATCAGCAATAAGGTAATGGGAGAAGTCCTTGCACTGATTCTTCTTCCTGATAATTTTACTAATCATTATTTCCAGATGATAAATCCATACACAGTCCAGACTGCTGCAGAGCTTTCAGTGTTGCTCCAATATAATGAATCAGACAAAAAGGCAGATTTACACAATACTTTATTGAGATGAAAATAGAGTGTAAAAGGTAATTGCAAACTGAAAAAAGGTAGGCCGATGAGTGACAAAATAATGAGAATAAGATTACAATACGAAGGGCAGCCACCAGGTGGCAGCATACTACCATGTACCCTCACATCTATTATAATGCACCATCCATATTCCTCCACATATTGTAATGAGCATAGTCTTCTATATAGTATAATGTACCCTCATATGCCTCCAAATATTGTAATGAGCCCCCATAGTCCTCCATATATTATAATGTGCCCCCATAGTCCTGTATATAGTATAATATACCCTCATATGCCTCCAAATATTGTAATGAGCCCCCATAGTCCTCCATATATTATAATGTGCCCCCATAGTCCTGTATATAGTATAATATACCCTCATATTCCTCCAAATATTGTAATGAGCCCCCATAGTCCTCCATATATTATAATGCGCCCTCATAGTCCTGTATATAGTATAATAATACTCATATTCCCCCAAATACTGTAATGAGCCCCCATAGTCCTCCATATATTATAATGCACCCCCATAGTCCTGTATATAGTATAATATACCCTCATATTCCCCCAAATACTGTAATGAAGCCCCATTAGTCCTCCTATATATTATAATGCACCCCCCATAGTCCTGATATTTTAGTAATATATTATACCCCTCAATATAATGCCCCCATAGTCCATATATATAATGTGCCCCCATAGTCTCCTGTATATATATAATACATTTCCCCAATTGTATAGGTCCTTATATATTATAATTACACTCAAATTCCTCCACATACTTAATGAGCCCATGCACTCATATATTATAATTAACCACAGTTGTATATAATATAACATGGAAATTGAATAAAATATTTTGTTGAGTTAGGTTTTTGAGCGATTTAACTAAATTGGCACGCTGATTCCAAAAATGTAGTCAGTTTTTTTCTAGCACGTCAAGTTTTTCCTCCACAACTTACCTGCCAGAGAAGCACAATTGCACTGATATCTGTAATAAGACTTGTTATCTGATTAAAAAACATGTAATATCTGATTGTAAAAAACATGATAGTGTTAAAAAACATATTTGTCATGCCTATTTCTTATATATTTCATTTTTTGTTCATATTTGTACTATTTAAAAAAAAAAAAAAACACTTTTTA
Organism: Allobates femoralis; assembly: GCA_033576535.1. Taxonomy (NCBI): domain Eukaryota; kingdom Metazoa; phylum Chordata; class Amphibia; order Anura; family Aromobatidae; genus Allobates; species Allobates femoralis. Next base: position 611,835,901 of record JARQOC010000004.1, on the reverse strand, counting down.
GGTACAGTAGTTTACATATTTTTGAGAAAACAAAAATCCTATAGTTCAAAAACTTGACGTGATAGAGAAAAACTGAGATCATTTCTGGATTCAGCATCCAAAAATTAATTAAGAACAGTTGTCAGACCTAACTCCTAAAAAAATTGTGTTCCCAGTGTAATATACCCTCATATTCCTCCAATATTGTAATGAGCCCCCATAATCCTCCATATAGTATAATGTACCCCATAGTCCTCTATATACCACAATGCACCCCATAGTTCTCCATATATTATACTGCACCCCTCATAGTCTTCCATATATTATTATGAACACCTCACCTACTCCTATATATAGTATAATACACCCCCATAGTCCTCCATACAGTGGGTACAGAAAGTATTCAGACCCCTTTAGATTTTACACTCTGTTTCATTGCAGCCATTTGGTAAATTCAAAAAAAATTTTTTTCTCATTAATGAACACTCTGCACCCCATCTTTACTGAAAAAAAAAACAGAAATGTAGAAATTTTTGCACATTATTTAAACAAAAACTGAAATCTCACATGATCATAAATAAGTATTCAGCCCTTTGCTCAGTTTTGGGATGATAAGTATTCAGCCCCTTTGCTCAGTGATTGGTGATAAGTATTCAGTCCCTTTGCTCAGTATTGAGTATTTTCACCTTTTGAGCTTGTACAGCCAGGAATCTTCTTGGGAATAATGCAGTTTTCCCCCTGAATTTGGGGATCCTCTCCATTCTTCCTTGCAGATTCTCTCCAGTTCCGTAGGTTGGATGGTGAACGTTGGTGGAGCCATTTTCAAAGTGAAACAAAGAGTGAAAAATTTAAAGGGGTCTGAATACTTTCTGTACCCACTGTACGTTATAATGCACCCCCTTAGTCCTCCATATAGTATGATGCACCCCTAATAGTCTTCCATATAGTATAATGCACCTCCATACATTGGAATGAGAGCTTTTTTGTACACCATATATTATAATGCAGACCCATAGTTCTCCATATATTATAATGCACCTCCATATTCCTTCATATATTATACTGTACCCCCATAGTCCTCCATATAGTATAATGCACCCATATAGTCTTCAATATCTTATATGCACCCCCAATATCCATATACAATAATGCACCACTCATAATCCTCCATTTATTATAATGCACACCAATAGTCCTCTATATAATGCACCCCTCATCATCTTTTATATAGTATAATGCACAACTCAGACCTCCATATAGAATAATCCCCCCTCATAGCCCTATTGCACCTCTAGGTCCTTCATATAATATAATGCATCCCCATACTCCTCCACAATATAATACACCTTCACAGTACTCCATATAGTATAATGCACCCCCATAGTCCTCCATAGACTATAAAGCACCCCCTAGTCCTCCATATAGTATTAACTCATTGGCAGCCAATATACTCACTGACCTATAAAATAAGTACTGACCTCTCCTTCTCCCGCTTCTCCAGTCTCCTTAGTGAGAGCTCTGCAAATATCTGCACAGAATACATGCACTAGTGACATCACACAGGCACAGTGGGAGAATGATGGGGAGGGAGTAGAGAGCTCCTTACTTCATCATTGCTTTCAAGTGCATCAACAATATAGTTTAAAGTGCTATGCTGGGTTGGGGGCCCAGTGCCGATACCCGGCCTCACCCCATAGCAGTAACATGGTTTCCTGTCAATGTTCAGCACTATGAGACATTTGCTCAGTTTTCCTCTGCTCTGATACCGCGTGTTACACAGAACAAAGAGCGGAAGAAACTCCAGCCATTGTGCGGGGAATTTCATATTCACTGCTCAGCCAATCAGCACTTAGTAAAGCCATGACAACCCCCCCATACAGAATGAGTTCCCCAGATGCTCCCAGTTAACCCTTTAGTGTGTGCTGTTCTCAGCCACCCTTAGAGCAGCAGTCATCTCCTTCCCCTCGCAGCAGGATCTGTAGCTGATCTCCCCACCTCCCATACAGTAGAAGCTATAGCTGATCTCCCTCCCCTTCCCCACAGCAGGAGAGCTATAGCTGATCTCCCTCTCCCCTCCCCCACAGCAGGAGCTGTAGCTCATCTCCCTCCCTTCCCCCACAGCAGGAGCTGTCACCGGATCTCCCTCCCCTCCCCCACAGCAGGAGCTGTAGCCTCTCCTCAGAAGATGTGGGTGGCTCTTAGAAGAGCCTTTGTGTTATTAGAGCAGAACAGAAGATTAACCTCCGAAGCCGTAGAGAGTGCGGCCCTGGCGCTTGAGTGCGTACACCACGTCCATGGCAGTGACGGTCTTCCTCTTGGCGTGCTCGTGTAGGTGACGGCGTCACGGATCACATTCTCCAGGAAGACTTTCAGGACTCCGCGAGTCTCCTCATAGATGAGGCCAGAATACGCTTCACGCCTCCTCTGCGGGCTAGACGGCGGATGGCAGGCTTGGTGATGCCCTGGATGTTATCACGGAGAACCTTCCTGTGCCGCTTGGCGCCACCCTTCCCCAGACCTTTCCCTCCTTTGCCGCGTCCAGACATCTTCCAAGAAGTCAGCAGAAAACTATGACTGAGGAGTGCACAGTCCTCTTTATATAGAGCGAGGGTGGACCAGAAAGAGAACTGCAGGATGACGCTTGTGTTATCAGCTCCGCCCCTCCTCTGCTGATTGGCCGAGCACAGAGCTGTTGGTGATTTTGAATTTGCCGCTCATTGTCTGGTTATTTTCCCGCTTTTTCCTTTATTATAATTAGTCACAGTTCTGATTCCTCTCCGCGGACACCTCCTGCTCGAAGTAACTACAATCTGAGACAAGATTCAAGATTCAAAGGAGCTTTATTGGCAGGACCAAATACATCTGTTTTGCCAAAGCAATTGTATAAAGAGAATAGGGATAGGGACTGTGGGGATGTTGGGTAGGAGCTGTAATGAAGGTGGATGGGCCAGATCTAGTATGGGGGGCTATAGTCCATGGCATAGGGAAGGTGGATGGGGGTGGATGGAGACTCAGACCTGGAAATACATCAATCATTTGGAATTCTATATACACTCCATATAGTGCTGTATACCCTCCATAAACATCTGTGCACCCTGTATATATTGCTGAGTACTCTCCATATAGTACTGTGAACCTCTAAATACTGCTGTATACCCCATATAATGTTGAGTACCCTCCCTATACTCTCCATATAGTGCTGCATACCCTCAATATATTACTGTTTCACTCAATGCTCAATGTAATGCCATAAACTCCAATATAGTGCTCTATACCCTCTATATTGCGCTTTGCTCATTTGTCTCAGTGGCAGCTACTTTTATTGGCTTCTCTATTAATGATAATGAGATTCAGACCTAGCAATAGATCAATCTTTGGGAGTTCATCATTGATCGAGCAACTCCACCGATCTGGGGAGCAACGGAAGAATAACATCAGAGGAAAATGAGCGAGAAAGTGCAGAGATCTCTGATCAGAATAAGGAAACACTGCTGGAAATGTCTCAGAGCACTGAAAGCGTTAATTGCCCATCTCAGTCTATTACCAGCAGAACACTGGAGGGAGGCGGCACTAGGAACCAGAGCTTACTGCACCTTCCCTTCTATTGTCAGCCTATTCTGGCTCTGCAGTCAGTTCTACATCTCACTATGACCCTCATCATCCTCCTCTATCTTTATCAGCCCCCTTCCTCCTCCACTGTCCTCTAATCCCCCAGCCCTACGCTCTATGGCCGGATGCAGAGACCCCATCTGTGCCTCCTACTAACATCATTACATAGGCTGAAAAAAGACTCCACTCCATCAAGTACCACTGTTCTCCACCAGTTCTACATTCTCTATCACTAGATTATCTATAACCCACAATGCCATTTATTGAGAGAAGCATTCGACCCTTTTATAAATGCAGGTGAAGTATCTGCCATAATGACATCTTGTGGTTGACATTCCACTGCTCTAACTGTAAAGAACCCTTTACTATTTAGCTGCCAGAATCGCTTTTCTTCCACATGTAATGAGTGCCCCCTGGTCCTTAGTGTGGTCTTTGGAAGGAATAAGTCATGTGCCATCCTTTGTATTAACCACACGTGTACTTATACATACAACTTAAATCTGTTCTCCTCATTAGAGAAGCCTCTATATATTGTGATAATCTAGTTGCCACCTCTGTACTGACTCAAACTTCCCACTCCTCCTGGACAGGAATGCAGTTACCGGTCAGTCGTGTGCACATTGTCAGCTATTGTGCAGTATATCCACCCACACTCCGTGTAGTGCTAAATACCCCCCTTTAGTGCTATGTATGCCTGAATTACACATATCCTCAATACAGTGCTTTATACCACCATACAGTGCTGTATACTCTCCACAGAGTGCTGTATAATCCTCATGTGCTATATTCCCCCCAAACAGTATAACTTCACAGTATTAGGGCTGACTTCACATTACAATTGAAAGCAGTCCTATGTTCAGCTCTTCATTTGAAGTACTTATCATAGTTCTAGTGATGCATTAATGTATTGATGGTGAGTCTGGTGATGCATTAATGTACTGATGGTGGTACTGGGAATCTGTACATTAGGGAAGTGCATAAATAAAGCACCAGAAAAACCATTAATACATGCATATGTCTCAAGAACTAGAATGTAGCACCAGAAACACCAACAGTTTTGTTGCAAGTTGTATTTATCACATAAGAGACTCAAAAACCATCCGACACATCTGTATTACTATTTATGATGGAGGTCTGTCTCATTTCCCTAACTGTGTTGCCAATTGCTGGACACCTTAATTGTAAGCCAACAGCCCTCCTTATAGTTAAGCTATATTTTTTCCCCAGAATTTCTCGTGTCTGAAATTCAAAATATAGAACATCAGGGCTGAAATCGATATTTGCCCTTTGTATTTCGTAAATGGTTCACAATTAATTAATAATGTTATAGCTAACTGTGAAATTGCACTCCCTGGTAAGATACACCCTCATACTATACAATGTTTTTTCACTTTTGATGCTATTATTGGGTGAAAAAAGGTAACAATTCTAGTGAAAGTGGTCATCAGTGTTTGTTACTTGACCCATCGGAGGTGGTGGGTAAGGGGTTCTGTTGTCCAAGTCTTATTCCTTTGATCCGGGTTGGGGCGCACCAATGGCTTATTCTGCCTAGGAGATCAATACCTTGTCTGGGTGTTGACCAAATACATAACAGTGAGGGCAGTGGCGTAACTAGAGTCCGAAAGGCCCAGTGCGAAATTCGGACCTGCCCCTCTCCCCTACATTGGTCAGAAGTATGGGCCCCATGTAACATTATAAATCCTATATTCACAAATTAACCCTCTCCCCTTCATTATGTATTAATGTCCCTCATCCTGCTATATATTGTCATCATCCTGGAATATGCCCTTATTCTAGTATATATGGTCCTCCATTATAGTATAATGCAGCCTCATATCCCTCCATATAGTATAATGCAACCTCATATCCTTCCACATAGAATAATGCAGCCTCACAGCCCTCCATATAGTATAATGTAGCCTCATAGCCCTCCATATAGTATAATGCAGCATCACAGCCCTAAATATACTATAATGCAGCATCACAGCCCTCCATATACTATAATGCAGCATCACAGCCCTCCGTATAGTATAATACAGTGTCACAGCCCTCCAAATAGTATAATGCAGCATCACAGCCCTCCATATAGTATAATGCAGTGTCACAGCCCTCTATATAGTATAATGCAGCATCACAGTCCTCCATATAGTATAATGCAGCCTCACAGCCCTCCATATAGTATAATACAGCATCACAGTCCTACATATAGTATAATGCAGCATCATAGCCCTCCATATAGTATAATGCAGCATCACAGCACTGCATATAGTAGAATACAGCGTCACAGCACTGCATATAGTAGAATACAGCGTCACAGCCCTCCATATAGTATAACAAAATAATGCAGGCTCATAGTCCTCCCTATTGCATAATGCAACCTCATAGCCCTCCATATAGCATATATCCTCCACGCAGACACACTGCCCCTGAACTTGCCCCATTCACACAGACACAGTGTCCCCTGTATAACATGCCCCACTCACACAGACACACTGCCCCCTGAACTACTTGCCCCATTCACACAGACACACTGCCCCCTGTATAACGTGCCCCACTCACACAGACACACTGCCCCCTGTACAACCTGTGTGATACCCCACTGGGTAGGCCACCACCAGAGGTACTGCATTCCTTCATTAGAGGGAGAGTTGTGCCTCTGGTTTCCAGGTACTGGGATAGCGCAGTTGAGCTTCACACACACACACACAAACACTTAGGACCCTGGGACGGTGGGAGGACCTAAGAATACCCGTGAGGGAAAAAGTAGAGAATGAGAAGTGCAGGAATGAGGAGCAGGAGGTGTTAGCTCCTGCGGGCTGGAGCACGGTCACGCTCGCCCCGGGAGGGAACGACCGACAAATGTGGAAAAAGAACAGAGCCCATTGGGTACGGTGAGAGAAGATGATCCCCATACGCCCGTATCTGGCGAGGGTACAGAAGGGCTGATGACGGCGCGGATGCTTTACACCTGAACTGTTGAACCGGAGGCCCCAAGTTCCTAACAGGAGCTGTGGCCGAACACCCGAAACAACTTGGAGAAGTAGGTCAAACTAGGGAGCAGTGCCCGGAAGGGGTACAACTGAGCACCTGTAGCTGTCAGTACCTGAGCTCTGTGTACGGAGGTGCTGAGAGCCTGGGGAGAAGACCAGTGTCGCATTCGCCCCGGAAAAGAAACTACTTTATAGTGCTGAGGGACCACCAGAGAAAGAGACACCCAGTAAGTGAGAGAGAGAGACAGGAACATCAACAGAGGCTCGACTGCACTGTCCCAGTTCTGAAAACAACTCTGAACCGGAGGTTGGCAAGAGAAGCACCCGGCGGCCAAGCTGACCCTACTGAGTAAAAGTAACAGAACTCTAGCTGTGTGTATGTGTGAGACTTTCTTAAAGGGATCCTGTCACCTCCAAAACGCCATCTATGCTTCAAAATCATGTCCCTGCAGCATTCCATCACTAATCTCACACTCCTTTTGTCTCAGAAAAGCATCCTGTAAAAGTGGAGATAAACGTTTTATAACTTACTCATTAGTGATGTTAATTAGCAGGGGCTATATTCTTTAGTCCCTAGGGTGGGCCCTCTTAGTCAGAAGATCACACCCTAATAGGCGTGATCTTCTATTCATATTGTATTCAGTGCCTCCCTGCTCTCCACGGCGCTGCCTTGGCTGTAATGACGCGAATCGCGTCATTTACGGCATCGGGTGATGTCAGTACACCCGAACCGCTCTGTAGGCTTCAAGCACCGCATTGCACAGGTGTGTGTAACTGGGCCTTTACAGAGATTACTGAAGAAAACAGCACTAGGACCCAGCGCCCCAGGAGAGAATGGCAGTCACTGTGGGTGAAGGGCAACTGAGCTTCTATCACCAAATAAATCTGTTTCTGCTCTCCTGTTATTCCTGATGTTCCATATCAATTCTACTTATCACTCCAACCCTCATTTCCTCCCCCATTTTTATCATCTTCCTCTAACCCTCCTCAGCCCTGTACTTTATGGCCTGTGCCTCCTAACACTGGAGATACCAGTCAGTGCAGCTACATGTTCCCGGGGAGAGAAGCAGGACACAGCTCTGATGTAGACAGGGTGGACAGGAGAAGGACACAGCTCTGATGTAGACTAGGTGGGTGGCTCTTAGAAGAGCCTTTGGGTTGTGGCTAGAGTGCAGAGCAAATTACTTGGCACTGGTGTACTTGGTGACAGCCTTGGTGCCCTCAGACACGGCGTGCTTGGCCAGCTCTCCGGGCAGCAGGAGGCGCACAGCAGTCTGGATCTCCCGGGAGGTGATGGTGGAGCGCTTGTTGTAGTGAGCCAGGCGGGAGGATTCCCCTGAAATTCGCTCAAAGATGTCATTAACGAAGGAGTTCATGATGCCCATGGCCTTGGAGGAGATGCCAGTGTCAGGGTGGACCTGCTTCAGCACCTTGTAGACATAGATGGAATAGCTCTCCTTCCTGGCCTTCCTCCGCTTCTTGCCATCCTTCTTCTGGGTCTTGGTCACAGCTTTCTTGGAGCCCTTCTTGGGCGCTGGGGCAGACTTAGCTGGATCAGGCATGACAACAGCAGAAAGTTGTCTTCACTGGAGAGAGAATAATGATCCTACTCCTCCCAGAGCGGCCGTATTTATAGACCGGCCATGCAAATGAGCATTGCTGTCATATTAATGTTCTATTGGATGACAAAGTCATGTGACGAAAGTGAACGTCATAGCCTCAGCCCACTGCAGCTCATTGGTGTTTCCACAAGTCTGATTTCCATTGGTGACTTCAGATCCAGCCAATGGCAGGAGAGGAGGGTGGGAGCAGCAGCTTATAAAAGACGCAGCAGACAGCACCCTCCTCACACAAGAGTTTTCTATCTGCTGATAACCATGTCTGGACGCGGCAAACAAGGAGGGAAGGTCCGTGCTAAAGCCAAGACTCGCTCATCCCGGGCAGGACTGCAGTTCCCAGTTGGTCGTGTGCACAGGCTTCTCCGCAAGGGCAACTATGCTGAGAGGGTGGGCGCCGGTGCTCCAGTCTATCTGGCTGCAGTGCTAGAGTATCTGACTGCTGAGATCCTGGAATTGGCTGGCAATGCTGCCCGGGACAACAAGAAGACCCGCATCATCCCCCGTCACCTGCAGTTGGCTGTGCGCAATGATGAGGAGCTGAACAGGCTGCTTGGTGGGGTGACCATCGCCCAGGGAGGCGTCCTGCCCAACATCCAGGCTGTGCTGCTGCCCAAGAAGACCGAGAGCAGCAAGAAAAGCAAGTGAGCGACCCCCGCATCCCCCACACAACACAAAGGCTCTTCTAAGAGCCACCCACCCCATCCTCACAAGAGCTGGAGCCGCTGATCTCAAGTGTGATCTACTGTATGTACATATCTGTTTGACACTGTAGAATGAGGGGTATGGAGGATATAGCCTGTAAGCTCACAAGGGCAGGTTTCTCTTCCCTTTGTTAGTTTACTATAACCTATATATCTGTATTTTACATGTAACCCCTTTTCATATACAGCAACATGGAAATAACTGCACCAGGCAGTGGGTATAGTCCTGGGTCTATTATGTGGTGAGCACTGATTATAGTTTGATTTGATGCTTGTAAACAACTTAATTTGTATTGTATGGTCAGGTGAGGGGTTGTAGTGTTGCAGTATTGTCAGGTGAGGGATGCTGGGGGTTGTAGTGTTGCAGCATTGTCAGGTGAGGGATGCTGGGGTCGCAGTATTGTCAGGTGAGGGATGCTGGGGTCGCAGTATTGTCAGGTGAGGGATGCAGGGTTTGTAGTGTCGCAGTATTGTCAGGTGAGGGATGCTGGGGGTTGTAGTGTCATTGTGATACCCCAGTGAAAACTATTTTCTCTGCTATACCTTACAATTATCCTCAGTACATCTGATCCTATAGGAACTCTATAATTAGGGCAGCCATACCATACAAACAGTGCTGCACGTCCATACAATTTTGACTTCAGTGCATTGACACCAAGCATATTTTTAGGTTCTGCCACTTACAAATAATGGTCAGAGTTGTGGACAATGTATTTTCCATCAACACTTTATGTTCCTAGATTGGGTGAGTCCTCTTTGGAACATAAGGAATAGTGTACAAGGATTGAGTCTGGAGCAGGACAACAATCCTCTCACTTTCTTTGGGACTGAGGTTAGACTTTATCCCAAACCACTGCCCATGGAAAGTGGTAAGGATGAAAATATCCTTTACCAACCCATATTATAGGGAGGGAGGCTGTTGGGATGGCTGGAGAAAGGATTTAGGGAGGTTGTTGGGATTGAGGGAGACTGTTGGGATGGAGGAAGGATTGAGGGTGGCTGTCCGAATGGAGGGAAGCTGTTGGGATGTTGTCTATATGGCCCACAGCTGTCTTTATTGTGTATTTTCTATTGTGTACGGCCAGCAGCACTCTCTATTGTGTGTATAGCCAGCAGCAATCTCCATTGTGTATACAGACGACAGCCATCTCTATTGTGTATACAGCTAGCAGCTGTCTCTATTGTATATGCAGCTATTGTGTATTCACCCACAGCAGTCTCAAATGTGTGTGTAATATATAACAGAGAGTGAGTGTAAAAAAAGGAAAAACAGCCCAAAAAAAACAGAAAAAGTGGACTTTATTGCCCAATGGCGTGGCCACGCATTGGGCAATAAAGTCCACTTTTTTCTATTTTTTTGGGCTGTTTTTCCTTTTTTTACTCTATTGTAAGGAACCATCTGGATTGCTGGTTGGGGAAGCTTTGCACATAAATTGAGGTAATTTTTGGTGCGGTTCCAATTTTTTACTATACATATATGATGTATGTTTAGGTGGAGGTGGAGACAGAGACTGGGTGGAGGTGAAGCAGGGGTGGCGGCTGGGCAGAGTCTCATGGGGTGGAGTCTTGGGGGGACCCAAAATTCCTAGTGGCAGCCCTGCCCACAATATTCCATTGAGCAGCACAGACTGTACGGATCTGAGCCTAGTGACGATATCCAGATCCTCCCTCTACAATGTTTGTTGCTTTTTCTCCAGCTTCTAATGTTAAAAAGTAGATAAAACTACAATAAAATGAGCAGCTGTCGCTTGTCAGCAAAACTCATCTCATCTATGTCCCACGTGGTGTCAGGTCAGGCGGCCATTACTGGTCACTACAGAGCAGGGAGCACTGAATCAAACAAGACCCTGGGAAGCTCTATCCCGAAGAGAAGTGTCTCATGTACAATATAGGTAGTGTGTGGTGTGATGGCAATAAAGAAATTCCTGTGGTCTCCTGTGGTCAGCGCGGAACATTCCCGGTATCTTCAAACCCTCTCTTGTTAACCCTACGGGATCTGCAGTGACCAGTCTCAAACAGTTGGTTGTGGCTACTCACAACCTTTAAAGGTAAGTAGACTCTTGGGGTAAAATCTTGATGTCCCTCGGTTACTGCTCTATGTGCTCTCCCCTTGTATTTTTCATGTACAATATAATCACTTACTGTCTATCAATAGAGAAGAGTGACCAGAATGGTGACCGGTCTGCAAACTATGAACTATTCCTATGAGGAACGGTTACAGGATTTGGGAATGGTTAGCTTGCCAAAAAGAAAACTGATAGGATACTTAACAGCTGTCTAAAAATTTCTCAAGGGCTGTCACACTGTAGAGGGATCAGCTTTACCCTCATTTGCACAATGAAATACTAAAAGCAATGGGATGAAACTGAATGGTAGGGATGCACAGATTAAGTTGGAAAAAAGTTTTGATAGTGAGGGTGATCAACGAGTAGAACAGGTGGCCACGAGAGGTGGTGAGTTCCCCTTCAATAGAAGTCTTCACATAGAGGCTAGACAGACATTTGTCTGGGATGATTTAGCCTGCATTCTGACGATCAGTATTCACAGCATTTTGGATGCAGCGTCTTGCTACTGTGTAGTACAGTATCAGCATAGTGGATGGAATTTGTAGAAATCCCATGCCCGCTATGCTTAACCCGGCCGCAGCATTTTGACAGCTGCGGTGCGGGTTGCCGGCATTCTGCTCCTAATCCGCATGTTCATTTCATACTGTGTAGTCGGAAGCGGCTCCCATCGGGTGACTGCAGGGAGAAGCCACCCTGCACCCCTTGCACATGGTGAGTACAGGGCGGCTGCGCTCTCCCTGCGGGTTCACTCAGGTCCAGAGGAGCTGCGTCCAACACGCAACTCCTTCGCACTGTGAGCAGCATACCCATAGTGAATCCTGCATTGAGAAGGGGGTTGGCCCAGATGACCCGATTCCATCATTCTATGACTTAAAACTGACCGGATATATTCTTGAATGCAGCAGCTGTCACTATACACTAGAGTGCACCAGTCACAACTAGTGTTGGTGCTGACCATGGCTGGTTAACCCTTTAGATGATTGTCAACAGTGACTACAGCATCTGGATGGTTAACTGTGTGGAGCTCTCTCCTCTATAACCCCATCAGCATTCTGACATCATGATTGTGGGGTCCTGATGTTTGCCATGGAAATTCACGGCCAACTAACGGCTTTAGAGGCTGCCGTCTATAGTGACCGGTTAAGAAGGTAGCAACATTTAATTGGTAAAAGTAATATTTTTCTTTCCTGTCATGCCACTTTGCATTAATTCCTGAAAAGCAACTGATAATTGATTAATTAATAAACTACCTGACAGCAGCTTAGGATATGTTCAGGGGTGGTGTTTATAAAATGACATCACTTTTGCAGGTTTTTCCAATATTAAGGATCCTCCACAGTCACTTCAAATGTAAGTCCCTAAAAAATAAGTTTTATCATTTTGCCTGAAAAATGACTGCTACAATTTTAAAGCTTCTACCATCCTAACAAAATAAAAGAACATTTTATCATTTTATAGAAGGTGCTGATTTAAGCAGACAGGAGGGAAATGTTATTTATATGCACATTTACATGTATTTACATTGTGTTGTGCGATTATCTGGCGTAAAGGGATGACCATTCAAAGTTTAAAAATTGCACATTTCTGATATTTTTACAAATAAATGCAATACATAACCTAAATTTACCATGATCATAAAATATGTATAAAAAAAATGTCAATCAAAAATCAAAAGGATATGTTGTAACATGTGATTGCCAGATAAAGTGACAAGTCAGATTGGAAAAATGTAGTTTGCTCACTAAAGGTACCTTTACACGCAGCTACAGGTAACAGGTTTTCCACAGGTAACTTACTGGCTGCAGTGAAATCATGGAGACATGGTTCTATCTTGTTGCTGTGTACAAATGGAACTATGTCTCAATGATTTCACTGCAACCAGTAAGTTACCTGTGGAAAACCTGTTACCTGTAGCTGCGTGTAAAGGTACCATAAGGGATTACATACAAAAACCCACCAGCCACAAGGGTCATGGGGACCTGCTCCAGTCAATGTCTAACATCAAGAAACTGGCAATGTGAGAGTGACTCCCCGCTATTCCCTTATCCCTCCTCTCTGCCAAGCCCTTCACTGGCTTCCCATAGTCCGAAGACTACAGTTCAAAACCCTAACCATGACATACATAGCTTCCTGAGACATAGTCTCTCAGTACTTATCTACATGTAACCTCCGATCCTTACAAGATCTCCTCCTCTACTCCCCTCTTATCTCCTCTTCCTACAACTGCATACAAGATTTCTCCCCATACTCTGAAACTCTCTGCTCCAACACTTCAGACTCTCACCTACTGTGGAAACCTTCATACTGTATCCTCACCCATCCCTTTATACGGTGAGCCCTCGTGGGCAGGGTCCTCTCTCACTTATTGTATTCTCACCCATCCCTTGTATACTGTGAGCCCTCATGGGCAGGGTCCTCTCTCCACCTACTGTATCCTCACCCATCCCTTTATACTGTGAGCCCTCGTGGGCAGGGTCCTCTCTCCTCACCTACTGTATCCTCACCCATCCCTTGTAGACTGTGAGCCCTCGTGGGCAGGGTCCTCTCTCCACCTACTGTATCCTCACCCATCCCTTGTAGACTGTGAGCCCTCGTGGGCAGGATCCTTTCTCCTCACTTATTGTATCCTCACCCATCCCTTGTAGACTGTGAGTCCTCATGGGCAGGATACTCTCTCCTCACTTATTGTATCCTCCCCTACACCTTTTAGAATGTGAGCCCTCGCAGGCATTTTCCTCTTTCCTCCCGTATCAGTCATGTATTGATTCTGTATCCTCCACACAACACAAAGGGTCTTCTAAGAGCCACCCACGCCGTCCTCACAAGAGCTGGAGCTGCTGATCCCAGATCCTGAACACAAAGGTTCATCTAAGAGCCACCCACCCCGTCCTCAAAAGAGCTGGAGCCACTGATCCCAGATCCTTCACACAACACAAAGGTTCTGCTAAAGGTACCGTTACACGGCATGACATCGTCTACGACATTGCTCAAAAGTGACGTAACGATGTTGAAACGACATTGTTAGTGCGTCGTTGCGTGTAACCGAACAATTGAACAACGATAATTCGTCAAGTCGGAGTTGACAGGTTTTTCAACTTGTTGAAATACCTGATTATTTCAGCACAACCAACCTGCTGCATCGTTCTGTGTGACACTGCAATAACGATGTCATGGACGACTTCGCCCATTCACAGAAATGAGCAGGGATCATTCTCGGGGTTTGCGAATGGTACCTGCTCATAATATCGTTGGTGAGTTGTCCACGATATCTACACATATGACACCTCACCAGCGATCTTGCAAAGCTGCCAAAAAATGCTGCATGCTCACGAGATCGTTGCCGACATCGCAACAAAATTGTGCCGTGTAACGGTACCCTTAGGGAGATATGTTTGTTTCCACCATCTGGTGGTAGCAATTTGTTTTCTCTTAAGGTCCAGTCACACATAATGATCGCTCCAACGATCCCGACAGCGATAACAACCTGCCGGGATCGCTGGAGCGTCGTTACCTGATCGCTGGGGAGCTGTCAAACAGGCAGATCTCCCCAGCGATCAGGCCATGGGAGCCATCTCCCACATCGCTACCTGCTTAGCGCTGCCTTATAGGCAGTGCTAAGCAGGGAGAACGATGGTAACTATGATAAACAGTGCGGTATCCAGGCAGTGCACGCTGCCTAGATACCCGCTGTTTATCATAGTTACCAGCGTTCTCCCTGCTTACAGGCAGTACTAAGCAGGGAGGACGCTGGTAACCATGGTAAACGCCGGGTATCTAGGCAGCGCGCCCTGCCTGGATACCCGGTGTTTACCATAGTAACCAGCCCTGTGAGGTCACAGATCGCTGTTTTCTCGCGGTTACACGGAGCGATGCGTGCTGACCAGCGGGAAACCAAAGATCAAAAAATGACCCACAGCACTTTGCAACGATCAGCGACCTCACAGCAGGGGCCTGATCGCTGCAAAGTGTCACACAGAACGACATCGCTGGGGAGATCGTTGTAACGTCACAGTTGCAAAGATCTCTCTAACGATATCGTTATGTGTACACCAAATCAAAAAATATACGGTGATTTTATGCAATAAAAGATTAAAATTTATTGAAAAATTAAAATTAGTACATACAACAATTATGTGTTTACTAATAAGGTTTAAATAGGAGTACAAATATATCTACAGTTACAAAACCAATTTTTTTATATATAAAGAAATGTGTAATAAATATATAGTATAGATCTGCAAATACACCCTATACATTAGACAGTGATCTTCTCAGATAATTTTATAGACAGGTCTCAGCAAAAAAATATAATACAAGTGTAATAAACAACAAAAACCTGTAATAGTTACCTATCTCTCACATAGGAAGCTATTAAGCACTAAAATTTGTGAAAGATGGATGAAGGCGCAAGCCGAAACGTGCATGTAGAGTGCTGCAAAGTCTGTAGATACACCAGGTAATCACCCTTTATTTATGTATTTTTGATTTTCACTATTGGGATAACTTCTTTCACAAATTTGAGTGCTTGATAGCTTCCTATGTGAGAGATAGGTAACTATTACAGGTTTTTGTTGTTTATTACACTTGTATTATATTTTTTTGCTGAGACCTGTCTATAAAATTATCTGAGAAGATCACTGTCTAATGTATAGGGTGTATTTGCAGATCTATACTATATATTTATTACACATCTCTTTATATATAAAAAAATTGGTTTTGTAACTGTAGATATATTTGTACTCCTATTTAAACCTTATTAGTAAACACATAATTGTTGTATGTACTAATTTTAATTTTTCAATAAAATGTAATCTTTTATTGCATAAAATCACCGTATATTTTTTGATTTGATTTAATTTGGGTGAGCAACCTCTTTTCCATGAATTAGTTGGATGATTATAAGGTAAGAAAGTATTATCATCTTCTGTATTAGCCTAATTCTGGTGTAGATATCGTTATGTGTGACTGGGGCTTTACATCACCTCTGAATTCTACTCAACAGCCATGACCTTATCCTCTACAGGCACAAGGCATAATGTTGATTCTACACTATGTTCCAAATTATTATGCAAATGTTTTTTTTTTCTGATTTACCTAAATGGTCGGTGCAAATGACGATCAGTGTAATAAAAGTCACCACCCGTTAGCGTATACATCAAATTTTATTGAAGAAACCTCCCAATGATAGCAGTATAATCTTCAAAATTAAAAAAAACTATAAATGCCCTGTTCCAAACTATTAGGCACTGGAGAGTTTCTAATCATTTGATATGTTTGAAAAAACTGAAAATGCACATTTGTTGAATTTGCAGCATTAACAGGTCACATTTAACTCCAAAACATCCTAACAGGCCAAGTTACATGTTAACATAGGAACCCTACTTTGATATCACCTTCACAATTCTAGCATCCATTGATAGTGAGTTTCTGGACAGTTTCTGCTTGTATTTCTTTGCATGATGTCAGAATAGCCTCCCAGAGCTGCTGTTTTGATGTGAACTACCTCCCACCCTCATAGATCGTTTGCTTGATTATAAGGTTCTCTATAGGGTTGAGGTCAGGGGAATATGGTGGCCACACCATGGGTTTATCTCTTTTTATGCCCATAGCAGCCAATGGCACAGAGGTATTTTTTGTAGCATGAGATGGTGCATTGACATGCATGAGGATGATTTTGCTTCTAAAGGCAAGTTTTTGCTTTTTGTACCATGGAAGAAAGTTCTCAGTTGGAAACTCTATATACGTTGCAGAGGTCATTTTCACACCTTCAAGAACCTTAAAGTTGCCTACCAGCTGTTTCCCAATGATTACAGCCAAAAACATGACTCCTCCGCGTCCTTGCTGACGTCGCAGCCTTGTTGGGACATGGTGGCATCCACCAACCATCCACTACTCTATTCATCTGGACCATCCAGGGTTGCTCGGCACTGATCAGTAAACAAGACTGTTTGAAAATTAGTCTTCATGTATATCTAGACCCACAGCAACTGTTTTTGCTTGTGAGAACTGTTTAGGAGTGGCTGAATAGTAGGTTTATGCCCCACAGCAAGCCTTTGAAGGATCCTACCCCTTGAGGTTCGAGGAACTCCAGAGGCATCAGCAGCTTCAAATATCTGTTTGTTGGTTTGTAAGGCCTTTTTAGCAGCTGCTCTCTTAATCTGATGAACTTGCCTGGCACAAACCTTCCTCATTCTGCCTTCATCTGCACGAACACATCTGTGCTCAGAATCAGCCACAAATCCCTTCACAATACGATGATCACGCTTAAGTTTTCGTGCAATATCAAATGTTTTCATCCCTTGTCCAAGGCATTGCTCTATTTTTTGCTTTTCGGCAGCAGAGACATCCTTTTTCTTTCCCATGTTACTTGACAACTGTGGCCTGCGTAATATTGTGGAACACCCAGTTTTCCTTTTATTGGGCTCACCTGCCAAACTAATGATCACAGATATCTGAGATTGATTGCAATGATCCAAAGACCCTGAGACACAATACCATCAATGGGCTTCATTAAAAAAAAAAATAAAAGTCTATGACACTTAAAACCAATTTGCATAATAATTTGGAACACAGTGTATACCCTGCCCTCATTATTTTTATTTAAGCAAAGTAAATTGCTGCCAAGCAGTTTTACAACTTGAGACCATTATGGACAAAACATCCATCTTTGCAGAAACATAATGATCTACAAGGGCACAACGTCAACGTGTTGTAACGTCACAACCCAATGGAAATCAACACTGTAAATCTTGGACCATCTCTAAGATCAGCGTAAAACAGCCAAACTAAAGTGAGTCGCCTACTCAAGGCCTTTGAAAAAATCAGTTTGCTAGTAGAGATAACTGTGGAATTTATTCCCTCATATTTATCCTGGAAAAAAACATTCAACAGAATGCAAGAGAGTATGGAGGAAAAACAGCTACTTGTATATGTTCATCACCCTGTGTTTGTTGGGGACCCTCAAGATTCATGTTATATGCTGCTGGATTTGAAGTAAAAGAATGAGAAGCAGCAGCAGGTGGAATTGAAAGGGGACAAAAGTTGGCAAAGTTAATGAGACTGGCAAATTTAAAAACCATGATGACAATAATGCTGGCTATGACAACCAACCGTCGCAGTGGTGTACTGAAAGCGAACCAAATGGGCTTTTGGTTGTGCTGGTACATTTACATTAACAAAGTAAAGTACTCTTATGTACACGTACATGGAACAAGTGTGAAGCTCTACTGCAGTGTTGCCCAGTGCCACAACACATATTTAACCCAGCTTTGCGAAGACACAGGAGGACATTATGGTGGTGATGAGGACGTGAAAGGTGGTGACAACACAGTGGGCATGGTTGAGGTGATGAGGACACAGTGGGACATGATGGAGGGGATGAGGACACAGGGGAGACATGATGGATGATAGAGGTGATGAGAACACAGGGGGACATGATGGATGATGGAGGTGATGAGAACACAGGGGGACATGATGGAGGTCATGAAGACACCGGTTGCATGATGGAGGTGCTGAGGACACAGGAGGACATGATGGAGGTGCTGAGGACACAGGGAGACATGATGGAGGTGATGAGGACACAGGAGGAAATTGTGGCGATGAGGACGTGAAATGTGATGACGACCCAGTGGGCATGGCTGAGGTGATGAGGACACAGTGGGACATGATGAAGAAGATGAGAACACGGGGGACATGAGGCATGATGGAGGTGATGAGAACACGGGGACATGATGGAGGTCATGAAGACACAGGGGGCATGATGGAGGTGCTGAGGACACAGAAGGATATGATGGGGGTGATCAGAGTATGGACCTGAACTTTGTCATATTACACACATTATTTGATATAATAAGAGATATAAATGAGACCTTCTATGTGCAGGATCATATAGCCTTACCATAGGATGTAAACATAGTTATGATAATATTAATATAAATACAAGCAGAAAACTGCATATCTTAATAATGCAAATGAGTAGTAACTACCTATTAATTTACAGGATTATTATCAGGTGATGAGCAGCAGGGGATACATTAGGACATCACTGGGATGTGGAGAGCACTGTGGAGGTGGAGTGTGGGGATGTGTTATCCCAGTATAAACAGGAGCAAAGATCATCCTCTGTTAGGGTGCTTTCACACAGCGTTTTTCTGTGATCCGTGGCTGTCCGTTGTAAAAAGGACAGCCACGGATCAGATTTTGGCCCCATGTTATCCTATGGGCACGGATCACATCGGATTTGGCCTTATTGGCATCCGATTTTTGTCGGATCCGATCCTGGCTGATTTTTTGCTGTGCCCAAAATCGCAGCCTGCTGCGATTTTTGGCACAGCGGGTCAGATCGGACCGAATTGGATCCGACCTGATCCGTGCCAAATAACATGGGGCCTATGGAGCGCGGATCCGAGGAAACAGCTCATGTCTCCTCGGACCCGATGTTAGTGCACTGAGCATGCTCAGTACACTAACACTGCTCTGTGCCATCTAATATCACTTCTGCAATGTATATTCATACATTGCAGAAGTGATATCTCCTGAAAATAAAGGGTTAAAAATAAAAAAACTTCATTCTCACCTCTCCACGATCCAGCGATGCCTCCTGCGCTCTGTGCTTCTAGGACCTGGCCTGACGTCACAGTTGAGTCACATGGCCGGTTACCGCGGTAACCGGTCATGTGACTGTGACATCACGCCAGGTCCTGTTGATCAGAAGAGAAGCTGGAAGCAGCGCGGGTGTCGCGGAGAGGTGAGAATGAAGATTTTTTTTATTTTTTAAGGTCTGCAAACAGGGGAGCAAAGAGGGGGGAGATAGAGGGGAGACACAGGGGGACAAAGAGGGGAGACACAGGGGAGACACAGGGGGACAAAGAGGCGAGACACAGGGGGACAAAGAGGGGAGACACAGGGGGACAAAGAGGGGAGACACAGGGGGACAAAGAGGGGAGACACAGGGGGACAAAGAGGGGAGACACAGGGGAGACACGGGGAGACAAAGGGGGACAAAGAGGGGAGACACGGGGGGACAAAGGTGACAGGAGGGAGAGAGAAGGGGGACGAGATGACAGGAGGAGCAGGGACAGGATCCAGCTGATGCTGCAAAATATCGGAATCGGATGCCTATTTGGCATCCGATTGCAGTCATCAGTTTGGATCCGATGCTGTCCGAGGGGAGCAGCAAAAAGTCTGATCCCCTCGGACAGCACAAAAACGCAGTGTGAAAGCAGCCTTACTGTATAGATGTAATAAGCCACTTCTATTTCCTTAGCTACGCTGGAAGCTTTTATTCCACTGCGAGAAGAGCTCAATACAAATGTTTCTTGTTGATATCGTATCTATGCTGTAAGCATAGAGCTCTCACTTTTAAGCTGTACTGTGTTACATGTGTTGGAACACGCCCCATAACATTCACCTTCAGTTTCCTTTCTTGAAAATCCAGGAGCAATGGCGTCTGCTATTCTGAGAGACGAGCTGAACTGCTCCATCTGTCTGAACCTGTATAGAGATCCCGTGACCCTGAGATGTGGACACAACTTCTGCCGGGTCTGTATTGATCAGTTTCTGAATACACAGGATGGGTCTGGAGTTTATTCCTGTCCTGAATGTAGAATAATATTTCTGGAACGTCCGGCACTGCAGAGGAACATAACACTACATAATGTAGCAGAACGTTTTCTGACTACACAAACGAATCAGGCGGAGATCAACGGGATCTGCTGCAATTACTGCATTCACTCTCCTGTACCTGCTGTTAAATCCTGTCTGCTGTGCGAGGTTTCTGTGTGCAATAATCACCTGAGAATTCATCTTGAAACAGCACCAGAACATGCCCTAACAGAACCCAGCACTTCTCTGAAAAACAGGAAATGTTCTGTCCATAAGAAGATCCTGGAATATTACTGCACCGAGGACGCTGCTTGTATCTGTGTGTCCTGCAGTTTGGCTGGAGAACATCGGGGACACCGGGTGGAGATGCTGGATGATGCCTCAGAGAGAAAGAAGATGAAACTGTCAAATGTTCTCCAGAAACTGATCACAAAAAGAGTGAAGACTGAGGAAAGAGTCCAGAGTCTGGAGGAGCGCAAGGGAAAAGCTAAAAAAAAAGCTTTTGGAGAAACTGAGAGAGTCACTGCCCTGTTTATAGACATCAGGAGACGGGTGGACGACCTGGAGAAGAAGGTCCTGAGTGAGATCTCCAGACGGGAAGAGAAAGTGAGGTTGTCACTGTCTGATGTGATCCAGAAGCTGGAGATAAAGAAGGACGAGCTGTCCAGGAGGATGAGGCACATTGAGGAGCTGTGTAACATGACTGATCCACTGACTGTCTTACAGGATCCAGACAATGGTGACTTATGTGGTCCTGAGGAGGAGGAAGGTGAGGAGGACACAGGAGGACATGATGGAGGTGATGAAGCCACAGGAGGACATGGTGGAGGTGATGGAGCCACAGGAGGACATGATGGAGGTGATGAGGACACAAGAGGACATGATGGAGGTGATAAGGACATAGGAGGACATGATGGAGGTGATGAGAGTGTGGAGCTGATCTCGCAGATATCACACACATTATCTGATATAATAAGAGATATAAATGTGACCTTCTATGGGGAGGGTCCTGCAAACATATTGCTGAATGTAAACACGGCTCATAATAATCTCCTTCTATCAGGCAACCTGAAAATTGCAACCTTGACGAAAATAATTCATAATCGTCCAGAAACAGCAGAGAGATTCCAGGATTATCCTCAGGTTTTAAGTGCCAGGAGATTTACCTCTGGACGACATTACTGGGATGTGAAGATCTGTGGATCTGTGTTGTGGAAGTTAGGGATGTGTTATCCCAGTATAGAAAGGAAGGAAAATCAATCAGTTATTGGATATAATAACAAGTCCTGGAGTTTATCCGGAAGACAGGGGTATAATACTCAGTGTTCAGTGTATCATGACAGTAAAGAGATCCGATTACCTGTCCAGATCTCCAGTAATAGGATCAGGATCTGTCTGGATTATGAGGCCGGGCAGCTGTCCTTTTATGAGCTGTGTGACCCCATCAGACACTTACACACCTTCACTACCACATTTACTGAGCCCCTTCATGCTGCATTATTTGTAGGGGGAGCTTCCATAAAGATATCACGGGGCTCGGTTGTGAGGACCCGCCATTACAGAAAAAATCTGCCAAGCAATTGGTGACATCTCAGAGATCAGGATATGATAGTGGAGAACTCAGTCCGTAAGGTCAGCAGTGAGACAAAGGATATTAATGCTCTAAAGTACTTATGTAAATTATCACCATTTGTTGTGTTTCGCCATGGAAAATAGACACACAGGTTTCCGTGACATAGCCAAAACACATTTTAAAGAAAATAATCAATGCAGCTAGCTGTTATCCATAATTTGTCTATATATTACTAGTTATATACCAAGCTATATAAACTCATGTTTTGTAAGATAATGTTGAAATGTTCTGTAAGACGCTGTTCTATAGAGAAGATATATTTCATAGAAACCATTCACCTCCAAGTTTTTTGAGATAATGATCCTTGAAAATGTATTATTGTTCCTGTTTTGCTTTGTATTATTCAACTATTAATTGGTATGCACCATTCTTTGATTTGAGCAGGTGCAGAAAACTAATTGTTGTAATACAGAATTTTGATTTAAAAACCGCGCCCCTTCGCAACATATCCCTCTCTCATATTCAGTAGGGGGTCCCACATGCACCATTTACAGCTTATATTTCTCTCTCTTTTAATTGTACTTTTATAAATATATTTTCCTTATTGTAAAACCACCTGTGAAGATCGAATGCTTTGCTTGGAATACGGGATTCCATATAATTTGGTGGAGAATGTGGGCATCGATCTTGCATTTTGTACTGCTTCAGGGGACTGTGCCAGCCTAAGATGGAGATGAGAGGACACTTCTAAGGAGGTGGTTGTTTGTAGTAAAGTGATACATCTGGAAATATTTCCATCGGTCTGTGGTTCCTATAGAATATAGGATGAAGATCAGCATCAATTTTGCTTAGGATGTTAATGGCGGGGGCGGGGGTTGAATGTGATTACGAGAGGTGCCCTGCTCTTATCCTAACTCCAGTCAGCAGTGTATATGTGTTGGCAGGGAGTAGAATGTTGTCTTCACAAGTCTAATACTTCTGACCTTGTGTAAAAGAGTTCACATCTAAGGTTATGTGCACACAGTGCGTTTTTTGTGTTTTTGAAGCCTTTTTGGTGCAGTTTTGTCACAAATCTGCCTGCGTAAAAGTCAATGAAAACTCTGAAGTGTTGTGCACACGTTGCTTCTTTTTGTCTTGCAGATTTGTTACAGAAAAAAAATCTGCAGCATGTCAATTCTTGGTGCATTTGTTGCAGCGTTTTTTCATTCATTGACTTCGATGAAGTCAGGAAAAAATGCAGGCATGTGCACAGAGAGCATTTTTGGTGCATATTTGGCATATTTTCCGTAAAAACTCCCTTCTCCCTTCTCTTCCATCTTACCTTTCTCTCCCCCCTCTTCTCTCTTCCATATTTTTTGCTCTTATCTCTTTTCTCTCCCTCTCTTCTCACTTTCATCTTCTCTCTTCTGTCCTCTCCTTTCTTCATTTCTCCTCTCCTCAATCTTCTCTACCTCTCTCTACTCTCTTCTACCCTCTCTTCTGTCTCTCCACTCTTCAATCTTCTCTCCATCTTTTCAGTATTCTCTCCTCTCTTCCATATGCTCTCCTCTCTTCTTGTTTCCATCTTCTCTCTTCTGTCCTCTCCTTTGTCTCTTCTCTCCTCATTCTTCTCTTCTCCACCTCTCTTCCCTCTCTCTCCTCTTTTCTTCTTTCTTCAATCTTCACTCTCCTCTCTTCAATGTTCTCTCCCCTCTTCTCACCTCTCTCTGCTCTCCCTCTCTTCCATCTTCTCTCTTCTGTCCTCTCCTTTGTCTCTTCTCTCCTCATTCTTCTCTTCTCCACCTCTCTTCCCTCTCTCTCCTCTTTTCTTCTTTCTTCAATCTTCACTCTCCTCTCTTCAATGTTCTCTCCCCTCTTCCCACCTCTTTCTGCTCTCCCTCTCTTCCATCTTCTCTCTTCTGTCCTCTCCTTTGTCTCTTCTCTCATTCTTCTCTTCTCCACCTCTCTCCTCTTTTCTTCTTTCTTCAATGTTCACTCTCCTCTCTTCAATGTTCTCTCCCCTCACCTCTCTCTGCTCTCCCTCTCTTCCATCTTCTCTCTTCAGTCCTCTCCTTTGTCTCTTCTCTCCTCATTCTTCTCTTCTCCACCTCTCTTCCCTCTCTCTCTTTTCTTCAATCTTCGCTCTCCCCTCTTCCATCTTCTCACCTCTCTCTGCTCTCCCTCTCTTCCATCTTCTATCCTCTCACCAACATTTATCACAAAATCACGAAAATGTACCATAAACACGTTAAACACGCATTGTGTTATTGGTGTGTTTTTCTGCCAGGATATGCAGATTTGGTGCAGACAATTCTACATTGTATATTTAACGTTCGCACATATCTTTTAGATAGGTGCATGAGACCCATTCTTGGTTGAGCGACTTCTCTGGTTCCTTCCTTAAACCAATTATTGTAATTCTTGGTTTTATCTTAATTGTATTTGTTATATCGTGAACCTTATGGTGTATTTGAAAACAGTGAACTCATAAGAACAGCAATTGTTTTGAGATGCATGAAAGTGTTTATGTATAAACAAAAGGAGGGAACTAATTCAGAAAATAATTAATACAGCAATTAAAATCCATAATAGGTTAATTAATTGGTAAATGTCATCTATATACCAGCTGTATAATATCATGAAACCAAGGTTAAACTTGTAAATAGTTATAATTCTTGAAGATGTTGTTCCATAGACGATATTCTCATAAAAACCAGACGTTTCCAAGTCTTTTTAATGATTCTTGTAAATGTCTTTTTGTTTGTTTTCTTTTGCATTAGATAGCTGCTGCACTATATTCTTTGCTCTGAGCAGGCAGAAGAAAACAGGTTCCTTACACGTCGTGTATATCTTATATTTAGCTATTTTAACTGTAATTTTTATTCTAAATAAATTTACCTTTTATTTAAACCACCTGTGAATACCAGATGCTTTGCATGGAATACTGATTTTCATATAACACATAATTAAACCTTAGGCAGTATTTACATTTTGTTTTCAATCCTTTGTCATCAATTTCATGAGTGCGGCAAAAGCACAGCTCTGCCAAAGTCACTAAAGAGTCCATAGATTTCTTAAGATTCCTTAAAAATATATTATCAGAGGTTTAATTTTTTTCTAGACAACTTATATAATATTTGCAGGTCAGCTATATTAAAATAAAAAGTGTTGCAATCCTGTACAAACTTTATAACGTGTAACGATAATAGCAAATTTTGCTCCTTAGGGTTAATAGCTAGTTAGCCAAGGAGACAGTGGGCATGTTCAGGAAATTAGTTCCTGTTAGAAGGCAGTTATGGAAAGTGATTGAAAAAGAAAGGACTCTCAACAGTGCAGTCACATTGGGTGTGTGCAGTGAAGTCAGACATACAGAAGGTAGTAGGCTTCGCTTTGGAACATTATAGGCAAATTGGGGCACCTATTAGGAAGAGACTTTTAAGGCCGGCTTCACACTGCGTGTGTGATCCAATCCGTGGCTGTCCGCTTGAGGCAGACAGCCGCGGACCGGATCAGCACACAGGACTGGGGGGCTATTATTATAACAGGACTGGGAGGCTATTCAGGGAGTGTGAAGCCGGCCTAAGTGTTTATCAAGTGTTGGCCAACTCTGAGGGACCTTTGAGAGGAAAAAGGATCAGACTGCCTGGCAACACGTTAAAGAGGGCAACGACTCTACTATCTGCCCCAAAAAAAGCATCACAGCAAGCAGTTTGGGTATAGTAGTCACAGTGAAACACAATGACCTGTGTGGCCCTGTACCAGGAAGATGGAAGTTCCCAGTAAAACCTGTTCTACTAGCGTAATTCAAGTTATGACCAGCCAACTGTAATCATGATGAATGTGCCTCTGATGTTGTCAGATGAAGACTGAAAATGTTCAACCTGCTACCTATTGTATATAGTTCTTTTGATCAATAAACAGGAGTTTGTTTTACTAAGTAGTTTGCTTAATCTGTTTAGTCTGACTCATTCCTTTGGAAAGTGAAAAGCTCCATCTTGTCCAAAGATGTGGTTGTAAGTAGGACGAGAGTGTCAGTAAATTAACTAGTATATCACATAACGTACTCCCACTTTCATGCAACGTGTCAGGGCATGAAAGATGACTAAGGGTACCGTCACACTTGGCGATGCACCAGCGATCCCGACAGCGATACAACCCGGTAGGGATCGCTGGTGCGTCGCTGTTGGGATCGCTGGTGAGATGTCAAACAGAGATCTCACCAGCGACGCAACAACGATAAGGAATGATACGGAGGTCGTTGGGACCCTTTTTCTCAGACCTGTAGTATTGAGGTCATTGTCCCTGTCAAACACACTGATGCATGCTGCCCAGCGGGACCCCAACGATCAAAAAATGGTCCAAGCAACTCTGACACGACCAGCGATCTCAAAGCAGAGGTCTGGTCGCTGCTAAGTTTCAAACATAGCGGGATCGCTGACGAGGTCGCTGTTGTTTTGCGTGACATTTGTGACTTAACAGCGATGTCGCTTAGTGTGACGGGGGCTTAACTCACCCATGGCTACGACTCAGCACCACATTACATGACCAAAAAAATTATGGTGAATACTTTGGGGTTTTTATGTCTATTAAAAAAACGGATGGCACATAAATTATTATAGTTATTGGGAGATGATGGGTGACAGCATAAATATGAACAAAGTAATGAATTCTTCAAATAATGAAGATATTAATGTACAGTATATACTCGTGTATAAGCCGAGTTTTTCAGCCCAAAAAATGGGCTGAAAAGTCCCCCCCTCGG
The DNA here is from genome assembly GCA_033576535.1 of Allobates femoralis. Classification (NCBI taxonomy): domain Eukaryota; kingdom Metazoa; phylum Chordata; class Amphibia; order Anura; family Aromobatidae; genus Allobates; species Allobates femoralis. Next base: position 611,809,020 of record JARQOC010000004.1, on the reverse strand, counting down.
CTTATACACGGGTCAATACGGTAATCCTATGGTGGGAGGGGGCGCGGGGGGTTGGGGGGCGCTGCGCAGTATTTCTTACCTTGTCCCCCGTTTTGCAGTGCTTTCCGGTGTCTTCCGTGCTCCGTTCCCGGTCTGCTGGGTCTTGTGGTTCCTCCTGGTTCCTCCTCCTTCGGTTCCATCATGGGGGCTGCCATCTTGCTTCTTCTCTCCGCCCCCGGCCAGTGATGTCAGAGCAGGCCGTGCTGTGATTGGCTAGCACCCGTGATCACGTCACGGGTGATAGCCAATCACAGCGCGGCCTGCTCTGACATCACTGGCCGGGGGCGGAGAGAAGAAGCAAGATGGCAGCCCCCATGATGGAACCGAAGGAGGAGGAACCAGGAGGAACCACAAGGCCCAGCAGACCGGGAACGGAGCACGGAAGACACCGGAAAGCACTGCAGAACGGGGGACAAGGTAGGAAGCTGTGTGTATGTGTGTGTGTATGTGTATATATGTGTATGTGTGTGTGTGTGTGTGTGTGTATATATGTGTGTATGTATGGGTATGTGTATGTAAGTAGGCTGGCTGCCAATATAAGCCATACAACTGGGGCTGCTGTATTTACCTCTGGGGCTGCTGTATACTACCACTGGGGCTGTATATACCTCTGGGGCTGCTGTATATACCTCTGGGGCTACTGTATACTACCACTGGGGCTGTATATACCTCTATGGCTACTGCATACTACCACTGGGGCTGTATATACCTCTGGGGCTACTGTATACTACCACTGGGGCTGTATATACTTCTGGGGCTGCTGGATACTACCACTAGGGCTGTATATACCTCTGGGGCTACTGTATACTACCACTGGGGCTGTATATACTTCTGGGGCTGCTGGATACTGCCACTGGGGCTGTATATACCTCTGGGGCTGCTGGATACTACCACTGGGGCTGTATATACTTCTGGGGCTGCTGGATACTGCCACTGGGGCTGTATATACCTCTGGGGCTGCTGGATACTACCACTGGGGCTGTATATACCACTGGGGAGGCTGCTGTATACCACACTGCTGGTGGCTGTATACCTGTGCTGGGGTCCACCCTCGGCTTATACACGAGTCAATAGGTTTTCCCAGATTTTGGGGGCAAAAGTAGGGGGGTCGGCTTATACACGGGTCGGCTTATACACGAGTATATACGGTAAGTGATGACCTAATAAATATTAATTTCTGGAATCTAGTAAGTCATCTAGTAAAGAAGGTTTTATTGTATTAAAATTCTTATTATTAACATTTTACGTAACGTTTTGCTGTTTATTTTTTAATGGTTGTTGATGAGGTGAAAGAATAATTTCCCCTAAACTAAAATATTATAGAAGAATCGGTAAACTCTAAAAATCACATAAATGGAAAAATTGCTCACAATATTCATGCTAACTTTCTGGGAATTAATATGATTATGGTGATATCCCACTCAATTTTTTTCTATGCTTTATGACTTTGTCATAAGAACATCCATTTTGGAAAATGAAAAAATCCTTTTTTCTCATCTTATTCAAAGAGGCAAAAAGATTTTCACATGTGTCTGTCACTGGAGCTGTATTCACAGTAGGTATGGTGTTCTTTGGATGCAACTCAGCATTCTTTCTCCTCCAAACACGACGAGTTGTGTTTCTACTAAACAGTTCTACTTTGGTTTCATCTGACCATATGACATTCTCCCAATACCCCAATACTCTTCTGGATCATCTGAATGTTCTCTAGTAGCAAACTTTACACAGAGTCGGACATGCTTAAGCAGGGGGACACGTCTGGTACTGCAGGTTCTGGATCCCTGGCAGCATAGTGTGTTACGTTGTCCCTGTCAAACACACCGATGCAAAATGCCCAGCGGGTGACCGACGAAAAAATGGTCCAGGCCATCCTGTCACGATTAGCGATCTCACAGCGGGGGCCTGGTCGCTGCTACGTGTCACACATAGTGAGATCGCTGGCGAGGTCGCTGTTACATCACAAAACCTGTGGACGTAACAGCGATATCGCTAGCGATATCACTATGTGTGAAGTACCCTTTACCCTTATTATATAAAGCTATGGAAAAAGTAAACATATTTAGTGGAGTGCTATATATGATAAGACCCAATTAATTATACAACTTATAACCATATAACCTTTATAAGTAGTAGGTAAATAGAGATTTGTGGTCCTCTTAATGGAGGTGACCTTCAATCCACACTGCGTTATCCAGGAAAAAGTATCCACTACTGGGGTGCACCTACAGTAACAATGATAAATGCCTATGAAAGAATATGAAACACTAGTCAGGGTATAGGAGTCGTTATCTCATGTTTCAAGTGATCCAGGTTGTGGCTCGTACGTGTATTTGTTGGTCGATGTGCCTGCACACCTGTGCACTAGCAGGGGCATCTGACAGGTTAGTGAGCACACTGGATTTAAGTCATACTTCCATGACACGTGATCCGGTCATGTAACGCGGGAAGCAGGTGGTTGCTAGGTGCGAGAAGCTAGCGTATGCATGGTGATGAGTGGAATTGTATGTCAGTTCTGCTCACTATGTAGGCAGCAGAGGGGGAGGAAGGAAGCAAAGATTTAGAGAGTGAGATGGGGGTGCCATGTACCAGGGTGGGATGCCATCCACCATGCCATGTACCAGGACCAAGTACCAGGATGGGGTGGCATGTACCAGGATGAAGGTGCCATGTACCAGAATGGGGTGCCATGTACCAGAGCGGGGTGCCATATTCCAGGGCCATGTACCAAGATGGGGTCCCATGTACCAGAGCCATGTACCAGGATGAGGTCCCGTGTACCAGAGCCATGTACCAGGATGGGGTTCCATGTACCAGAGCCATGTACCAAGATCAGGTGCCATGTAGCAGGTTGAGGGGGCCATAAGTAGGGGGTGGAAAGAATTAATAGCAATTCAATTAATTTTAATGTGGACATTTCATTTGACATAAAAGCAAATTGAGTAAAGCGCTCAGTCACAGAATGAATTAAACTTGTAAGTCAAGGTATTACTGTACAGCACTTCCACTGAGGGAAAGGCGCAGGTCCCAGCAGTTAGACCCCCATTGATCAGTAAGTTATCACTTATCCTGTGGATAGTCGATTACTTGTTTTCACCAGAGAACCCCTGTATGTGCATCCCTGCTGCTGTGTAATAGTCACATATCTAATATAGAGTTCCGGGCTCATAATTAATTTTGTAGCATGAACTGCAAGAAAAAAATGCATGTAACATCCAGATTTCACATCTTTTTGGTAATGCTTTATTTATTTTGACCTGGCACTTAGACACTTGCTTTATATATCATTCTATATAATAGTTTGTCTTTTGTTAAGACTTTTAACCCCAGAGAAAGAAACATCCTTTTGTCGGCACCTCTGATCTCTATATTACAATGCTTTTGTGCTGTCAATCTCCTGTTATTATTCATGGCTGATCTGTATGGCACCGTATAATCATTTCTTTAGTGTACATGAATAACACCCTGGTCTATTTGTGTTTCCTGTCACGTTATTCTGGGCTGGGGGTCTGCTTCCAGGGGAACTCACGTCTGCAGAATCAAAATGATTACATCTATGATCAATCTGCATATATGTAACACTATTGTGTATTGTTTTCATATCCACATCATCAACAACGTAACCCATTAAGCAGGTAACTACAGAATTGTTTCCTTATACGTTCTTCACTTCTCGCAGTTGTACTTCGCTCTTTCCCACTTTAAATTGATTTGTGTGGAATTGGTGGGCTGTTAAAGCATCAAAGAGTGGGATAACATCATTTTGCCTTGCCGTGTGGGACTCCCCATAATGCCATGCAGCTATGACATCTAATGGACTATCATATCTTGCACTGTGATGGTGAGTACCTTGGCCATCATAGATCACCTGTTCCAAGCATAGTTTGTATGGCAGAGTCGGAAAACAACTCTGCCGACCTTATGGTCAGTGAGGTTCTCTCTCTCCTGTAGAGTGTAAGGTCTTAAGGTCAGCAGGGTACTCTCTTTCCTGTAGAATGTAAGCTATAATGGTCAGCAGGGTCTTTCCTCTGTATTGTAGAGTAAGCTCTTATGGTCAGTGGGCTCCTCTCTTTCTCCTGTAGAGTGTAAGCTCTTATGGTAAGCAGGATCCCCCTCTCTCTCCTCTAAAGTGAAAGCTGTTATGGCAGAGGGATCATCTCTCTCTCCTATAGAGTGTAAGCTCTTTGGTCAGTGGGGTCCTCTCTCCTGTAGAATGTAATCTCTTATGGTAAGCAGAGTCCTCTCTTTCTTCCATAGAGAGTAAGCTCTTATGGTCATTAGCGTCCTCTCTCCTGTAGAGTGTAATCTTTTATGATAAACAGGGTCCTCTCTCTCTCTCTCTCCTCTACAGTGAAAGCTCTTATGGTCAGCGGGATCGTCTCACTCTCCGATAGAGTTTAATCTCTTTGGTCAGTGTGGTCCTCTCTCTCTAGCTTTCCTGTACAGTGTAAGCTCTTATGATTAGTAAGGTCTTCTCTCACCTGTAGAGAATAAGCTCTTATCATCAGTGGGGTCCTCTCTCTCCTGTAGAGTGAAAGCTCTTATGGTCAGTGGGGTCCTCTCTCTCCTGTAGAGTGTAATCTTTTATGGTAAACAGGGTCCTTTCTCTCTCCTGTAGAATGTAATCTCTTAAGGTACCTTTACACGCCGCTACAACAGGATGGATACAACCCGCTACAGGCTACAAATGTAGCTTGTAGCGCCAATATCGCCCGTAGTAGCGGCGTGTGAAGACGGGACGCGACAGCCGGCTACAGATACATCTGTTTCCGAGCACTGCCCAATAACAGATGGCTACAAAGCCGATTGTAGCGAGCTGTATCGGCGTGTAAAGAAGGAACAGAAGGGTTGTTCCTACACCATGCTATGTAGCTGGGGCGTGACACAGGCTCCGGGTTTCCGCGCCCCCTTCAGCGATCATTGGAGGAAGCTCCTGCGTTGCGATTGGTTGTCGCCGCACAGGGCGGCATATTTAAGGAGCTGACGAGTCACACTACACAATTGCTCGAGCGTTAAGTATTAATCAGCCTCCTGCGATGCCTGGCCAATCATGGTATTATTGCTTTGTCCTATCAGCGTACGGACGTCTCGTAATCCACGATTGTAGCACGCCTATGTGCTGTCCCTGCTGCACCAGGTACGCCCATAGTAGCTGGTTGTAGCGGTGTGTAAATGAGCTACAGATGGCTACTTGAGACACCCGGCGATGTATCTAGCTGTAGATGTAGCGTAGCGTAGCGCACCTTGTGGCGGCGTGTAAAGGAGGTGCGTTTACCGTTTGTAACCGTTTGGGCGTGCTTGTGCACGTGAAGTAGCGGATTGTATCCATCCTGTTGTAGTGGCGTGTAAAGGTACCTTTATGGTCAGCGGGGTCCTCTCTTTCCTGTAGAGTATAATCTCTTATGGTAACCAGGGTCCTCCCTCCTTTTGAGTGTAAGCTCTTATGGTAAGTGAGCTCCTCTCTCTCCTTTTGAGTGTAAGCTGTTATAGTCAGTGAGGTCCTCTCTCTCTTCCATAGAGAGTAAGCTCTTATGGTCATTGGCATCCTCTCTCTCCTGTAGAGTGTAATCTCATATGGTAAGCAGGGTCCTCTTTTTCTTCTGTAGAGCGTGAGCTCTTATGGTCAGTGAGGTCCTCTCTCCTGCAGTGTAATCTCTTATGGTCAGTGAGGTCCTCTTTCTCTCTCATGTAGAGTGTCATTTCTTATGGTCACCAGGGTCCTCGCTCTCTAGTAGAGTGTAAGCTCTTATGGTTAGTGGGGTCCTCTCTCCTGTACAGTGTAAGCTCTTATGGTCAGTGGGGTCCTCTCTCTCTTTCTCATGTAGAGTGTAATTTCTTATGGTCACCAGGGTCCTCTCTCTCTTGTAGAGTGTAAGCTCTTATGGTGAGTGGGGTCCTCTCTCTCCTGTAGAGTGTAAGTTTTTATTCTCAGTGAGATCCTCTCTATTGCCTGTAAAGTGTAAGCTCTTATGGTCAGTGGGGTCCTCTCTCTCCTGTAGAGTGTAAGTTTTTATTCTTAGTGAGATCTCTATTGCCTGTAAAGTGTAAGCTTTTATTGTTAGTGGGGCCCTCTTTTTCACTTTCTCACTCCCAGATATGTATTTGAGCAACAAGAAACTTTCCAGTACTGAGATTTGCACTTATTCACCACAAATCAAATTTGAAGAGAAAATGTGGCAAATTTGAAGTTCAAAAGATGCTTTCGTCTCTTGACATATATAGTAAACATCCTATGAAGATATCAGTCATTGATAGAAAACGCGTGTCCTTGTGTCCCTATAACATCTGTGCTCTCTGGTGCTGTAGTTCTGTAATTTCATAGCAGTGTAGATCCGAAGCATGTGTGACAGACTTTCTCGTAAAGAGGTCACTGATACCAGCACAGTGCTGTAATTAGAGCCACTGATGTACTAAGTTCAGTTCATAACATTTCTTCCATCCTGAATATTCAACCACCACTTGTGAGATGTATTATTGAGAAGGGGAAGGAACCGCAGCAACTCAGGTACAAAATGGAGACTATGCAAGGTGAAAGAGCAGGGTCACTGAATGCTGTCACGTATAGTGCATGAAAGTCACTATCACGCTGCTGATTCCATAACCACAAACCTCCTCTAGTATTAACAACAACACAAAAACTGTGTCTCGGCCAATAGCTTTATTATATGGGTTTACATGGGCGAGTGTAGTGACCTGGTCCAGATTATGTCTGACCCTATAAGTACCCATGGACCGTGAGTAACCATGTACACTACAGCTCACTTCCTAGCTACACCTTGATTGTTATCCGATATATGCTTTCACTTAAATCCATGTATTTTTCCAGGTATTTTCTTATTTGTTGTGTTCCAGCCAGCACATGTATTGGTAAAGTGTATGATTTATATCCCCTTTGCATTGTACAGATTTGACATGGGAATTGAGGGTTTACTAGGAGGAGCTACTTCATCCTCTTGTCTAGACAAGACAGAGCTGGGATATCCCCAGTCTGGGACAAGTTGCCACAGGGAGCAGAGCACACGTGGAGACTCCCTTACCATTAGATCTCCTGGTGGGCCCCAAAGCCTGTGATTCTTCTCTGTCGTCCACCGACAGTATGCTAAATGCTTTCTACCCTGGATCTTTGCTGTCCGGACCAGACATATTTCTGCATGTGCCGTGACAAGCTGTGAAATTAATACAGGATTTCAGGTCTTACTATATATCTACTATACAAAAAAATAGACTTTGAACTTTCTTAGAACTACCTACAAGTACTGCTTCTACATAATATGGGATCTTAAGCTCCAGAACCTCAATTCCATGTCTGAATCTAACCCTGAACTGTATTTGCCATGTACTACCTACGTGAACTATGTGTGTATGTATTTTCCCATTCTTCAACTGGTGCCAAACAGCACGAAACGGGCCATTGTCCGCCGTCCCTCACACCCCCTTCCTGCACCATCGATGGAAAATAAAGGCGATTAAAAGCACAAATCTGGTGAGTGCCCTTTTGCTTTTTATGAAGAACATTGTTTTGATCTTGCATCACAAAGTGAGCACCCCAGAGTGCACCCGCACACTGTCAATCGTGACTGCATACTGCCACGGCGTCCTGTAGTGCTCACTCTATTTTCAGTTGCATGCAATTGCTATATCACAAAGGACAATGCCACCAATGTGAAGTCACCACTAAAGCTAATCAACAATGACCCAGGAAGCAACAAAGACAGCGGTAGAACGGGAAGGTAACTAAAGCTCTTTGTTGTGTTACACAAAACTGAGCCTGTGGGCAAAAATTAATTTAAAGGGCTCAACTATAGATTGTGCAGTGTCACAAGACCTGAAACACCTTCTTTAATACACCTTCAGTTTGCTTTACTGTTAGTCCTGGAGCCATGGAGTCAGTTGCTCAAAGCGATGAGATGAGATGCTGCACTCTCTGTATTCACTCTCCTGTACCTGCTGTTAGATCCTGTCTGCTGTGTGAGGCTTCTATGTGGGATAAACACCTGAGAGTTCACAACAAATCACCAGAACACGTCCTGACTGATCCCAGCACTTCTCTGAAGACCCGGAAATTTTCTGTCCATAAGCAGATCCTGGAATATTACTGCACGAGGACGCTGCTTTATCTGTGTGTCCTGCAGTTTAACCAGAGAACATCGGGGAACCGGATGGAGACGCTGTATGAGGCCTCCAAAAATAAAAAAGAGATACTGAGACATTTTCTCAAAAAACTAGCCACAAAGAGAAAAAAGACCAAAGAAAGAGTCCAGAACCTGCGGAAATATCGGATAAAAGCTCAAGAAAAAGCATCTGAAGAAGCCGAGAGGGTCACTGCCCTGTTTATAGACATCAGGAGACGGGTGGACGACCTGGAGAAGAGGGTCCTGAGTGAGATCTCCAGGCGGGAAGAGAAGATGTCACTGTCACTGTCTGATGAGATCCAGAAGCTGGAGATAAAGAAGGACGAGCTGTCCAGGAGGATGAGGCACATTGAGGAGCTGTGTAACATGACTGATCCACTGACTGTCTTACAGGATCCAGACACCGGTGACTTGTGTGATCACGAGGAGGAGGGAGGTGATGAGGACACAGGGAGACATGATGGAGGTGATGAGGACACAGGGAGACATGATGGAGGTGATGAGGACACAGGGAGACATGATGGAGGTGATGAGGACACAGGGAGACATGACGGAGGTGATGAGGACACAGGGAACATGATGGAGGTGATGAGGCCACAGGAGGACATGATGAAGGTGATGAGGCCACAGGAGGACATGATGGATGTGATGAGGACACAGGAGGACATGATGGAGTGATGATGACACGGGGATACATGATGAAAGTGATGAGGACACAGAGGACATGATGGAGGTGATCGGAGTGTAGAGCTGACCTCACACATATCACACACTTATCTGATATCATACGAGATATAAATGTGATCTTCTATGTACAGGATCCAGAGACATATTACTAGATGTAATCACGGGTAATAATCTCCTTATATCAAACTACCTGAAAACTGCAACAGGACTGATATAAAACAGAATTGTCCAAAGATAAAAGAGAAATTCCAGGATTTTTATGAGGTAATAAGCAGAAGAACATTACCTCAGGGCGACATTATTGGGATGTGGAATCAAGAGTCATGGAAGTGAGTGTGGGGATGTGTTATGCAGAATAGACAGGGGGGGCGACAGTCATACATTGGAGATAATTACAAGTCCTGGGGTTTTTGTGGTGGGCGGGGATATAATAATCAGTATTCAGTGATACATGGCAGTAAAGTAATCCCGTTACCCCAGCAGATCTCCAGTAATAGATTCCGGATATATCTGGATTATGAGGCCGGGCAGCTGTCCTTTTATGAGCTGTGTGACCCCATCAGACACTTACACACCTTCATTACCATATTCAATGAGCCTCTTCACATTGAATTGTGGGTATGGGAAGGTTCGTAAAGATATCAGGGAGGAGCAATTGTGAGGAACCATTATGATAGAAGCAATCTACCCAGAGACTGGCGACATCACAAGGAGCAGAATGTATGATTGGTGGAGCATCAGCCAGTGGGAGAAGCCCTGTGAAGTATCTGTTTACATGGGATGTATTTGTATTAAATATTTTTTGGTCGCATTTTCAGGAATGTTCAAAATCTCTACAAAACATAACATCCTTAGATTATTTCAAAATTTCTGACCATGTATGAACTCTTGTAATACCTGAACAACTTTTTGTCAAAGAAGGAGCAATTTATACAATTTTACTGCACCCATGACTTGACTAAAAGTCACTATCCAGCCAGAACCTTGCAAACATTATTAACAACCATAAACCTCTTCTCAATGAGATCAGCACAGATCCTGAGACTAAAGGGCCCCATACACATTGGGAAAACTTCAGCTAAGCCTGTCGATATCAACACCAGTCGACGACTGATAGTCTGGAGTGTATTGGGATGAAGGACGACTGATGGTTGGAGAGATGGTGGTAGCACAAGTTTGATTTTGGACTGCTAATTGCATTGTTCTACCTAAGGTAATTTGCCGGCCAAAGTATCAGTCAGAGGCTTTCTCAAAGAGAACATGAGATCGCTTGGCTGAGCAAGTGCATCTATGTATGAGAGAGTAAGCTGTAAGTGTGCCGTTACACAGGGCAACAGGGCTGTAGATGTCACCGGCGAATGGCAGGGGTGCGCACGCTCTTGCCGCCCCCGCCAGCGTCGCCCGCCCCCGTTTAGACAGGGCGACACCTCCAGCCCCATGCCGGCGATCTGTCAGGCAGCATCGCCGCCAGGGTGTCTGGAAACCCCAAAAACCTATGGCTCCCATCGCCTGACAGGTCTCCGGCGCCTGGTTACATGGGCCGATGTGTGCACTGCTCTGAAACCAGGCGACCTCCAGGCACCGGCGACATCGCCCCTTCACATGAGGCGACGTAGGGGCAGACGCCGGTGATAGGCCACGCCCCCACATCACCTGTTATGGGCGGCGATGTTGCCCCGTGTAACGGCACCCTTATGGCTGTAGGGCGAATGATCAGCCAAAGCATTGTTTGGCTGCCTGCCATCTAATGTGTATGGACAGTCTAAGGGTCCCATCACACTTAGCGACGTTCCAGCAATCCCGACAATGATACGACCTGGTAAGGATCACTAAAATGTCGCTACGTGGTCGTTGGTCAGATGTCAAACAGTCAGATCTACTCAACGACTCAGCAACGATATGGTGACCTGTATAACAACCTCGGCAGTCGTTAGGACCCTGTCACACAGCAGCTAGTCTGACGACTCAGACCTACGTGGCTGAGTTCTGAGTCACCAACAAGGTCATTGTTAAGGCGTCAAACACACGGATGCATGCTGTCCAGCGGGACACCAACGATCAAAAAAGGTCCAGGCCATTCCGACACGATCTGCGATGTCACAGCTGGGGCTCGGTCACTGCTACATGTCAAACATAGCGAGATCGCTGGCGAGGTTGCTGTTGCGTGACAAAAACCTGTGATGTAACCGCGATCTCGCAATGTGTGACGGGGGCTTAGGCCTCTTACAAGCAGGGCTGCAGTGTCAGTAAGCCAAACATCCAACTCTGACTCTTTAATTTCTCTGAATCCAACTCTGACTCCACCAAAATGGACACTGACTCCACAACCATGTCTGTGAAGTCAGTAAGCCAAACATCCGACTCCAACTTCTCAATTTCCCTGAATCTGACTCCACCAAAATGGACACTGACTCTGATTGACTCCATCTCCACAAACATGGTTGGGAAGTCAGTAAACCATATATCTAACTCCAACTATAACTTCTCAGTTTCCTCAATCTGTCTCTGAATCCACCCAAAATGAGCACCGACTCCACCAAAATGGACACCAACTCTAACTACACGACTCCGTAACCATGGCTGTGAAGTCTGTAAGCCAAACATCCAACTCTGACTCCTCTATTTCCTTAAATCCGACTTCGATTCCAACTCCACCCAAAATTAACTCTGACTCACTCCACAGCCCTGCTTACAAGGTAAATGAGGCTTTTTACGCTTTAAATAATGTAAAAAAATGACTATTTTCTTACAGAAAAAGAAACTTATTTGGGGTCATTCTTCCATCCCCCATAATTTAAAAAAACTAACATTTTTACAACCTGTACACACTAATGTGACCTCACACGAGTAATGGTAATCAAGGTTATGTCCATCATTTATAATCTGTGGAGGAAACCAAGAACTCAGTGGTGCTTCTCTAAGGGTACCGTTACACGTCGCAACATTGCATGCAATTTCACTTGCAACTTACTGGTTGCAGTGAAATCATGGACACATTGTTCCATTTGAACACAGCAACAAAATGTAACAATATGTCTATGATTTCACTGCAACCAGCAAATTGCCAGTGAAATTGCATGCAATGTTGCGTCGTGTTAATTGCTCTAAAGGTGGGGTCACACGCGGCGATCTGGCCTGTGATGTCGGAAGCGATGCGCGGGTGCCCGCTCGCTTCCGACATCGCAGGCCAGCTGTCACACGGCACGACGTTGCCGGTGACGCGGCGGCGATGTGGGCGGAGCCGTCGCTCGCTGGGCTGGGCTAAGCCCAGCGAGCCATGGCTCAGTAACGCTGCGATATAGGCTGGATCGCACCGCCAACAGTGTCAGACGGCGCGATCCAGCCTAATCGTGGTCACAAGTTGACAGGTTTATGAACATGTTCATAAACCTGTCAACCTGCGACCAGCGATAATTTGCAGTTGCGTCGCGCTGTCACACAGCGCGACGCACTTGCAATATCGCCTGCGACTTCGCTGTGACGTCACTTTGCGGCGATGTCGCGGGCGAGATCGCCGCGTGTGACCCCACCTTTAGTGTGAGAAACAAGATAAAAATCTTGTGGTTGTGATACCTTTTAATGGCTAACAAAAATAAAATGAATGATGTTATAAGGCGAGCTTTCGAGACGACCTAGGTCTCTTCATCAGACATGGTATGACAAAATATTGAATGAAACGCAAAATATATGCATGCGCAACTAAAATGATTGGACATTTGACTGAATAAACATTACAGGGACTGGACATTTGGCAAAATAAACATAGCAGCCTTGGAGAGGATCTTCAATCAGGCAGGCCCAGTGGTCATAAAGTCTCTAGGACACTAATTTATAAGAAAACTTGTTGTCTAAGATTTCCATGTCTTTGAACAACATTGTTTAGAAGTGGTAATGAGCCATAAAACCATCAGCGATGTTCAGTCCGTTCTGTATACAATTTAAACTTCTAATTAGCTTGGATTCACACACTCTTCAATGTTTTTGGGATTTGAAATTACCTTTCAAAATTAAAACCTTCATATTATCAATGTTATGTCCCTGGCCAGAAAAATGCTCCGCTACTGGAAAATGGATTTTTTCGTGTGTAATTGTGTGACGATGAGACCTCATCCTTGCTCTTAGACGTTGCCCAGCTTCACCAACATAAAAAGACCCCACTGGGCATATGGTGCACATAATTAAATACACCACATTGGAAGAGGAGCATGTGAAAGTCCCAGGAATCTTATATTCTTGCTGTGTGTTGAGGATCTGTATCCTGTCTCTGGCCTCTATGTGAGCACAGGTCTTGCAGCTCTTCACATTGTATGGATAAGTTCCTTTTGGTGTATCCGAGGGCATCAAACTTCGGACCATGATGTTTCTTAAATTGGGAGGCTGCCTGTAACACAGCAAGGGAGGGTCTTTGAATATGTTGCGACGTGTAACGGTACACTAAGGTAGTGTTTACCAGATAATGTATATGCAAAGAGGCGGGGGGGGCAGATTGTGAGTTAAGTAGTTACAGCCCCATAAAAAATTAATTTTCTCCGAATACCATCATGGCACAGCACCACTTTGAGAAGTCCGGTCATTGCTATTTACTCTGTATTCAAGGAAGTAGGCAAAAGAACAGCTGAAGAGATATTATCACCACATAGCAGGAATAGAATTTGAGGTAGGTCTGGTTTGTTGTGATATAAAACTATTTGGCAATGCATTTCAAAGAACTGCCTTCTTTCTTAGGACACATCCACGTCCATTGTTTGTCTCAGCAGAAGTTATTTAGAGCTCAGAGTTTTATGGTATATTTTATTACCACACAAAAACATTACACATTGTAGAAAATTCCTGTTAACCACTTAATGGCCCAGAATGTTTTCTTCTTGTGGGGGTTGTTTAACACTGACCTACAGAGCCGTCCATAACCTGTCCCCTCCATATATTATATCTCCGAACTAATCCCCCAATATCTTCTCTCATGTAATCTCTGGTCCTCCAAAGATCCCCTCCTCTCCTCCACACTTATTCAATCCTCAGGGTTTTATTGTTCCATATAAAAGAACTTTATGGCTATATTAACAAGAACTGCAGTGATCTATTTTCAAAGACCCCCCTGGGAGTATATCAGCTCGTCAGATACCTGCTACTGAACCATCTCCATTAACAACCCTCCCGGGCTGTGGGTGTTTTACTGTATGCGAAAGAGAAAGTATTTAAATAATTATCTGTATTTTGTAATTTGAACAATAGATTATTTGTAAATTAGAACAAATGTAATGTTGCAATTTGTGTCTCACAGTAAGGCTTTGCTCAGTTGTTTCTGACTCACTGAAAATGTCAGAGGTTATGTCTTAATGAAGCAAGTGCTGCTGGAGTTATTGCCAGCAGATTGTTGCAAAAAAGGGCCATTACTGTATTCTAGCGATCTATCTATAAAGGCTCACTTAAGAGTGGCTACTTTCACCCAATTAACGATCACTTATTGCCTGTATGCAAGTTGATCAGGTCTCATTTAATGGTACATTCACATTGCCTCACAAAAACGGATAGTAGAAGAACAATAATATGATTATTTTTTCTCTATACATGTTGTTTGTAACACACTATGATTATGATGCTAATGATAAAGGATCAAATCGTCCGACGAATGATACATTTTCTCTTGATCAGCAGCAAAGTTCACACACTTCAATTACAGGGAATAAGCATTCTTTTGAACCTGTTCTGACACACTCGTCTTGTGGGATCACCTTTCCTGATGACGAAAGGTATGACATGGTCTGTCGTCCACTATGAGGACTTTGGAAGCCGCAGCAAGTTTAATAGGTGTCTGTGGCAGTTTATTTTCATTGGTTGCACAGCATATCAAAACGAAAGCATAAACATGAAATCCCTCGCCTTGACTAGGCGCTAAACAACACAAACCCTGGCTTAGACATGGCTCGGCTAGCCCCAGTCTAGTGACACAAAAATAGCTATTGTACTTGTAGAGTTGTACTTGCCACTCTGTGTGCACTGTCTGCACGCTCCTCTCAGAGACACACTTGCCAGGTTAGGATGGATTCACATTGGCGTTCCCCTCTGCAGCGTTCTGCGGAGGGGAACCGCCATGTGAGCACAGCCACCGCAAGCCCCTATGTTTATAATGGGGACGCACGGTGCTGCGATTGACTGTGCATGATCGTGCGCTCCCATTCATTTGCCTGTGTGATTTGTACGCATGCGCATGCTAGCGCACATATCACACTCTCTCATCCGCACCAGGAACACATGTCGCGATCCCGATGCGGACGACAATATATGATTTGTACGCTGCGGAGGGGAACGCGAGTGTGAATCCACCATTATATGCACAGCTAGCCAGGTGCAGTTCATCAAAACCTGTAGAGCTGGGATTTAACCCTGTCCTGCCTGGCTTTCCTCAGCATACAGCAAGATTTTGGCAGAAACATAGACCACTTCAATAACTTCACCATGCAATACAATACACTGCCTAACTGGGCCTGTAGGAAATTAAACATACAGTGAAACCTCTATACAAGACTATCTTTTTGAGAAAACTGCCCTATAAACCAGACTAGATCACCAATGACAGAGCTATACAGGGTGGGCCGTCTATATGGATACATCTAAATAAAGTGGGAATGAATGGTGATATCAACTTGTAAATAACTCATAAAATAGTTATGTTAAAACCAAGCACACCATTGTTTTTCTTATGAAATTCTCAATAAGTTTGATGTGTCACATGACCCTCTTCCCATTGACAAAAATAAAGTTGGATCCAAAATGTCCAACTTCAAAATGGCCGCCATGGTCACCACGCATCTGGAAAAGTTTTCCCCCTCCCATATACTAATATGCCACAAAGAGGAAGTTAATGTCACCAACCATTCGCATTTTATTTAGGTGTATCCATGTAGATGTGTGTGAGGAGGCTCCAGACTGCTAGAACTCCATCCACCCCTATCTAACCCATCTGGGCCCCTCACACAACTCCATACCACCGTCTGTCACCCCCTCACTGCCCTCTCACCCTGGGTCACCCGCAGCTACCCACCTTAGCCGTCCTGTGGCTGGCAGGGAGTGCAACGGCACCACCACAGGGCCCCTGGAGCCCAAGACGGGGCCTCCACTTCCGGCCAGATCCCAGCCTGGATTTGCGGCCTCTGACGGTGGGGAACAGCCACCTTTCCTCGGGGCACTGAGACGGCCGGCCATTGGAGGCCGAAGTGCAGCGCCATTGCCTCCCTGTCCTCGAGGCCGCTACCCACGGCCCCCACTGATCCGGCCCAGCTGCTCTCGTCCAGCCGTGGCTCCTACGCCGCTGCCCACCAGCCCACCCGACGCACAAACCCCAGGGCCTGCCGTGGGTCACCGGACCACAGCTGCCCCACGGTCCTCCATCGGGCACAGCAGTGTGCTAAAGCCCAGTCCACCGGCCGAGACCGCGGCCCCAAGTAGCTGTCCATGGAGCCGGGCCCCCCCCCCCACAGGACCGCTGGCGGCACGGCTCTGGAGCCAGAGGGCCCGCTGAAGCTCCAAATCACCCGCACCCTCCCCCTCCTGCCTGGAAGCGACCCGCATGAAGCAGCGACGCCCACCCCCCACCAGCCCCGGGTAGAAGGAGACACAGGCCACATGGAAGATACCTCTGTAGTAGGCTGCTACCATCGCTCATCTGGCGACAGTAGGGAGCAGATGAGTGAGGCAAGACAGGTCTCTCGCAGAGGAGGTGCCCGGCGGCTACATGTGCCCCACTGCCTGCATACGATCCCCTGGTTGCACCTGGTTCCCAAGGCTGCACCTTGACCCCCCGGGCTGCTTCTGTCCCCTCTGGCTCCACTAGTCCCCCCCCTCCATCTGCATCTGACCCCCGGCTGCTGCATCATTTGACCCCTGGCTGCTTCATCATCTGACCCCCGGCTGCTGCATCATCTGACCCCTGGCTGCTGCATCATCTGACCCCCGGCTGCTGCATCATCTAACCCTTTGCATCATCTGACCCCTGGCTGCTTCATCCGACCCCCGGCTGCCTCACCTGACCCCCAGCGGCTGCCTCACCTGACCCCCGGCTGCTGCCTCACCTGACCCCCGGCTGCTTAATCTGACCCCCCGGGCTGCTTAATCTGACCCCCCGGCTGCCTCAGCTGATCTCCCGGCTGCCTCATCCCACCCCCGGCTGCTTCATCTGCATCATCTCAACCCTGGCTGCATCACCTCACCCCTGGACTGCATCTCATCCCTGGACAGAACCTCATCCCTGGACTGCACCCCACTGATGACCATTTGTCCATCACCACAGTTTTCCCCCCTCAGCTTCTGACCCCTACTACCACTGACCCCTGCTGCCCCTCTCATCCCCCGCACACCGTAACGTTTCCACTACTCTTCACTCTCACTCCCATCCTTCTCTACTTCCTACTACCCCACTTATCCCTCCTCCCAGCAACGAAATACTCCTCTCACCCTCCATCCTACCTAAGCACCTCACCCACTTTTCCAACCTATTCCTTCACTTTCAATCCTCCATCACCAAATAAGCATGCCTGCCATGTAAGCTCTCCTGCTCCCACCTAAACCTCTGCCTACTCCTCCTCCTTGCTGGCGACATCTCCCCAATCCTGGCCCCTACACCACATCCCCACAACTACCTTCAACCCACACCCACAGCCCATCGCTAACCCTCGCTACCTCACCATCACTAACCCTCGCAACCCCACCAACCTTAGACCCATTCCCCCAACCCCTGCCCCCCCAACCCTTCTACCTGGCGCACTCTGGAACGCATGCTCAGTCTGAAATAAACTCCCATACATCCATGAACTCTTTATCTCTAAGAAACTATCATTCCTTGGCATCACTGAGACCTGGCTCACCCCCCCCCCCGACACGGCCTCCCCCACTGCACTTATGGCGGCCTCAGTCTGTCCCACCCCCTCTGACAAATATGGTGGTGGTGCCGGCGTACTCTTGTCCAACTCCTGCGCCCTCCATCACTGACCCCTCTTTCAAAGCCCACTCGGTACGAATCTATTCCCCCAGCAACCTTCAGCTGGCCGTCATCTACCGCCCCCCTGGACCCATCGCCTCCTTCCTTGACCACTTCACCACCTGGCTACTTCACTTCCTTTCCGTTGACATCCCCACCATCATCATGGGTGACTTCAATATCCCCATTGACTCTCCCCGCCCAACTGCCTCTAAACTTCTTTCCCTGTCCACTTCCTTTGGGCTCTCCCAATGGTCCTCTTCTGTTACCCATAAAAATGGCCATACACTTGACCTAATCTTTTCCCACCTTTGCTCCCTCTTTAACCTCACAAACTCAAAACTCCTTCTGTCTGACCACAATCTCTTGACTTTCTCCTCCCCTGCCATGCTACCCCCTCTCCGCAAACTTGATCACCCTCGCTGAAACCTAAAAGATCTTGATCTTCCCTTACTCTTAGAATCCCTTCTCTCTCTCACCGACATAACTTCCACATGCAACATAGCTATTGTGGTGTATAGGGTGGTGGCAGTGTCTAATGCCCTCGACCTATCCACCCCCTCACACTCCACGCCGAGAGATGGAAAAAGTCCCACAGCGAGCACTTTGCTTTGTTCAAACAAACCCTCACTGACTTCAAGACTGCACTTGCTACCGCCAAACAAGCCTTCTTCTCATCCCTAATAACCTCCCTGTCCCACAATCCCAAACAGCTCTTCAAAACTTTCAATTCCTTACTCCTTAGTCCGCCCGCTCCTCATCCCTTTCCCCTCATCTCTGCTGAAGACTTTGCGACCTTGTTCAAGAAGATTGGCAAAATCAGAAACAGCTTTGGCCCACTGTCCCCACAGCTCCCCCTCTGATCTACACTGCCCTCTTCCTCTATTAGCCACTTCCCCCCCTTAACTGAACACCAACTTTCCTCCCTCCTGTCGAAATCACACCTCACCACCAGCGCCCACAACCCGCTCCCATCCCACCTCATTCCCAATCTCACCTGTTTTAATCTCAGCCCTAACCCATCTCTTCAACCTATCACTTACTACTGGCGCCTTCCCATCGGCCTTCAAACACGCCCTAATCACGCCCATCCTCAAAAAACCCTCCCTCGACCCAACCTCTGTCTTTATCACCCCATATCTCTTCTCCCATTCGCCTCTAAAGTACTTGAACAGCATGTCTATTCCGAACTGTCCTCTTACCTCTTCTCCTGCTCCCTCTTTGACCGCCTACAATCCGGTTTCCGACCCCACCAATCCACCGAAACAGCCCTGACCAAAGTCATCAACTACCTACTGATTGCCAAGAACAAACGTCACTACTCCATCCTCCTCCTCCTCAACCTAACGCTTTTGACACTGTCGACCACTCCCTTCTTCTACGGATCCTGGAATTCCTCGGCATCACTCACCTAGCCCTCTCTTAGATCTCCTCATACCTAGCGGACCGGACCTTCAGCGTCTCCCACTTCCACACCTCCTCCTTGCACTACCCCCTATCTGTCGGGGTACCCCAATGATCGGTCCTGGGACCGCTACTCTTCTCCATATACACTCTCGGCATAGGGCAACTCATTGAGTCCCACCTCTACGCTGACGACACCCAAATCTACCTGTCCAGACCTGACATCACCTCCCTACTTTCCAAAATTCCACAATGCCTTTCTGCCATCTCATTCTTTTTCTCTGCTCGCATCCTTAAGCTTAACATGGACAAATCTGAGTTCATCGTCTTCCCCCCAAGAAACTCTCCCCCACTACCCGACCTATCTGTGTCAATGACTGCTCTCTCTTCCCAGTACCCCATGCCAAGTGCCTCAGGGTAATCCTCAACTCCTCCCTCTCCTTCAAGCCCTACATTGAGGCCCTCACCAAGTCCCTCTGACTCCAGCTTAGAAACCTTTCACAGATCCGCTCTTTCCTTAACCACGGCACTGCTAAAACTTTTATTCATGCTCTTATCATCTCCCGCCTTGACTACTGCAACCTCCTACCCACTAGCCTCCCTGCCAATTCCCTTACACCTCTCCAATCTATCATAAACTCCGCTGCCTGACGAATCCATCTGTCCTTCCGCTACTCCCCTGTCTCCCCCTTCTGCCAAGCCCTCCAATGGCTCCCCGCCTCCCAGTTCAAAACACTAACCATGACATACAAAGCCATACACAACCTGTCCCCACCATACATCTTCGACTTGGTCTCCCGATATCTACCCTCACGCAACCTGCGATCCTCCCAAGAACTCCTCCTCTACTCCCCCCTCATCTCGCAACCGCATACAGGATTTCTCCCATGCATCCGCCATACTCTGGAACTCTCTGCCCAGTACGTCAGACACTCTCCCACCCTGGGAACCTTCAAGAGTCACCTGAAGACTCACCTCTTCCGACAAGCCTACAACCTGCCATGACCCGGTCGTCCCGCCTCATGACCGGCACTTCCCCCATCCTATCGTATCCCCACCCACCCCTCGTAGACTGTGAGCCCTCGTGGACAGGTCCTCTTCCCTCTAGTACCTGTATGACCTGATTGTCTACATTTATTGTACTTGTCCTTGTCTGCCTTATCCTCATGTAAAGTGCCATGGAACCTAATGGCGCTATATAAATAAGTAATAATAATAATAGATGGCCCACACTGTAGTTCAAGAAAAATCATGTATGGAGACTCTAGTTGCATGTTTTGCTCAGGTGGATTTTAGTCCATTCTTCTACACAAACACTTTTCACATCCTGAAGGCCCCTATACTCCTACGAACTTTAGTTTCTTCCATAAATTTTCTACTAGATTTAGCTCCGATGATCGGCTCAGCCATTATAACGGATTTATTTTCCTGTCACCAATTGAAAATATATTTGCATGTGTTTGAGATCATTGCTTGCTGAAATGGCAGCCTATAGATTTTTATCAAAAAAAGAGAATTTTGTTTACGTACCGTAAATTCTTTTTTCTTGAGTCATCAATGGGAGACCCAGACAATGGGGTTTAGGGCACTGCCCTCCGGAGGCCACACTAGGTACTACAAGTTTGTAGACACCGCCCCCTCCGCATATAAACCCCTACCGCAGGGAAGACCCTCAGTTTGGTTCATAAGCTGCGAGGAGACAAAATAAACCACACCCGATACATCGGGAAAGGAATCGTACACAGACGGTCCAACAACCCGGATAAACTGTCCCAACTGGGAACAGATCAAATGCAAACATGCAACAGAACAACTGGGTGGGTGCTGGGTCTCCCATTGATGACTCAAGAAAAAAGAATTTACGGTACGTAAACAAAATTCTCTTTTTTCTGATCATCACAATGGGAGACCCAGACAATGGGGATGTCCTAAAGCAAAACCCCAGGGCGGGAAGAGTTCCTCAAAGACGTGTAAAGATACGGTCCCCCTCAAAGGTGGGTAACCGCCGCCTGGAGGACCCGCCTGCCCAAACTTGCATCCGCAGAGGCATGGGCATGCACCATATAGTGCTTAGAGAAAGTGTGCAGGCTAGACCAAGTGGCCGCCTGACACACCTGCAGAGCTGAAGCGCGATGTCGCAAAGCCCAGGAAGCACCGACGGCTCTGGTCGAGTGCGCCTTCAAGCCCACCGGAAGAGGCTGACCCGCAGAACGGTAAACCTCCTGAATGGGCGCCTTGATCCATCTGGCCAAGGTCGATTTTGATGCCGCGGACCCCTTACAGCGACCCGCCGTAAGGATGAACAAAGAGTCAGAACTCTGGAAGGAGGCAGTCCTGGACACATAAATGCGTACAGCCCTCACTAGATCCAGAGTGTGGAGGTCGCGCTCAACCTGATGAACAGGAGCGGGACAAAATGATGGAAGAACAATCTCTTGGTTCAAATGGAAAGTGGAAACCACTTTCGGCAAAAATTCCGCCCGCGGGCGCAACACCACCTTGTCTTGGTGGACTACCAGGAAGGGTGACTTGCACGAAAGTGCAGCCAATTCTGAAACCCGTCTCAGAGACGTAATTGCCACCAGAAAAACCACTTTCTGGGACAGATGAGAGAGGGAAACGTCCCTCAGAGGCTCGAACGGCGGTTTCTGTAGAGCCGTCAGGACCATATTAAGGTCCCAAGGATCCAGAGGTCGCCTATACGGTGGAACCACCCGAGACACCCCTTGCAGAAACTGACGGACCTTAGGAAGGAGCGCCAAACGCCTGTCAAACAGCACTGAAAGAGCTGATACTTGACCCTTCAGGGAGCTGAGGGATAAGCCCAATTCCAGACCCGACTGTAGGAAAGCCAACAACGTCGGGATGGACAAGGGCCACGGTGTCCGTCCAGCAGAGGCACACCAGGTGAAAAAGATTTTCCACGTTCTGTGGTATATCTTCCTGGATACGGGCTTCCTGGCCCGATTCATAGTGGCAACCACTGTAGGAGAGAAGCCCCTGGATGTTAGCAGCCAGGCCTCAAGAGCCATGCAGTCAATCTGAGGGCCCTGGAATTGAGGTGGAAGAATGGGCCTTGCGCGAGAAGATCTGCGCGTTCTGGAAGGGCCCATCGGAGTCCGCCTGACAGTTGCCACAGATCTGGATACCAGGACCTCCTGGGCCAATCCGGAGCCACTAGAATGGCTATGTTGCACTCCGTCCTGATTTTCCACAAAACCTTGGGAATCAGAGCTAGAGGAGGGAACACATATGGACGATGGAAGCTGGACCAACTCAGGATCAGGGCGTCTGCCCCCAGAGACTGAGGATCCCAGGATCTCGCCATGTATTGCGGCACCTGATGATTCAGCCGCAAGGCCATCAGATCCACATCCGGAGTGCCCCATCTGCTGCAGATGTCCCGGAAGACGTCTGGATGAAGAGACCACTCTCCGGCGTCCATCCCCTGCCGGCTCAGGTAGTCGGCCTCCCAGTTCTCGACCCCTGGGATGTGAACTGCGGAGATCAGGCAGTCGTTGTCCTCCACCCAAGATAGAATGCGGTGGACTTCGGCGAGGGCCTGAGCACTTCTGGTCCCTCTCTGATGATTTATATAGGCGACGGCCGTCGCATTGTCGGACTGCACCCGAATGGGCTGTCCTGACAGGAATTTCTGAAACGCCAGGAGCGCCAGATAGACCGCCTTGATCTCCAGCACGTTGATCTGCAACGCCGACTCCGACTGAGTCCAGAGGCCTTGAGCCCTGTGGTGTAAGAACACCGCACCCCAGCCCTTCAGGCTGGCGTCTGTGGTCACCACTAACCATGACGGTTTGAGGAAGGACCGGCCCCGCGACAAGTGACGGGGCTGGAGCCACCACTGCAAGGAATCCCTGGTCGGTTGGGAAAGTGCCACCAGCTGATTCAGAGAGATCGTCCTTTTGTCCCATCGGCGGAGAATCTCTAGCTGGAGAGGACGGAGGCGAAACTGTGCGAAAGGCACCGCCTCTATCGCAGCTACCATGCGCCCCACCAGCTTCATCAATACCCGTAGGGATGATTGTGGTGACAGGAGGACATTTTGCACTCCTGAGTGGATCGCCAGCTGCTTGGCTCGTGGCAGAGACACCAGGGCTGAGTCCGTGTGGAAGTCCATGCCCAGATATGTCAATGACTGGGTTGGAATCAGGGTGGACTTCTGGATATTGAGAAGCCACCCAAACTGTTCCAAAGACTTCATGGTCACCTCCAGGCTTTGACGACAAAGGTGTTCCGACGGCGCCCTGACCAGTAGGTCGTCCAGATAGGGTATGACGGCATGCCCCTGCACGTGCAGGAGAGCCATCATAGAGGCCATCACTTTTGTGAACACCCGCGGTGCCGAGGCCAGCCCGAAAGGCAGCGCCACAAATTGGAAGTGTTCTTCCCCCACTGCAAATCTCAACCAGCGCTGATGAGCCGGTGCAATGGGCACGTGAAGGTAAGCGTCTCGGATATCTATCGACGCAAGGAAGTCCCCCTGTGACACAGCCGCGATCACGGAGCGCAGGGATTCCATACGGAACTTCCGAACCAACACGTGACGGTTGAACAATTTTAGATCCAGAACCGGGCGGAAGGAGCCGTCCTTTTTTGGGACGATAAAGAGGTTGGAGTAAAAACCCCGAAACCTCTCCCCGGAAGGCACTGGGATCACTACTCCGTCTCTGCGGAGTCCCTCCAACACCAGATGAAAAGCCTGAGCCTTTTCTGGAGATGGAACAGACCGATGGAATCGGTGTGTCGGCCGCGACGTCAGCTCTATCCTGTAGCCGCGTGAGACTACGTCTCGGACCCACTGATCTTGGACGTGGAGTAGCCATCTGTCCTGAAAATGAGACAGACGTCAGGTGGTTCTGACATAGACTCAAGTATTGAACCCCCATCATCCTCGTCACCATCAGAGTGACGCTCCTCCTCAGAGAGGTTCTGGATCTCGGGTGATTCATCCCGGCGAGCCCGCTTAAGGGATCTCGCGGCAACAAGGGGTGACACCCGGGGGTAACTTGAGGGAGCAGCTGGACTTCCCAGTCTCCTAGTCAGTGCCTCCAGGGATTGCGACATGGAGGACAGCTGGGATAACACAGAGTCATTAATCTTATTCTGTGTTTCCCATTGTCCTGAGGTCACCTGAACCTCAGGGTACAGTCCCGGAGCTGCAGTCTCTGCAGAATCAGTCTGGGCTTCTGGGCGTCCGCAATTATTGCAGGACCCCTCAACCAGCGTCCCGTTGCATGTAGCACAGGTAGTGGTAGAATTGTCTGCCTTCACAGCACTTTTCTTTGCTGGGGCCATGCCGACAGCAGAGGAAAAGAATAAGCCAAGTAGGAAACCGAAACACCGGCGGCTTACCGACTGCTTCAATGCGGTGGAGGGGAGCGGTGTGTGTGTGGCCTCCGCGAGGGTAATGACCGGAATCTCCCGGGAGCGCAGCAGTGCACTCATTCAGTCCCAGCCGGGAAGTGAGGAGAAAATGGCCGCCGCCAGCAAAGACGTGGGCGGAGCCAAAAACACGCGGGAAGCACACACACACACGCCCAGTGATGACATCATCCTAAGGGCTGCTCCACATCTCTCCAGGCAGCCATCTTAATAAATCTGGTGCCGGAGCCCGCAGTGCGGGAGATATAGTAATAACACTATACCCAGGGCTTCAACATCTGTAGCCCCCAGCCGCAGCCCCTGTGACACCACAGGGCGGTCAGCTATGGTGACCCCAGCACAGGGTACACCGCCAGAACCGCGGACCCGCGGGTGCGCGCGGTCTGAGTGTCATGAAACACATAAAGTGCCAGACACTACCCCCAGGCACACCGGAGACACAAAGTGCCTCAGTGCCAGTCCGGTCTGTAAGCACCATTTAGGGAGGCCTCGGACGGGGGTTCAGCACCAGTCCGGTCTGTAAGCACCATTTAGGGAGGCCTCGGACTGGGCCGGCTCCAGTCCGGTCTGTAAGCACCATTTAGGGAGGCCTCGGACGGAGCGGAGCTGTGCAAGGCTCCTGTCTCCCACTTCTCAGAGCCCCCCAAAGAGGGATGGGAAGGAGCGCGGCAGCGTACCGGGAAAACACCATGTGCCCAGGCTCTAGGCCCTCCGGTACCTCAACCTGTGTGTTCCCCCATGGGTGAACAGGGAGACTGCCGGAGGTCCCCGACCGGGACCTACCTTATCTTCATACGCCATCACGTAAGCTGTGAGAATGCAGTGATGTGCAAGCAAAGCGTGTGATACCGCCGAGCACACTAAGTTTAAAACTGAGGGTCTTCCCTGCGGTAGGGGTTTATATGCGGAGGGGGCGGTGTCTACAAACTTGTAGTACCTAGTGTGGCCTCCGGAGGGCAGTGCCCTAAACCCCATTGTCTGGGTCTCCCATTGTGATGATCAGAAAATGTTCATTCATCTTTCCTTATATGAAGTTTGCCAGTGCTGTATGCGGTAAAAAGCCCAACAGCATAATATTCCCACCTCCAAACTTCACCATGTTTCATATTTTTGGGATGATATACAGTTTGATTGTGTAATCAACTCACACGGGCAAGATAGATAAAGATAGGTAGGGTAACATGACATGATGGAGGTGATGTAGACACAGGAGGACATGAAAGAGGTGGTGAAGACACAGGACATGATGGAGGTGATGTGGAAATGACAGTGGTGATGAGGACGTGGGGACATTATGGAGGTAATGAGGACAAGAGGAACATGATGAAGGTCATGAAAACACAGGAAAATGATGGATGTAATGAGGACTCAGGAAGACATTATGGAGGTGAAGAGGACAAAGGGGGATATTATGGAGGTGATGACGACATGATGGAGGTAGTATTATTTATTCATTTATATAGCACTATTAATTCCATAACATTTTACATACATCAGTAACACTGTCCCCATTGGGCCTCACAATCTAAACATCCTATCAGTATGTCTTTGGAGTGTTGGTGGAAACCAGAGTGCCCGGAGGAAACGCATGCAAACACAGGGAGAACATACAAACTCCTTGCAGATGTTGTCCTTGGAAGGATTTTAACCCAGTAGCACATTGCTGCAAGGTTGCAGTGCTAACCACTTAGCCACCATGCCAATGAGGACACAGGACATGATGGAGGTGATGAGGACATGATAGAGGTGATGAGGACACAGGAGGACATGATGGAAGTGATGAGGACACAGGGGGACATGATGGAGGTGATGAGGGCACAGGGGGACATGATGGAGGTGATGAGGGCACAGGGGTGATGATGGAGATGATGACACAAGATGACATGATAGAGGTGAAGATACATGATGAGGACACAAGGGGACATGATGGAGGTGATGAAGACACGGTGGGACAAGATTGAGGTGATCAGGGTGCGGAGCTGATCTCACACATTATCTGCTAAGAGATATAAATGTGATCTTCTATGTACAGGATCCTGCAGACATATTACTGGATGTAAACACGGCTGATAATAATCTCCTTATATCAGACGACCTGAAAACTGCAACTTGGATAGAAATACCTCTAAGCAGCAGAGATATTCCAGGATTATCCTCAAGTGATGAAACTTTACTTGAGTGGATTTACTTCAGGACGACATTACTGGGATGTGGAGATCAGTGGTTCGGATACCTGGTTGATCGTGCAAGTAGCATATGCATCCTCAAAAGATTAAGCCATGTCGATGTAAGTACACACGGATGGTGCGGTGAAACTATGAATGGCTCATTAGATCAGTTTTGGTTTTGTGGAGGGTGGGGATGTATTATCTCAGTATAGATAGGAGGAGGCGTCAGTCATACATTGCATATAGTAACAAGTCCTGAGGTTGATTCAAAATATCTTGGAAATCAGTATTTAGTGATACATGACAGTAAAGTGATCCACTTACCTCAGCAGATCTCCAATAATAGATTCAGGATCTGTCTGGATTATGAGGCCGGGCAGCTGTCCTTTTATGAGCTGTGGGACCCCATCAGACACTTACACACCTTCACTGCCGTCTTCACCGAGCCCCTTCATGTAGCTATCTATGTGGAGATTCAATAAAAATATCAAGAGGAGCCGCTGTGAGGGACCATCATCATAGAAGAAATGTCATGAGTGACTAGTGACATCACAGGGAGCAGAACATATGATTGGTGGAACATTCAGCAAGTGGGAGGAGCCTCATATAGGGTCAGTTTTCTTTGGTATATTAATATGAGACATGTTTATCATATCTTTTACCATTATTCTTAGAAAATGTAGAAAAACTGACTTTGTCAAAAACTTCACAAAACAAAACATCCTAAGATTATTCTAAAAACGTTCCTCAGAGAGTTTATATTAAGGAAAGGGGATTGAGAAGTGCTTCTTTTGTTCCTCAAATAGATTTCTGACTATGTAGGAATTGCTTGAACACAAATGCATTTTCTTTTGAAAGTAGGGAAATGCTGAGATGATTTAACTTCAGTTGTCACCTAAGAAAAAGTCAATGTACAGCCCAAGTCTTATAGATATTATTTTTTTCCAAAAAACTTTAAAGGGACTCTCTCAGGTCATTTTTCAGTATGAAACTAATAGTACCCTTGAATAGTGCTCGGGCAGACCTTTCAGAATATGTAAAAATTGTTACTGTACCCTTTGTTGCTCTCCAGCTATAAGCACTTTCACACCCAGCATGCAGCTACTTCACTAGTCCAGCTCATTGCTTTCACTGCTAAATAGTCCACAGCATGTAAATGTTCATTTATTATTCACAACTTCCCAGGCAGCTATTCCCTCCCACCTCTGTGTCTCACACCTGCTTTCATTTTCACTTTAGATATATGCTTGCAAATCAGGGCAGTGATGTCACTACATGAATATTCATTCCCTGGGGAGTGTGCAGCAGAGAACTAAGTGATCACTCGCTGTGATTGACAGATAAAATGATTCTTTTTATTTACAATTTATGGGTGGGGAGTATAAACAAAAGAAATACATGAAAAGGAAGAGCTTCCCCAGAGGAATTAGAAAATGATAGCAGTTACATATGGATTTTTGACCTGACAGATTCCTTTAACAATGGGATTAGTACATATCCTGAGACGAAGCTTTTAACAAGATAAAAAAAAGGCTTATTACACCTTAGGTAATGTTCACACGAGTCAGATATTCTGTGGGTTTTCTGTACTAAAACTTATTTGTGGAACACCTGCAGCATTTTACAGCAACTGCAAAGTGCATGTGAATTTAATAAAATGTCAATGTTTAAAATAATCCCCACATAACGTGACTTGTCGTGTGGATTTTCAGCATGTCAAATTATGGTGTGAATTATTTTTTTACCATGGATTACAGTGAAGTCTGCAACAAACTCCCAGCAATTATTTTACAAATTCTGCAATCTGAAGAATACTCGACCTATGCGGACCTTACAAAGGTTGTCAAGATTACAAATACACGGTTACTTACCTGCTACTGAACCATGCCCTTTAAGAACTCTCTAGTAGGACCATGGATGTTTTTCTGCAGGTGATTGAAACAGAAATGATTAAAAATAACCTCGCTTTGTGATCAATTATTACATTATTTAAAATTTAGAACAAATGTAATGTTGTGGCTGTGCTCAGATTTATTGTTTTTATCGCTTTGAAGTTGTCACAATAGAAAACAGCATAAAGCACACATATGAACACAGCCTATAACTAGCAATAATAAATCAGAAATGTTAGTATACAGACATTACAGCCGGGATTACAGAATATAAGAGTATACAGACATTACAGCCAGGGATCACAGAATATAAGAGTATACAGACATTACAGCGAGGGATCACAGAATATAAGAGTATACAGACATTACAGCCAGCTGGGGATCACAGAATATAAGAGTATACAGACATTACAGCCGGGGACCACAGAATATAAGAGTATACAGACATTACAGCCGGGATCACAGAATATACCTGAGTTGAAGTGCATTCCCTGCAGGCATCAGAGGAGGATGCAGGGGACCTCTGGACGACCATCATTTCGTGTGAGAATGCACTTCAACGGGTACAGGCTCCAGATGTATTTTTTCTTTAGGTAAGAAAAAAATAAATAAAATGAATGAGAAGGAAGCTAGAAGGGAATACAGAGTACAGTCTAACTTATTTATGATAGAAAATAAATCAAAAGAAACTTTAATTACTGCCATCTTGTGGCCACTGGAAAGAATACAGGACACATAAAAATGATGTCTGCATTCCCCATTGATGCCACTAGGTAGAGACATATTAGGGTATGTGCCCACAGGAAGGTTTAGTGGCGTTCAAACCGTCAGTAAACCGCTGGAAATTATCAGTTCTGAGCTCTCACGTCTCCAGCTGTTTTCCGGCGTTTTTTTTCAGCGTGTGCACAGCGTTTTTCAGTCGGTTTTTCCGGCGGTTTTCTATGGAGGATTTTGTTCATGGAACCGATCAAAAACCGCTGAGAAGAATTGACATGCTGTATGCTGCTAAACCACTGGGAAACCGCTCAACCCGGGCAGATCTGCTCACATAAACCGACTATGTGTGCACAGCGGTTTCTAAATTACATAGGGTTACATGTAACTCCTAACGCTGCTTAGGATTTACATAAATTTAAATAAAACCTATGCTAAACCGCCGGCGCTTTTCGCTGCTAAACCGACGTTAAACCTTCCTGTGGGCACATACCCCACAGGAAGGTTTAACGTCGGTTTAGCAGCGAAAACCGCCGGCGGTTTAGCATAGGTTTTATTTAAATTTATGTAAATCCTAAGCAGCGTTAGGACTTACATGTAACCCTATGTAATTTAGAAACCGCTGTGCACACATAGTGGGTTTATGTGAGCGGATCTGCCCGCGGTTGAGCGGTTTCCCAGCGGTTTAGCAGCATACAACATGTCAATTCTTCTCAGCAGTTTTTGAGCGGTTCCATGAACAAAATCCTCCATAGAAAACCGCCGGAAAAACCGACTGAAAAACGCTGTGCACACGCTGAAAAAAACCGCCGGAAAACCGCCGGAAAACAGCTGGAGACTTCAGAGCTCAGAACTGATAATTTCCAGCGGTTTACTGACGGTTTGAACGCCACTAAACCTTCCTGTGGGCACATACCCTTACTATACAGCCTCCTCAAGACAAAGAGGCAAGGAAGGAAGAGCTAGCAACTACTGCCACATGGTGTCACCAGGGAATATTGCAAAGGCTGCTTTCACATTACGATTTTGTGAAATCCGACACTGTCCGATATAAATCGGACAGCATCGGATCCGAAATTGCCCCCATGTAATCCTATGGGGATCGGACCGATTCGGATGTGCACTAATTGACATCCGAATCGCGTCCGATCCGATTTTTTCCGATTTCTTTCCGGTGCAAAAATCGAAGATTGCTCCGATTTTTGTATCTGAATCAAAAACCAGATAGAATCGGATCTGACAGATTGGATGGCAATTAGGCTAAATACGATCCGATGTTTTTAACATGGGGCCCTATGGAGCAGGGTCCGAGGAAACATCTGATGTCTCCTCGGACCCGATTTTAGTACACTGAGCATGCTCAGTACACTAAAACTGCTATTAACCATCTAATTTCACTTCCGCAATATATATACATACATTGCGGAAGAAAAATTAAGTAAAGCAGAGGTTAAAAATAAAGAATATGTATGCTCACCTGTCCACGAGTCCCCCGGCGTCTCCAGCACCTCCTGCCTGTAGGACCTGCCGTGACCGGTCACGTGACTGTGACATCATGCGAGGTCCTAGGATCAGAAGATATAGCTGGAGACGCCGGGGAATCGTGGACAGGTGAGAATAAAGATGTTTTTTTATTTTTTAGTCCGGAGGAGAGGGGAGAAGAGGGGGAAACACAGGGGAGAAGCGGGGAGTAACGGAGAAGCGGGGAGTACCAGGCGAGAAGCGGGGAGTATCGGGGGAGAACAGGAAAACACAGGGGAGAAGAGGGGGAAACACAGGGGAGTACCAGGGGAGAAGCGGGAGTACCGGGGAAGAACAGGGGACAGACAAGTGACAGGAGGCAGAGAGGAGCGAGATGACAGGAGGAGCCAGCCAAACTGATCCTGCAAAATGTCGGAATCGGACGCCTATTTGACACCCAATTGCAGGGATCAGTTTGGATTCGATGCTGTCCGATTTGGCAATGCTCATTATGGTAAAGTGTGTCCAGTCTCATATATGATTACTAGTTGTCCTTCATGAGATCACCTGTTATATACAAGAAGGGGTGTAGAGGTCAATCCTGGGCCTACATGTCTAAGGGCACCTTCGGTCACATAGAAATGCAAATGCTGTAGGGTATGTGATAGCTGGATCCATTTTATTCTATGTACAATCCATTTTGTGAATATCTGTAATTCGGTCTCAAAGTATCTGTCCTCTGTTAAATGGAGGACCAGCGAGTATTTTAGGATAGGAGACCCTCTTCCTCTAACATAGCATTGGAAAGTGGAACCTGAGAGGTATACAGACTTAAAACACTGTGCAAAAGTTGCTGACATTCCGCAAATAGGATGTATATATGTTAGTGCCAAAAGATAAGTTAACCAATGATAATGTTATAATGTTTGTTCATGAAATACCAATATAAGTTTGAGATCATGATGTAATAAACACTGAACATTGAGACAAAGATAGCTCCTTCTGACACATGTCTGTCTTGGGGGGGCTACTCTGAGCGTACCTGGTTTCTGGAGCACACACAGTCTTATACGTCCAATGCTGGGTGGCGATGACAGAGTACATGGAGGGTCCTGAAAAAAAATTACATTTGGACTGAAGACCTTCAACAGGGAAGGAGTGTTATAAGAGGAGCAGCAGATATTAGTCACATATAGATGAAAATATCTCTAGAAAGTCTCAACACTGGAGATATGAGACCTGTAGCAGTGATCACAGAGGGCTGTGATGTTTTCCTACTTCCTGTCACTAGCCCCCTTGAGCAGTAGAGTAAGCCTTTCCCCACTTCGCCTCCTGATGTGACCATTTCTATGATTTATTGCATTGTCTGATTCCGGGTCCCAAGGTGACTATTTCAAGTTATTGATCTGGGAAAGAAGAGTAAGAGCTCATTCACAAGTCCTGTCAAAGAGATCACTCAGACTGTAAATATGGTCACGTGAATGAGCTGTTATGACCAGGGTCAGAGTCAGCACCTGGGCAAGTGTCAGGCCCCTGGAAAAACAGGGGGCCCACTCGCTGTCATTAACACCTTCCACACCACTTGTATGACAGTGTTCCCATCAGTTCGTGGCTTCCTTGTGCTGTCTCTCCTTCCCCCGCCCCCCCCCTGCGCTGCTTTCTCACAGCGTGAGCTGTGCTGCAATGAGCGTAGCGTTCAACTGCTCCTGGCGGCTTATGAATACTAATAAGCTGGCAGCAGAAGATCTGCGTTGCCATGTAGGTAACTTCACTGGTCCCTGCTGGGGATAATGACACCACTCTGCTGCCAGGTTATTACTATTCATAAGCCGTCAGCAGTTGGACGCTGTGCTCATCGCAGCACAACTCACGTGTGGAGAAGCAAAGGAGAAGACAGCGCAAGGGGGGAGACAGCACACAGGAGAAGACAACGCAGGGGGTGAAGACAAGAGACACAGTGCTCAAGGGGAGAAACAGTACTCAGGGAGAGAGGACAGCAAATATGAGGTGAAAACAACGCAAGGGTGGGGACAGCACACAAGGGGAAGAAGACAGTACACGTACGGGGGACACAGACAACAGGGGGAGAAGACAGCGCTCAGGGGCAAGAAGAGTGCACAGGGGGAGAAAGCAGCACACTGGAGGGAGAAGAAAGCGCACGGGGGGGAGCGCAAAAGCGCACAGGGGGAGGACAGCGCACACATGGGGGAAAAACAGTGCACAAGAGGGTCTATATTTATAGGGATAGTATTGTATATATACAGCCTGCAGCCTCTATATTAAGATCATGAATTGTAGTATGTGTTAAAGTGGCCCACTTAGACTCCTTCGCCCAGGCCCCACAAACCCTGGAGCCGGGCCTGCATATGAAGATGCCAAACTTATTTTATTTATTGGCTTAAAAAAATGTCAGAACTTGTAAAAGCAAACACAATTTTTTATTCCCATTTTTAGAGACCTGTAACCTGCACTGTGGGGAGAATACAACAGTCAGGTCTGCCACCAATTCAGTGAGAGCCACGAGCTGGACAGCTTCACAGTAAATCATGGCTATTCTCCATATGATGCTGAGGGTCATCTTCCCCTCCTCCAGCTGATGATAAGATCACACCATACCCTCCCCCACAAGATGTTACCACATATCAATCACCTAAACACAACCCCTCTGACATACTGATCGGACAATACCATCGTCCTATTACTCCTTACTTTACCTCATCCCGGCTCTCACCGTTGCTCCTTACTTTACCTCGTCCCTGCTCTTCCAGCACTCACCGTTGCTCCTTACTTTACCTCGTTCCTGCTCACCCGGCACTTACCATTGCTCCTTACTTTACCTCATCATTGCTCATTACTTTACCTCATCCAAGCTCTCCCATCACTCACCATTGCTCCTTACTTTACCTCGTCCCTGCTCTCCCAGCACTCACCATTGCTCCTTACTTTACCTCGTCCCTGCTCTCCCAGCACTCACCATTGCTCCTTACTTTACCTCATCCCTGCTCTCCCATCACTCACCATTGCTCCTTACTTTACCTCATCCCTGCTCTCCAGCACTCACCATAGCTCCTTACTTTACCTCATCCCTGCTCTCCAGCACTCACCATTGCTCCTTACTTTACCTCGTCCCAGCTCTTTCAGCACTCACCATTGCTCCTTACTTTACCTCGTCCCTGCTCTCCCAGCACTCACCATTGCGCCTTACTTTACCTCATCCCTGCTCTCCAGCACTCACCATTGCTCCTTACTTTACCTTGTCCCAGCTTTCCCGGCACTCACCATTGCTCCTTACTTTACCTCGTCCCTGCTCTCCCGGCACTCACCATTACTCCTTACTTTACCTCATCCCTGCTCTCCCCGCACTCACCATTGCTCCTTACTTTACCTTGTCCCAGCTCTCCAGGCACTCACCATTGTTCCTCACTTTACCTCATCCCTGCTCTCCCAGCACTCACCGTTGCTCCTTATTTTACCTCGTCCCTTCTCTCCCAGCACTCACCATTGCTCCTTACTTTACCTCGTCCCTGCTCTCCCGACACTCACCATTGCTCCTTTACCTCGTCTCGTTTTCCCAGCACTCACCATTGCTCCTTACTTTACCTCGTCCCTGCTCCCCAGCACTCACCATTGCTTCTTTACTTTACCTCTTCCCTGCTCATCCCCCCGGCACTCACCATGGCTCCTTACTTTACCTCATCCCTGCTCTCCCAGCACTCACCATGGCTCCTTACTTTACCTCATCCCTGCTCTCCCGACACTCACCATTGCTCCTTACTTTACCTCATCCCTGGTCTCCCGGCACTCACCATTGCTCCTTACTTTACCTCGTCCCAGCTCTCCCGGCACTCACCATTGCTCCTTACTTTACCTCGTCCCTGCTCTCTCGGCTCTCACCGTTGCTCCTTACTTTACCTCGTCCCTGCTCTCCCCGCACTCACCATTGCTCCTTACTTTACCTCGTCCCTGCTCTCCTGGCACTCTCCATTGCTCCTTACTTTACCTCATCCCTGCTCTCTTGGCACTTACCATTGCTCCTTACTTTACCTCGTCCCTGCTCTCCAGGCACTCACCATGGCTCCTTACTTTACCTCATCCCTGCTCTCCCAGCACTCACCATGGCTCCTTACTTTACCTCATCCCTGCTCTCCCGACACTCACCATTGCTCCTTACTTTACCTCATCCCTGCTCTCCCGGCACTCACCATTGCTCCTTACTTTACCTCGTCCCAGCTCTCCCGGCACTCACCATTGCTCCTTACTTTACCTCGTCCCTGCTCTCTCGGCTCTCACCGTTGCTCCTTACTTTACCTCGTCCCTGCTCTCCCCGCACTCACCATTGCTCCTTACTTTACCTCGTCCCTGCTCTCCTGGCACTCTCCATTGCTCCTTACTTTACCTCATCCCTGCTCTCCTGGCACTTACCATTGCTCCTTACTTTACCTCGTCCCTGCTCTCCAGGCACTCACCATTGCTCCTTACTTTACCTCATCCCTGCTCTCCCGGCACTTACCATTGCTCCTTACTTTACCTCGTCACTGCTCTCTCAGCACTCACCATTGCTCCTTACTTTACCTCGTCCCTGCTCTCCCAGCACTCACCATTGCTCCTTACTTTACCTCATCCCTGCTCTCCCATCACTCACCATTGCTCCTTACTTTACCTCATCCCTGCTCTCCAGCACTCACCATAGCTCCTTACTTTACCTCATCCCTGCTCTCCAGCACTCACCATTGCTCCTTACTTTACCTCGTCCCAGCTCTTTCAGCACTCACCATTGCTCCTTACTTTACCTCGTCCCTGCTCTCCCGGCACTCACCATTGCGCCTTACTTTACCTCATCCCTGCTCTCCAGCACTCACCATTGCTCCTTACTTTACCTTGTCCCAGCTTTCCCGGCACTCACCATTGCTCCTTACTTTACCTCGTCCCTGCTCTCCCGGCACTCACCATTACTCCTTACTTTACCTCATCCCTGCTCTCCCCGCATTCACCATTGCTCCTTACTTTACCTCGTCCCAGCTCTCCAGGCACTCACCATTGTTCCTCACTTTACCTCATCCCTGCTCTCCCAGCACTCACCGTTGCTCCTTATTTTACCTCGTCCCTTCTCTCCCAGCACTCACCATTGCTCCTTACTTTACCTCGTCCCTGCTCTCCCGACACTCACCATTGCTCCTTTACCTCGTCTCTGTTTTCCCAGCACTCACCATTGCTCCTTACTTTACCTCGTCCCTGCTCCCCCAGCACTCACCATTGCTTCTTACTTTACCTCTTCCCTGCTCTCCCGGCACTCACCATGGCTCCTTACTTTACCTCATCCCTGCTCTCCCAGCACTCACCATGGCTCCTTACTTTACCTCATCCCTGCTCTCCCGACACTCACCATTGCTCCTTACTTTACCTCATCCCTGGTCTCCCGGCACTCACCATTGCTCCTTACTTTACCTCGTCCCAGCTCTCCCGGCACTCACCATTGCTCCTTACTTTACCTCGTCCCTGCTCTCTCGGCTCTCACCGTTGCTCCTTACTTTACCTCGTCCCTGCTCTCCCCGCACTCACCATTGCTCCTTACTTTACCTCGTCCCTGCTCTCCTGGCACTCTCCATTGCTCCTTACTTTACCTCATCCCTGCTCTCTTGGCACTTACCATTGCTCCTTACTTTACCTCGTCCCTGCTCTCCAGGCACTCACCATGGCTCCTTACTTTACCTCATCCCTGCTCTCCCAGCACTCACCATGGCTCCTTACTTTACCTCATCCCTGCTCTCCCGACACTCACCATTGCTCCTTACTTTACCTCATCCCTGCTCTCCCGGCACTCACCATTGCTCCTTACTTTACCTCGTCCCAGCTCTCCCGGCACTCACCATTGCTCCTTACTTTACCTCGTCCCTGCTCTCTCGGCTCTCACCGTTGCTCCTTACTTTACCTCGTCCCTGCTCTCCCCGCACTCACCATTGCTCCTTACTTTACCTCGTCCCTGCTCTCCTGGCACTCTCCATTGCTCCTTACTTTACCTCATCCCTGCTCTCCTGGCACTTACCATTGCTCCTTACTTTACCTCGTCCCTGCTCTCCAGGCACTCACCATTGCTCCTTACTTTACCTCATCCCTGCTCTTCCGGCACTCACCATTGCTCCTTACTTTACCTCATCCCTGCTCTCCTGGCACTCACCATTACTCCTTACTTTACCTCGTCCCTCCTCTCCCGGCATTCACCATTGCTCCTTACTTTACCTTGTCCCTGTTCTCCCAGCACTCACCATTACTCCTTACTTTACCTTGTCCCTGCTCTCCCAGCACTCACCATTGCTCCTTACTTTACCTTGTCCCTGTTCTCCCAGCACTCACCATTACTCCTTACTTTACCTTGTCCCTGCTCTCCCAGCACTCACCATTGCTCCTTACTTTACCTTGTCCCTGTTCTCCCAGCACTCACCATTGCTCCTTACTTTACCTTGTCCCTGTTCTCCCAGCACTCACCATTACTCCTTACTTTACCTTGTCCCTGTTCTCCCAGCACTCACCATTACTCCTTACTTTACCTTGTCCCTGCTCTCCCAGCACTCACCATTACTCCTTACTTTACCTTGTCCCTGTTCTCCCAGCACTCACCATTACTCCTTACTTTACCTTGTCCCTGTTCTCCCAGCACTCACCATTACTCCTTACTTTACCTTGTCCCTGCTCTCCCAGCACTCACCATTACTCCTTACTTTACCTTGTCCCTGCTCTCCCAGCACTCGCCAATGCTCCTTACTTTACCTCTGAGTCTGACTGGTTATTGAAGTAAAATAAAAGCTGAGCACAGATTGGTTATCAAGCAAGATAAAAGCCGAGTTCTGATTGGTTGGTTGTTTCGCTGCTATGATAAAATGAAAGCCGAGTTCTGATTGGTTGTTTAGTAGCTGTAGTAAAAAGAAATACGAGTCTAATAAGTTGCTGAGGTAAAATGAAAGCTGAACGCTGATTGGTTGTTGTGGGAATGATTAGTTGCCATGAGTAACCAGGCCTGTTTCCCTGTGCAGCAGTTATGTGTCCCCTGATGCTGTTCGTGTACGTTATATAGACTGACCGCTGTCTACAGGACGTCCCTTATCACCACATGTGGAGACTACTTCACCAAACACCGGAAGTGCTGGACGGACGAGAGCTGCGCTCCACACACCGGAAGTCACAATCCATGGGCGGAGCCAGAAGTGCTAGCGTTCCAGATCTGCGCTTCACACATCGGAAGTCACAGTTCAGGGGCGGGGCCGGAAGTGCTGTGCTCGAGGGTGGTTTGGTTGTGTTGAGGGTGATGTGAGGCAGTGAGCGGCGGCAGGACAGAGACAGAAGGATGCGGGGCCCCGGGCTGATCCTCACGGTGCTGCTCCTGCTGGAGGCCCGGAGTGCGGAGGGTAAGAGGCCGGGGGATCTCATACAGGAGTGTCCTCTCCTCCTGGGGTTCTATACATGGAGCCTCTGGTTAAACCAGAGTATTGTTACTATATATACCGGCGTCTGTGGCCTCTCCTCCTCCTCTGTATACTCTGGGGTCTGTGGCCCCTCTCTCCTCCTCTATATTCTCTGGGGTCTGTGGCCCCTCTCTCCTCCTCTATATTCTCTGGGGTCTGTGGCCCCTCTCTCCTCCTCTATATTCTCTGGGGTCTGTGGCCCCTCTCTCCTCCTCTATATTCTCTGGGGTCTGTGGCCTCTCTCTCCTCCTCTGTATACTCTGGGGTCTGTGGCCCCTCTCTCCTCCTCTATATTCTCTGGGGTCTGTGTCCCCTCTCTCCTCCTCTATATTCTCTGGGGTCTGTGGCCCCTCTCTCCTCCTCTATATTCTCTGGGGTCTGTGGCCTCTCTCTCCTCCTCTGTATACTCTGGGGTCTGTGGCCTCTCCTCCTCCTCTGTATACTCTGGGGTCTGTGTCCCCTCTCTCCTCCTCTGTATACTCTGGGGTCTGTGTCCCCTCTCTCCTCCTCTGTATACTCTGGGGTCTGTGGCCCCTCTCTCCTCCTCTGTATACTCTGGGGTCTGTGGCCTCTCTCTCTCCTCCTCTGTATACTCTGGGGTCTGTGTCCCCTCTCTCCTCCTCTGTATACTCTGGCGTCTGTGGCCTCTCTCCTCCTCTGTATAGTCTGGGGTCTGTGGCCTCTCCTCCTCCTCTGTATACTCTGGGGTCTGTGGCCCCTCTCTCCTCCTCTGTATACCCTGGGGTCTGTGGCCCCTCTCTCCTCCTCTATATACTCTGGTATCTATGGCCTCTCTCCTCCTCTGTATACTCTGGTATCTATGGCCTCTCTCCTCCTCTATATTCTCTGGGGTCTGTGGCCCCTCTCTCCTCCTCTATATACTCTGGGGTCTGTGGCCTCTCTCTCCTCCTCTATATACTCTGGTATCTATGGCCTCTCTCCTCCTCTGTATACTCTGGTATCTATGGCCTCTCTCCTCCTCTATATTCTCTGGGGTCTGTGGCCCCTCTCTCCTCCTCTGTATACTCTGGGGTCTGTGGCCCCTCTCTCCTCCTCTGTATACTCTGGGGTCTGTGGCCCTCTCTCCTCCTCTGTATACTCTGGTATCTATGGCCTCTCTCCTCCTCTATATTCTCTGGGGTCTGTGGCCCCTCTCTCCTCCTCTGTATACTCTGGGGTCTGTGGCCCCTCTCTCCTCCTCTGTATACTCTGGGGTCTGTGGCCTCTCTCCTCCTCCTCTGTATACTCTGGGGTCTGTGGCCTCTCTCTCCTCCTCTGTATACTCTGGGGTCTGTGGCCTCTCTCTCCTCCTCTGTATACTCTGGGGTCTGTGGCCCCTCTCTCTCCTCCTCTGTATACTCTGGGGTCTGTGGCCCCTCTCTCTCCTCCTCTGTATACTCTGGGGTCTGTGGCCCCTCTCTCTCCTCCTCTGTATACTCTGGGGTCTGTGGCCCCTCTCTCTCCTCCTCTGTATACTCTGGGGTCTGTGGCCCCTCTCTCCTCCTCTGTATACTCTGGGGTCTGTGTCCCCTCTCTCCTCCTCTGTATACTCTGGGGTCTGTGTCCCCTCTCTCCTCCTCTGTATACTCTGGGGTCTGTGTCCCCTCTCTCCTCCTCTGTATACTCTGGGGTCTGTGGCCCCTCTCTCCTCCTCTGTATACTCTGGGGTCTGTGGCCCCTCTCTCCTCCTCTGTATACTCTGGGGTCTGTGGCCCCTCTCCTCCTCCTCTGTATACTCTGGGGTCTGTGGCCCCTCTCCTCCTCCTCTGTATACTCTGGGGTCTGTGGCCCCTCTCCTCCTCCTCTGTATACTCTGGGGTCTGTGGCCCCTCTCCTCCTCCTCTGTATACTCTGGGGTCTGTGGCCCCTCTCCTCCTCCTCTGTATACTCTGGGGTCTGTGGCCCCTCTCCTCCTCCTCTGTATACTCTGGGGTCTGTGGCCCCTCTCCTCCTCCTCTGTATACTCTGGGGTCTGTGGCCTCTCTCCTCCTCCTCTGTGTACTCTGGGGTCTGTGGCCCCTCTCCTCCTCCTCTGTGTACTCTGGGGTCTGTGGCCCCTCTCCTCCTCCTCTGTGTACTCTGGGGTCTGTGGCCCCTCTCCTCCTCCTCTGTGTACTCTGGGGTCTGTGGCCCCTCTCCTCCTCCTCTGTGTACTCTGGGGTCTGTGGCCCCTCTCCTCCTCCTCTGTGTACTCTGGGGTCTGTGGCCCCTCTCTCTCCTCCTCTGTATACTCTGGGGTCTGTGGCCCCTCTCTCTCCTCCTCTGTATACTCCGGGGTCTGTGGCCTCTCTCTCTCCTCCTCTGTATACTCTGGGGTCTGTGGCCTCTCTCTCTCCTCCTCTGTATACTCTGGGGTCTGTGGCCTCTCTCCTCCTCCTCTGTATACTCTGGGGTCTGTGGCCTCTCTCCTCCTCCTCTGTATACTCTGGGGTCTGTGGCCCCTCTCCTCCTCCTCTGTGTACTCTGGGGTCTGTGGCCCCTCTCCTCCTCCTCTGTGTACTCTGGGTCTGTGGCCCCTCTCCTCCTCCTCTGTGTACTCTGGGGTCTGTGGCCCCTCTCCTCCTCCTCTGTGTACTCTGGGGTCTGTGGCCCCTCTCCTCCTCTCTCTGTGTACTCTGGGGTCTGTGGCCCTCTCCTCCTCCTCTGTGTACTCTGGGGTATGTGGCCCCTCTCTCCTCCTCTGTATAGTCTGGGGTCTGTGGCCCCTCTCTCCTCGCATTGGTAACCATCATTTTTACTCCCATCACCCTTTGTTAGCAAAACCATTGTCTTCTG
Organism: Allobates femoralis; assembly: GCA_033576535.1. Classification (NCBI taxonomy): domain Eukaryota; kingdom Metazoa; phylum Chordata; class Amphibia; order Anura; family Aromobatidae; genus Allobates; species Allobates femoralis. The sequence continues at coordinate 611,767,917 of JARQOC010000004.1, read as the reverse complement.
CCTTTACCTCCCCACCCTCGTTTTTGGTACATCATTGTCTTTGACCTTCCCTTATCTCCTCTCCTCACCTCCTTGGTAAACCAGTTTCTATGGCTTCCCCCTCCCATGCATTGGTAAACCATTGTTGCCCCCCACAAGTTAAATTGTTGTCAGTGGCTTGCCTCTCCCCCCAAAACACACTCACAATACCATTCACCCCTTGGATTGGCATCCTCTGCCCTCCTCCCACACTCCGGTATACCAGTGTCCCAAAATGAACAAGTTATTCATTCTTCTTAAATAGCTGATGACTTGCCGACCCTTTCACGGCTCTGGTACCTTGATATCCTGGATCTACGGTCTGAATATATAGGAGGGCGCGTTCAGCCTCTGCTCCACACACCAGCGAGGGCAGCCTCCACTCCATGAATGGAGGCAGTGTGACGCCCAGGGGTCAGGCTCCAGTGATCGGCACATTATCCACTCTCATCTGAGACTATATTCTGGATATAACATTTTTAAGGCTTTCCTAATGAGCTGATAATGTAGACCGACACTAAAACGAAACCTTTCATTACACAGAGTCTAAGTGAACCTTCCATGGTCTCACCGGGGCCACTACGGAGGTCTGCGTCACCTCCAATATGACGGCCTGTGATTGACTGTAGCGGTCCGATGATTTGCGGAGTGGACGCAGACACTTTAATTAGCCGCTCTCTGGGCTATGTATGAGGTCCCCTATAGGGGGCGCTCCGCTGCATACTATGAGGCTGCCACTCCCTTTATATCAGGGCTGTCATAACCTTTTTATATTATGTATTGCTGCATGGGGGCTCACACCTAGAAGTGTGGAAGAGGGAACGTCACGTGTGCGTTTACCCCATGTGTTATGTGTAAGACTTGGCTATAGCGGCTGCCTCTATAGGTTAAGATCAGAGATTGGACCTACTCCAGGCCGTACTGGGGACCTGTGATCAGAAGTGGGGGGGGGGGGGGGTCTGTACCCTGAAATGGGGAGGGCGTGACAGGGCTCGTGTGGATTCTCCTATGTAACACGCACTATGTAGGCTTTACCAGCTGCCTCCAAAGGTCACGGAACACAGATGGAATCTTCTCACTGTACAGGAGACCCTGTGATCATATATGGGACAAGGGCCCCAGATCTGTGACCCCCTCCTCAGCTGACCCTGGCTGCGTGATAGAGGGGCCGTCTCATTATCCTCCATGCAGTAGCATTGTCGTCCCTCATTAGCGCGTTTCACGGCCGGTCACAAGTCCCATCATGTGTTCTGCTCTGCTCCGCATTACTCGGGTCCTCCCTGATCCTCAGGCTCTGTCCTCTCCAGTGAGACTGAGAGAATCCTCTGTGAGCTGAAAAGCGTTACAATGTGTCAGCGCAGGAAAAACACATCCAGGATCCAGTTGTAGCAAGGGGACTTGGATCTGGTTTCCCTATAGGAATGATGCGCCTTGTGTTTTTGATGTAAAGGGGCGGCTGCGATGTTTGTATTTGTGGCCGTGAAAAATCCCAAACTTTTTGTTTCCTCGATCACCCCCCCTCCCTTGAATACAATGAGGGTGTAGTAAGTCACGCGGATGTCACACTGGGTGTTGGGGTTTTTCCATCTTATTAATGTCAGGGAAATGCCTGGAAAATAATTCCTGTATCAGGGAACCCCCGGTAAAAGAAACTAATAAAAAATAAATCGAGCCCCCCTCTGTCTCCCTCCGCTGCAGCCTGGCACTGTGCGGCCCCCAGGGATTGATCCGAACCATTGGGACATCAGTGCAATGGTTACATTATGTAAGAAAGATTGAGAAAAATCCAAAATAGTAGAAGGTACAGAATACTGACAGGAAAACGAAGAAGCCGCAGCCGCCCCTGTAACTTCCCTTTCCAAATGTCAGAAGTTCTGCAAGAGATAAATATAATCCAGTGTTCACCTCAGTCAGCAGAAGTGTGGCTAATGTGGATTCCTGGAAATTACCTCCTCTTCCATAGAAAGTCAAAGATTGTAAATATGTACAGTGATCACTGAGCACATCATGGAAGGTGGAAATACTTAGCTCCTATCTACAGGAATATAACTACTATAATACTGCTCCTATATACAGAATATAACTACTATAATACTGCCCTATTACAAGAATATAACTACTATAATACTGCTCCTATATACTAGAATATAACTACTATAATACTGCCCCTATATACAAGAATATAACTACTATAATACTGCCGCTATGTACAAGAATATAACTACTATAATACTGCCCCTATATACAAGAATATAACTACTATAATACTGCTCCTATAGTACAAGAATATAACTACTATAATACTGCCCCTATGTACAAGAATATAACTACTATAATACTGCCCTATATACAAGAATATAACTACTATAATACTGCCCCTATGTACAAGAATATAACTACTATAATACTGCTCCTATGTACAAGAATATAACTACTATAATACTGCCCCTATATACAAGAATATAACTACTATAATACTGCCCCTATTACAAGAATATAACTACTATAATACTGCCCTATATACAAGAATATAACTACTATAATACTGCCCCTATGTACAAGAATATAACTACTATAATACTGCCCCTATATACAAGAATATAACTACTATAATACTGCCCTATGTACAAGAATATAACTACTATAATACTGCCCCTATGTACAAGAATATAACTACTATAATACTGCTCCTATTTAACAAGAATATAACTACTATAATACTGCTCCTATATACTAGACTATAACTACTAGAATACTGCTCCTATTACAAGAATATAACTACTATAATACTGCTCCTATATACAAGAATATAACTACTATAATACTGCTCCTATGTACAAGAATATAACTACTATAATACTGCCCTATGTACAAGAATATAACTACTATAATACTGCCTCCTATATACAAGAATATAACTACTATAATACTGCCCTATGTACAGAATATAACTACTATAATACTGCTCCTATGTACAGAATATAACTACTTAATACGCCCCTATAGTACAAGAATATAACTACTATAATACTGCTCCTATATACAAGAATTAACTACTATAATACTGCTCCTATGTATAGGAATATAACTACTATAACATAAATATCCTGTGATTGTTAAACATTTGATATTAATATAAACATTTCTTGTATCTCGTCAGTTCAGCGGTGGCTCCAGATTAATTGTATTTGTCTCTTATTTTCAGGACTCACAGAAATATCAATGGGAAGATTCACAGACGTCACACTCAATCACTCGTCCCCCACAGAGTTTTTCTACATAATATTCTCAGCAATGTCTCCTTTATCCTATTCCAAGTGCACAGTCAGTACGTGAACATGACACTGTCCACAGGCAAGGTGCGTAATCTGTATCCGGTATCTGATAACCTTCCCCAGAGCTGCACTCACTATTCTGCTGGTGCAGTCACTGTGTACATACATTACATTACTGATCCTGAGTTACCTCCTGTATTATACTCCAGAGCTGCACTCACTATTCTGCTGGTGCAGTCACTGTGTACATACATTACATATTGATCCTGAGTTACCTCCTGTATTATACTCCAGAGCTGCACTCACTATCTGTGGTGCAGTCACTGTGTACATACATTACTGATCCTGAGTTACCTCCTGTATTATACTCCAGAGCTGCACTCACTATTCTGCTGGTGCAGTCACTGTGTACATACATTACATTACTGATCCTGAGTTACCTCCTGTATTATACTCCAGAGCTGCACTCACTATTCTGCTGGTGCAGTCACTGTGTACATACATTACATTACTGATCCTGAGTTACCTCCTGTATTATACTCCAGAGCTGCACTCACTATTCTGCTGGTGCAGTCACTGTGTACATACATTACATTACTGATCCTGAGTTACCTCCTGTATTATACTCCAGAGCTGCACTCACTATTCTGCTGGTGCAGTCACTGTGTACATACATTACATTACTGATCCTGAGTTACCTCCTGTATTATTCTCCAGAGCTGCGCACATTCTGTTCTTACTCTTCTGTCTATTTCTTCTAGATCCCGACTATTAATTCCTCTGAGACGGGCAGTGACGCCGGCCTCCTAAGCGTCCTCCTTCCAAACCAGACCTCGTGCTCCTGGTTCCTGGACTCGTCCTCCCCTGGGCCCCTCGTGGCCTCGGCTGTTAGCGTCTTGTACTCCGGTCGAGGTAATCGTCCATGAGACACATGAGGAATATTTCATTCTGTAGACATAACATGGCGGTCCTGTTACTTGTCTTCCTTCACCTGGTTTCCGGTATAACTCCACTGTCTTCTCCCCACAGACCCGATCCCTGGAGCCTGTAACCTGGAGTTCAGTTTGGACATTGACCCGAACATTCACCTGCGATATAACATCTACGAGACGGTCATCACCTTCGCTCCCGCTAACTTGGGCCACACCAGGTACGGCTCATATTGGAGTCAGTAAGGGTGACACCTTGTGACTCTCCGGGCATCCTTTCGTCAGTCGGTGTGGACGCCGTGTGACTCTCCGGGCGTCCTTCCGTCAGTCGGGGTGACGCCGTGTGACTCTCCGGGCGTCCTTCCGTCAGTCGGGGTGACGCCGTGTGACTCTCCGGGCGTCCTTCCGTCAGTCGGGGTGACGCCGTGTGACTCTCCGGGCGTCCTTCCGTCAGTCGGGGTGACAGTCTTTCCTCCCTATAGAGCGGTGCAGCCTCTGCCCTGTGATGTCCAGACCGGCCCGGACTCCCGCTTTCGTCTCCAGTACGACGTCTACCAGTATTTCCTGCCGGAGAACAATCTGAATGACTCCGTGCTGCTGGCGCATCTGCAGACAATGTCCCTGGTGCGTCAGATCACCACCAACGGGATCAAGGTAAGAGGAGGCCGAAGTGCCATTCATAGAGTATAGCATAGAGGGAGAAGTCTCCCAGCAGCACAGAGTATTTCAGGGGAGGGGGAAATTGTTTACAGGATCATGGATTATATATTTGGAGGGATATTGTACATCATTGCTTAGGAGTGTTACCACCAGGATCCCTGCTGGTCTAGGGATGAAAATTGGGTTTTTATATTGACAGTCCTGGTGATCCAGGGCACAAAATGGTTTGACATAATTTTGGGGAATAAAAGGACTTATTCCAGTATCCCTGGTGATCTAGGGCAGAGAGAATGTTCAGTAAAAAAAATATTTTAAGCATCTGTCTAATTTGGAAAATCTTTGGTTTGTGGAGAGATGGGGCAATGATAATATCCCAGGTGAGCTTGGGTAAGTAAAGAATTATATGTCAGTCCTCCTAGTAGTTTGACAGAGCAGTGGTTAACGCCATAATTCCTTGATATATAGGAAGCAGAAGGCAATTAATGTCAGCATCCCTGGTGATCTAGGGCAGAGAAAGGAGCTAATGTCAGCATCCCTGGTGATCTAGGGCAGAGAAAGGAGCTAATGTCAGCATCCCTGGTGATCTAGGGCAGAGAAAGGAGCTAATGTCAGCATCCCTGGTGATCTAGGGCAGAGAAAGGAGCTAATGTCAGCATCCCTGGTGGTCTGGGGTAGAGGAGGTTACATGTAGCTGCAGATACAGTTCCATGTGCTGAGGCAGAGCGGTCCAGGGTCTGCTGTATTATAATGGATCTCTTCTGTCATTTTCCCAGCTGGCCACTCTGTCCTCCAGCGACAGGACCACCATGTCCTTCTCCTCGGTCCCTGGACAAGGAGTCATCTACAATGTTGTGGTCCGTGATCCTGTCCTGAACACATCGGCAGCCTATGTGCCCGTCCACACGTATGCCTGCAACTTCACTGCGGCCATGGACAGCTGCGCCACCCTGGGTACGGGCGAGAGTCAGGGAGCTCTCAGTGGGATGTGCCCACATTACACTCCGGCCCTCACCGCAGGACCCCGACACACTATAACCGGATGTTATACTCTCTTCCCTTTGCAGGTAAAGTGTCAACCAAAGTTTTCTTCACGTTCTGCGCTATCTTCGGCCTCATCATCTGCTTCTCTGGACACCGCTGTCTGAGGCTTGGTGAGTCCTGCTGCCCTTGTCCTCTTCCCTATCCCCTTCCTTGGGCCCCCCCCCCCTTGTCTTCTTCTTTGAGTTCCCCCCCTCCCCTTGTCTTCATTGTGCCGCTCCCCCCCCCTTCGTCGTCTTCCTTGTGCCCCCTGTTGTCCTTACCCCGTGTGCCCGAGGCCTCCTATCATCTGTTTTTTCTCCCCAGGTTTCTTCTGTATGGGATTTATCATCTTTGGGTTCTTCATGTTCCTCCTTCTCACAGCCGTCACACCTCTCAACCACGATGGTAAGACATCATGTCCTCAGGAAGTCGCTGTTGGCCATGTTGGCTGTTGCTCCTGGCAAACAATGTGTCAGCCATATTGGTTTTGTTAAGGCTTTGTTTGTTACAGAGATCATCCTCTTTCCTCTCTCGGCTCCCCCTGGCAGTCGGTCACTATGTGAAGGATTGGCTTTGATTATTAACACTGTCGGACATACTAGTTACTTTTCTGTCACCCAGTTGTTTACAGGCTCCTCCCCCTCCAGGTTTCAGCCAATCACATGCCAGGACTCTCTTCCTGTCTGGAGTGTGATGCCATCTTTCTTTCTCTCCGCAGTCCGCCTGTTGCTAACAGCTCTGGCCGGGGTGGTCGGGGGGCTCCTGCTGTTCGGTTACTGGTGGAGATTTGGCTGTGTTTACCTCTGTATAATGCTGGTGGGGCTCGTGCTGGGATTCCTGGTGTCTTCCATCTTGTTCTTCACCCCGATAGGTAAAGTATAAAATCTACAAAAGAAATCCTAAATAAATCTGCCGTTCTCTGTACACAGTTACTACGCTGATATTGTCTCCATGGTAACAGACTACAAACTAACCTGTGTAGACAGATCCGGTGCTCTGATTCTATCACCATGGTAACAGACTACAAAACAAGCCCTGTGTAGTCAGACCTTGCAGACTTGTGCAGATAATCAAGGGGAGGGGGACAGGGCCACAGAGGGTGCCCATGAAGACACAGGCCTGTGTAGTTGCTGCATACACAAAACAGGATGTTATGAAATCGTCACAGTATTAGATGCACCAAAGCAATAATAATTCTGCAGAGTCAGGCCTATCATTCTGCAGTCCCGCCTACATTCAGGATCAGACCAGTCAATCACTCTGCATCCCCGCCCACGTTCAGTATCGGACCTGGCAATCAGTGCAGCCCCGTCCGCATTCTCCGCTCTCCTTGTACACAGTATTCCTCCCACTTGGTTTCCCTGATAAATCTCAATAGTAATTTTTGTTCTCTGTCCTGCAGGTGATTACTCCTCTTTCCAGAATGACAGCGTCTTCTGGCTGACCTTCGCCTGTATTGCCCTGATGGTGCCCGCGTTTCTGCTCCCCTTCCCAAAAATAGTGAGTGCTGTATTGTGAGGGCGGGATCCCTTTAAAGAGGACCTGTCATACCCCTCCCACCCCTGGTTCTTTCCAAAGTGAAAGCACCTCTGAATGCAGCAGGTCTGCTACATTCAGGGGAGAGGTCCCCCATGTCTCTAGCCCCCCTGTAAGCTGTTAAAAAGACTTTATAAAGTGTACAGATAAGGAGTCCGAAGGGACTTACTCAGTAATGAGTCCTCGCTGCTCCCTGGTGTCCTCCCCGCCTCCTGCCCTCTCTGTGGCCGCCTCCTGCCCTCTCTGTGGCCGCCTCCTGCCCTCTCTGTGGCCGCCTCCTGCCCTCTCTGTGGCCGCCTCCTGCCCTCTCTGTGGCCGCCTCCTGCCCTCTCTGTGGCCGCCTCCTGCCCTCTCTGTGGCCGCCTCCTGCCCTCTCTGTGGCCGCCTCCTGCCCTCTCTGTGGCCGCCTCCATTATGTGTCTGCCGTCCTTGCCCGCTCATGCTCCTCTGTGTCTGAAGTCACGAGGTGCTGAGCGAGCAATGGGTGGGAGCGGGTCCCAGCAGCTGAAATGTCTCCTGCCGGTGCCGGAGCCCATCCTGCTCCAGATTATGTATGTACAGCAGGGTGGGCTCGGGTCCTGATGTCACGGGCAGGAGGTATTTCAGCTGCCGGGACCCGCTCACGCCTGTTACTCACTCTGTGCCTGTGTGACTTCAGACGCAGAGAAGCATGAGCGGGCGAGGAGGGGAGACACGTAAAGGAGAGGCTGGAGACACCAGGGAGCAGCGAGGACTCATTACTGAGTAAGGCCCTCTGGACTCCTTATCTGTACACTTTATAAAGTGTTTTATACAACTTACAGGGGGCTAAAGACATTGGGGACCCTTCCCTGAATGCAGCAGACACACTGTATTCAGTTAGCATAGCACCAGGGGGGTGACTGGTCCTCTTTAAGTGAATATGTATTATTGCAATGTGCTGATCTATGTGTATGTATTTTATTTAATTTTTTTCTCATTTCATTTCAGTTTTTATATATATTTCTTTATATATTTTATTTAGTTTTATTTTTAATATTTTTCTTACATTTTTTTTATAATGCAATTTTTTTTTTTTAAACTGAATAATTATTTCATTTTTTTCTTTACATTTTATTTGTTTTTTCAATATATTTAAAAAAAAATAGATACATTTTATTTACATGCACATGTATATTTTTTGTTTACATTTTTTATTTCTGATTTTATTATAAAAACATACAAATAAAATAAGTACAAAATGTTTATAAAGTAAAACTAAAATATTTAATAAAAAAAATGGGAAAAAAATATATTCAATTTAAGTTTTTTAAATTTCTATATATTTAATACATTTATATACCGTATATACTCGTGTATAAGCCGACCCCCCTACTTTTGCCCCCAAAATCTGGGAAAATCTATTGACTCGCGTATAAGCCGAGGGTGGACCCCAGCACAGGTATACAGCCCCCAGCAGTGGTATACAGGCCCCAGCAGTATGATATACAGCAGCCCCCAGTGGTATATACAGCAGCCCCAGTGGTATTGCAGCCCCTATATACAGCAGCCCCAGTGGTATTGCAGCCCCAGTGGTGTATACAGCAGCCCCTATATACAGCAGCCCCAGTGGTATTGCAGCCCCAGTGGTATTGCAGCCCCTATATACAGCAGCCCCAGTGGTATTGCAGCCCCTATATACAGCAGCCCCAGTGGTATTGCAGCCCCAGTGGTGTATACAGCAGCCCCTATATACAGCAGCCCCTATATACAGCAGCCCCTATATACAGCAGCCCCAGTGGTATTGCAGCCCCAGTGGTATTGCAGCCCCAGTGGTATTGCAGCCCCTATATACAGCAGCCCCAGTGGTATTGCAGCCCCAGTGGTAGTATACAGCCCCTGTATACAGCAGCCCCAGTGGTATTGCAGCCCCAGTGGTAGTATACAGCCCCTGTATACAGCATCCCCAGTGGTATTGCAGCCCCTATATACAGCAGCCCCAGTGGTATTGCAGCCCCAGTGGTATTGCAGCCCCTATATACAGCAGCCCCAGTGGTATTGCAGCCCCAGTGGTAGTATACAGCCCCTGTATACAGCAGCCCCAGTGGTAGTATACAGCCCCTGTATAGCGCAGCCCCAGTGGTATTGCAGCCCCAGTGGTAGTATACAGCCCCTGTATACAGCAGCCCCAGTGGTATTGCAGCCCCAGTGGTATTGCAGCCCCAGTGGTATTGCAGCCCCTATATACAGCAGCCCCAGTGGTATTGCAGCCCCAGTGGTAGTATACAGCCCCTGTATACAGCAGCCCCAGTGGTATTGCAGCCCCAGTGGTAGTATACAGCCCCTGTATACAGCAGCCCCAGTGGTATTGCAGCCCCTATATACAGCAGCCCCAGTGGTATTGCAGCCCCAGTGGTATTGCAGCCCCTATATACAGCAGCCCCAGTGGTATTGCAGCCCCAGTGGTAGTATACAGCCCCTGTATACAGCAGCCCCAGTGGTATTGCAGCCCCAGTGGTAGTATACAGCCCCTGTATACAGCAGCCCCAGTGGTATTGCAGCCCCTATATACAGCAGCCCCAGTGGTATTGCAGCCCCAGTGGTATTGCAGCCCCAGTGGTATTGCAGCCCCTATATACAGCAGCCCCAGTGGTAGTATACAGCCCCTGTATACAGTAGCCCCAGTGGTATTGCAGCCCCAGTGGTAGTATACAGCCCCTGTATACAGCAGCCCAGTGGTACTGCAGCCCCTATATACAGCAGCCCCAGTGGTATTGCAGCCCCAGTGGTAGTATACAGCCCCTGTATACAGCAGCCCCAGTGGTATTGCAGCCCCTGTATACAGCAGCCCCAGTGGTATTGCAGCCCCTATATACAGCAGCCCCAGTGGTATTGCAGCCCCAGTGGTATTGCAGCCCCAGTGGTATTGCAGCCCCAGTGGTATTGCAGCCCCAGTGGTATTGCAGCCCCAGTGGGTATATACAGCCCCTGTATACAGCAGCCCCAGTGGTATTGCAGCCCCAGTGGTATTGCAGCCCCAGTGGTATTGCAGCCCCAGTGGTATTGCAGCCCCAGTGGTATTGCAGCCCCAGTGGTATTGCAGCCCCAGTGGTATTGCAGCCCCAGTGGTAGTATACAGCCCCTGTATACAGCAGCCCCAGTGGTATTGCAGCCACAGTGGTATTGCAGCCCCAGTGGTATTGCAGCCCCAGTGGTAGTATACAGCCCCTGTATACAGCAGCCCCAGTGGTATTGCAGCCCCAGTGGTAGTATACAGCCCCAGTGTAGTATCCAGCAGCCCCAGTAGTAATAAACAGCCCCCCCTCCTTATCACGTCCCCCCCCAGGCTGCGGCAGCTGTGAAAATAACAAACACTTTATACATCACCTTCCGACGCAGCTCTCCGCTCCTCCGCCCTCCGCTCGCCGGCTTCTTCTTCCTTGATGTGCCGACTTCTGTGACCGCGCGCAGGAAATGACGTCATCTCCTGCGCCCGGTCACATGACAGCGGCACAACAAGGAAGAAGAAGCCGGCGAGCGGAGGGCAGAGGACCGGAGGAGCGGAGAGCTGCGTCGGAAGGTGATGTATAAAGTGTTTGTTATTTTCACAGCTGCCGCAGCCGGGGGGGACATGATAAGGAGGGGGGGGCTGTTTATTACTACCGGGGGACCCATATTAAGGAGGGGGGCTGTGCAGTGCAATATGCACGGCATCCCCCCGCCGCTGATGGACGGGGGGATGCCGTGCATATTCATTGCACTAATGAGGCGGCCCCACGTGACCGCATGCGGTCACCGCGGCCCCCTCCTGCCTCTTCCAGCCCCCGGTCACAGCCCCCCCCACAGCATACCGTATGACCCGTGTATAAGCCGAGGGGGGGACTTTTCAGCCCAATTTTTGGGCTGAAAAACTCGGCTTATACACGAGTATATACGGTAAATATATTTATATAATATATACGGTAGTATATGTTTTAATGCATTTATATTTGTGTATGTTTCAAATAAAATTATATATATATATATATATATATATATATATATATATATATATATATATATATATATATAATATTATTTTTTCTGTTATGTAATGTTCTGTGTGACATGTCATACATAGGTCACATGTCTGACAAAGGTCAGTGTGACTCGTGATAAAGCTGGTGACTTGCCCCAGTATTAAAAGCAGAATGGCAGCATTATTTCTATTCATTATTATGATTTTTAATTATAATTGATCTCTAATCAATTGATCCCGCCTTGACTATTGCAATTCTCTATTAAGCGGCCTCCCCCTCACCAGACTTTCTCCTCTCCAGTCCATCCTTAATGCAGCAGCCAGGATCACCCATCTGGCCAATCGTTACTCAGATGCCTGAGTCATTGCACTGGCTGCCCGTATATTACAGGATCAAATTCAAATTGCTTGTTCTCACCCACAAAGCTCTTCACAGTGCAGCACCCCCCTACCTCTCCTCCCTCATCTCTGTCTATCACCCCACCCGTTCTCTACGTTCCTCAAATGACCTTCGACTGACATCTGTACTAATCCGATCCTCCCACTCCCGGCTCCAAGACTTCTCCAGAGCTGCACCAAAACTCTGGAATGCTTTACCCCAAGAAATCAGGACTATCCACAACTTGCATGGCTTCAGACGATCCCTAAAAACGCATCTTTTTAAGGCGGCCTATCATACTCCCTAATAGAAGTCCTTTGTACTGTAGATAGTGAATGGGCTGTCCCTCTGGACATTACTCTTCTACAAACTCCACCAAACCAAAAAGGTCTACACAGACTGTATAATGACCATCCATGTAAGCTTATCTCTATGCCCCATTTCCTCAAGATGCCTGGACCATCAGTGCAATAAGCCCCTGTACCTTGTGCAACCCCTATCCCGTCATAGATTGTAAGCTCTTTTGAGCAGGGTCACCTTCATTTCTTGCTTTATTTATTGTATTTTCTTTGTTACATTGATTTTATGCCTATTGTTTTGTATCCAATTATTGTACTGTATTTGTTCTCTACTGTAATTACTTACTGTATTATATCTTCTGTACTCTAACCCTACATTGTAAAGCGCTGCGGAATATGTTGGCGCTATATAAATAAAGCTTTATTATTATTATTATTATAATCCCAGTGATCAGTCACCAGATCAATGTGTACCTTCCCTGCAGCGCTCCCGCTGGTGAAGCGAAGTATTGCACTTGTTATTGCTGATTATAATAATAATAAAGCTTTATTTATATAGCGCCAACATATTCTGCAGCGCTTTACAATGTAGGGTTAGAGTACAGAAAATATACAGTAAGTAATTACAGTAGAAAACAAATACAGTAGAATAATTGGATACAAAACAATAGGCTGAGAATCAATGTAAAAAAAAATACAGTAAATAAAGCAAGAATGTGGATTCCTTTCCCTGGCAGACTATCATAGTGACTGATGATTGAAATCTCCATATAGGAGATGCACAGTTCTGCCCGGAGCTGCAAACACAATATGGCAAAAGAGAAAAGGCTTAATAGACACAGTTTACCTCCATTCATTAAAATAAATAGGCAATCAAAGCAATGACTTCACACCCCATAGTGGGGACTGATGAGATCTTTCCTCTCCCGACAGCTGAACGTCCTGAGCTGCAGCGTGGTTGGCTCCTACACGGTGGTGCTGGTGATGGACAGCTACGTGTTCACCAGCCTCAGCTACATCACCCTGAATGTCCTGAAGAGGGCGCTAAGCAGAGACTTCAGCACAGCCTACAGCAGCGTGCCATTCCAGACTAACGGTAAGAGACGTCCCCCGGGATCAGAGCTCTAGTGTAAATCACATGGAGGATTCTCCCCGCTCCTTGTCCTTTTCTTCCTCCCCCGCTCCTCCCCTTCCTCCCCCGCTCCTTGTCGTCGTCCCCTTCCTCCTCCGCTCCTTGTCGTCGTCCCCTTCCTCCGCCGCTCCTTGTCGTCGTCCCCTTCCTCCGCCGCTCCTTGTCGTCGTCCCCTTCCTCCGCCGCTCCTTGTCGTCGTCCCCTTCCTCCGCCGCTCCTTGTCGTCGTCCCCTTCCTCCGCCGCTCCCCTGTCGTCGTCCCCTTCCTCCGCCGCTCCCCTGTCGTCGTCCCCTTCCTCCGCCGCTCCCCTGTCGTCGTCCCCTTCCTCCGCCGCTCCCCTGTCGTCGTCCCCTTCCTCCGCCGCTCCCCTGTCGTCGTCCCCTTCCTCCGCCGCTCCCCTGTCGTCGTCCCCTTCCTCCGCCGCTCCCCTGTCGTCGTCCCCTTCCTCCCCCGCTCCCCTTGTACGAGTTGTTCTTCCAGGGTGGGTCCCTTTCCCCACTAATGTTTGGCGTTCTCCACCCTGACATGTCTCTCTGGTCTCCGCAGACTTCATCATCATCGCGGTCTGGGTCGCCCTCGCGGTCTCCGGTGTGATCATCCAGCTGTACAGGGAGCGGGAGCGGCCACCCTTCCCCCCGACCCCCTACGTGGTGTGGAAGCGTCAGCGGGAGCGGCGGATCACCAACATCCTGGATCCCAGCCACCACCTGCCGCCCCTGAGGGATCGGATCCGGGCCGGCCTGGAGGAGTTCAGAGATTACTTCCGCAAGCAGCAATCGCAGGGGGAGCGGACGCCCCTGCTGCTATAGCCAGGAGACCCCTCCAGTTCAGGCCACTGTCTGATCACACGTGTTTACCTAGGACTGAAGCCAGGACCCAGTATTCTGCCACCACTGACTACTGACGCCATTAGCTGCTTTATACGATGGCGACAAAGTGTTTATCCCGTTTTTACCCCAAAATCTGATTACTAAAGCCGCCCCATCACTACGGCTGCTTTATCCATTCTGTCAGCTCAATGCCAGTAAGCTTGTGCTAAAGGCCTGAATAATTGTAGGTGTAAGTGGATGTATAACCACTAGAGGGAGCTGTCCGGTCCTGACATATCTGCTCTCAGCCCTGCTTTACTAATCAGATTTTATTATTCTCCCCCTTTATATGATGCCGATGGTCGTTATTTCAGACATTCCTCCGATGTTGCACATTTGTTCCTTTTCTTTGAGCTTTTATACCAGAGCGTTATCTTGGAAACACTATGGCGGTGCTATACCTTTTATATATGTTTTTAAAGGGGTCCTCCGGACGTTTATAAAACACTCAGATATTGAAGAGACAAGTGTCCAGTAGAAGGTTGAGCTATGCTTTATAAAATACTGGAGCGCCCCTTTAAGGGTAGGGGGGTCGAGCACTCAGAGCTTAACAGGAGAATGGCCATTATGGGGCAAATCTACATTGCCAACCACAACTCCCAGCATGCTCTGACAGCCTAAGGCATGCTGGGAATTGTGGCTGTGCTACAGACCCCCGTCCTCCTATTACTGGTGGGGTCTCCGGAGTGTCCCCCCGCTGTCTCACCCGCTTTATACCACTATCGGACGCTTCTCTCAGGGCTCCGCACTCGCCTCCCGATGACCTCTGCGTCTCTTCTGTTTATTGTTGTTCATGTTTCACTTTTTTGTAAGTAAAGTTATTCAGAGTAAATGTAATTACTAAATGTGTCATTTTTCAGGAATAAAGTTTCACTTTGCAAACTGTTATTATTATATATTAGCTGTAGAGCCCAATGTTGCCTGGGCATAGTAACGAACTATGGAGTGCTATGAAGCTGCATTATGCTATATGGAGGGCTTTCAGGGGTGCATTATACTATATGGAGGGCTATCAGGCTACATTTTACCATAGGAAGAGCTATGAGGCTGCATTATGCTATATGGAGGGCTATGAGGCTGCATTATGCTATATGGAGGGCTATGAGGCTGCATTATGCTATATGGAGGGCTATGAGGCTGCATTAAGCTATATGGAGGGTTATGAGGCTGCATTATATTATGTGGAGGGCTATGAGGCTGCATTATACTATATGGAGAGGTATGAGGCTGCATTATATTATATGGAGGGCTAAGAGGCTGCATTATGCTATATGGAGGGCTATGAGGGGTGCATTATACTATATGGAAGACTATGGGGGGGTGCATTATACTATATGGAGGGCTATCAGGCTACATTTTACCATAGGAAGAGCTATGAGGCTGCATTATGCTATATGGAGGGCTATGAGGCTGCATTATGCTATATGGAGGGCTATGAGGCTGCATTATGCTATATGGAGGGCTATGAGGCTGCATTAAGCTATATGGAGGGTTATGAGGCTGCATTATATTATGTGGAGGGCTATGAGGCTGCATTATATTATATGGAGGGCTAAGAGGCTGCATTATGCTATATGGAGGGCTATGAGGCTGCATTACACCATATAGATACCCACACTCCTTTAGGGGTGGGACTATGTGGAGTTGGCAGGTCTATGATACATACATACACACACACACACTCAACTTTATACATTAGATATAAAATCTGACTAACAGCAGCTGTGTAATCTGATGTGTCCAACCAGGTAACACAGATCTAATGGATGACAATTACGGTTTGGGGGAAAATAGCAGAGCTGTGTGTCATTACATACACCCCTCTACAGCTATCCCAAGCATCAGAGAATGATATGTCTGTATCTGGAATATATTCAGAGTATAGTGACAACCTGTCAGTGCTGCGAGATGAGAGCTGCAGTTTGGGTATAGGAGAGCAGGGCTGGGGATTATTACATACACCGCTCTGTTCTCCACCCAGCAAAGAGCAGTCTATGTAGTGACACACACCGCTCTGTTCTCCATGCAACATAGAGCGGTCTATGTAGTGACACCGCTCTGTTCTCCTCCCTCTCGAACTGTCAGTGCTGTGAGATGAGAGCTGCAGTTTGGGGACAGGAGAGCAAGGCTATTGGTTATTACGTACACCACTCTTCTCCAGTGGTGTGGGTCACTGTACCCTATTGAAGCTGTACAAAGTCTGAAGTCAAGATCTGTGAAGCCTTGCGCCTGCGCAGTGGAATCTCGCTAAATTTTGGACATTGTGCGGCTTCAATAGAGCACGGTGAGGCGCGAGACTCCACAAAGCTCGAGAAACTTCGGGCTTTGTACGGCTTCAATAGAGACCAGTGACCTGCACCACTGCGCAGGCACGAGAGCTGTGACCGACGTATGTCATTCACATACATACACAGGAGGGGCGGTTTGGATTGCAGTATGCCGCACCCCATCAGACCTCATTTACATACTGTTTGGGACAAATTTGTTTTCTCGGGTATGCAGGGCAGGTCAGCGGATATAAAGGGGTTACAGGAACCCAATTACAGTGTGGTAAAGGTGGCGGCCATAGCAGAGGCCCACTTTGGTTTCTGGTCAGAGATCTGCTGGAGCACCTCGGGGCAGCTCCTGGATCTCCTGGCCGGTGCTGGGCTCCAACCCTTTGGTTCAGTGATCAGGACGGCCCGCATGTAGTCGGTCCAGGTGTCCTTTGGACCCTTCTGAAGGTTCTGGAACTTCTTGCAGTAAGATTCCAGGGTGAGGTGAAGCTGCAGGATCAGGACCTGTTTGATGCTCTTATAGTCCTGTTCCCTCCCGGAAGGTAAGTCCCCAAGGACGTCCATGGAATATATTCCATATTCTTCACTTTCTTTACCAAAAGAGCTTGTAACGCCCTTATCAGGGCCGATGTGAGGGCTACGACCCGAGCCGTCTTACAGGAGCTCGAGTTAGTGCTTTCAAAACTAGGTTACCATCCCAATGAGGGGTACGAGGTTGAGATAGTATTCTAGACTGGCCCCCACTGCCTTAATTAATCTTATTACCTTACACCTAAAGAGAAGCCCTAGAGCCGAGCTGTGGACTTTATCTCATCTAACAGCAACATAATGTAGGTAAGAAACCCCGAATCTAATGATGTATCATATAGATTCCTGGCTGCAGCCGTTCTGACACAATCAAAGCATTTAGTTTGAGACACATAGGCTCTGTATATACAATGTATATAGATAGAGAGCTGCCCTCGCCCACACCAGGCTCTGTATGTACAATGTGTATAGACAGAGAGCTGCCCTCGCCCACACCAGGCTCTGTATGTACAATGTGTATAGACAGAGAGCTGCCCACACCAGGCTCTGTATGTACAATGTCTATAGACAGAGAGCTGCCCTCGCCCACACCAGGCTTTGTATATACAATGTCTATAGACAGAGGACTGTCCCCGCCCACACCAGGCTCTGTATGTACAATGTCTATAGAAAGAGAGCTGCCCGCGCACCACAACAAGATCTGTATGTACAATGTCTATAGACGGAGAGCTGCCCCTGCCCACACCAGGCTCTGTATGTACAATGTTTATAGACAGAGAGCTGCCCCCGCCCACACCAGGCTTTGTATATACAATGTCTATAGACAGCTGCCCCCACCCACACCAGGCTCTGTATGGACAATGTCTATAGACAGAGCTGCCCCCGCCCACACCAGGCTCTGTATGGACAATATCTATAGACAGAGAGCTGCCCCCACCCACACCAGGCTCTGTATGGACAATGTCTATAGACAGAGCTGCCCCCGCCCACACCCAGGCTCTGTATGGACAATATCTATAGACAGAGAGCTGCCCCCGCCCACACCAGGCTCTGTATGTACAATGTCTATAAAGAGAGCTGCCCCCGCCCACACCAGGCTCTGTATATACAATGTCAATAGACAGAGAGCTGCCCCCGCCCACACCAGGCTCTGTATGTACAATGTCTATAGACAGAGAGCTGCCCCCGCCCACACCAGGCTCTGTATGTACAATGTCTATAGACAGAGAGCTGCCCCTGCCCACACCAGGCTCTGTATGTACAATGTCTATAGACAGAGCTGCCCACGCCCACACCAGACTCTGTATGTACAATGTCTATAGAGAGAGCTGCCCCCGCCCACACCAGGCTCTGTATGTACAATGTCTATAGACAGAGAGCTGTCCTCGCCCACACCAGGCTCTGTATGTACAATGTTTATAGACAGAGAGCTGCCCCCGCCCACACCAGGCTTTGTATATACAATGTCTATAGACAGAGAGCTGCCCCCGCCCACACCAGGCTCTGTATATACAATGTCTATAGACAGCTGCCCCCACCCACACCAGGCTCTGTATGTGACAATGTCTTTAGACAGAGCTGCCCCCGCCCACACCAGGCTCTGTAATGGACAATATCTATAGACAGAGAGCTGCCCCCGCCCACCCAGGCTCTGTATGTACAATGTCTATAACAGAGAGCTGCCCCCGCCCACACCAGGCTCTGTATATACAATGTCTATAGACAGAGAGCTGCCCCCGCCCACACCAGGCTCTGTATGTACAATGTCTATAGACAGAGAGCTGCCCCCGCCCACACCAGGCTCTGTATGTACAATGTCTATAGACAGAGAGCTGCCCCTGCCCACACCAGGCTCTGTATGTACAATGTCTATAGACAGAGAGCTGCCCTCCGCCCACACCAGGCTCTGTATGTACAATGTCTATAAAGAGAGCTGCCCCCGCCCACACCAGGCTCTGTATATACAATGTCTATAGACAGAGAGCTGCCCCCGCCCACACCAGGCTCTGTATGTACAATGTCTATAGACAGAGAGCTGCCCCCGCCCACACCAGGCCCTGTATGTACAATGTCTATAGACAGAGAGCTGCCCCTGCCCACACCAGGCTCTGTATGTACAATGTCTATAGACAGAGAGCTGCCCTCGCCCACACCAGACTCTGTATGGACAATATCTATAGACAGAGAGCTGCCCCCGCCCACACCAGGCTCTGTATGTACAATGTCTATAGAGAGAGCTGCCCCCCCCACACCAGGCTCTGTATTACAATGTCTATAGACAGAGAGCTGCTCCTGCCCACACCAGGCTCTGTATGTACAATGTCTATAGACAGAGAGCTGCCCCGCCCACACCAGGCTCTGTATGGACAATGTCTATAGACGGGAGCTGCCCCCACCCACACCAGGCTCTGTATATACAATGTCTATAACAGAGAGCTGTCCGCCACCCACACCAGGCTCTGTATGGACAATGTCTATAGACAGAGAGCTGCCCCCACCCACACCAGGCTCTGTATATACAATGTCTATACACAGAGAGCTGCCCGCACCCACACCAGGCTCTGTATGTACAATGTCTATTGACAGTGAGCTGCCCAGCCCACACCAGACATCTTAGGAGTGACAATGTCATATAGACAGAGAGCTGCCCCCCCCACCCACACCAGGCTCTGTGTGGACAATGTCTATAGACAGAGAGCTTCCCCCGCCCACACCAGGCTCTGTGTGGACAATGTCTATAGACAGAGCTGCCCCCACCCACACCAGGCTCTATACAATGTCTATAGACAGAGAGCTTCCCCCGCCCACACCAGGCTCTGTATGGACAATGTCTATAGACAGAAAGCTGCCCCCCGCCCACACCAGGCTCTGTATATACAATGTCTATAGACAGAGCTGCCCCCGCCCACACCAGGCTCTGTATATACAATGTCTATAAACAGAGAGCTGCTTCCGCCCACACCAGGCTCTGTATGTACAATGTCTATAGACAGAGAGCTGCCCCCGCCCACACCAGGCTCTGTATGGACAATGTCTATAGACAGAGAGCTCCCCCGCCCACACCAGGCTCTGTATGTACAATGACTATAGACAGAGAGCTGCCCTGCCCACACCAGGCTCTGTATGTACAATGACTATAGACAGAGAGCTGCCCTCGCCCACACCAGGCTCTGTATATACAATATCTATAGACAGAGAGCTGCCCTTGCCCACACCAGGCTCTGTATGTACAATGTCTATAGACAGAGAGCTGCCCCCACCCACACCAGGCTCTGTATGTACAATGTCTATAGACAGAAAGCTGCCCACACCAGGCTCTGTATGTACAATGTCTATACACAGAGAGCTGCCCCCACCCTCACCAGGCTCTGTATGTACAATGACTATAGACAGAGAGCTGCCCCCACCCTCACCAGGCTCTGTATATACAATGTCTATAAACAGAGAGCTGCCCCCACCCTCACCAGGCTCTGTATATGGAATACACTGTGAAAGAGGGAGAAATGGCGCACATAGGGTCTTATCTGTGTAGTAAAGGATATAGCTCGGTGTGTGATACACTCACCTTTGAAGGTTGTGCCAGTTCACAACACCTATTGATCACAAAGAGCAGGCTGCTGCACTTTCTAAAGGATCCAAGGTGTGTAAAAAAGAAAAGGAGTTTCCACGTGCGCTGCCCCGGGTATTAATCGACTACAAAGCTTGATCCAAGAGTCTTTATTTGTAAAATCTCAACGCGTTTCGTGAGGTTCTCCTCACTTCATCAGGAGATACAAGCAGCTGTGAATCGATTAATACCCGGGGCAGCGCACGTGGAAACTCCTTTTCTTTTTTACACACCCAGACTCTGTATATACAATGTCTATAGACAGAGAGCTGCCCCTGCCCACACCAGGCTCTGCATGTACAATGTCTATAGACATGAGGCTGCCCCGCCCACACCAGGCTCTGCATGTACATGCTATAGACAGAGAGCTGCCGCCTCCCACACCAGGCTCCGTATGTAAAATATCTATAGACAGAGAGCTGCCCCTGCCCACACCAGGCTCTATATATACAATGTCTATAGACAGAAAGCTGCCCCCACACTCACCAGGCTCTGTATGTACAATGTCTATAGACAGAGAGCTACCCCAGGATTCCCTAGGAGACACGCGCCATCCACGCTGTGCTCGCCTTCCTACAGATTCCCTAGGGACACCGCGCATCCACGCTGTGCTCCCCTCTCCTACAGGATTCCCTAGGAGACACCGCGCCATCCAGGCGTACTCCTCTCCTACAGTCCTAGAGACACCGCGCCATCCCAGGCCGTACTCCCCTCTCCTACAGGATTCCTAGGAGACACGCGCCATCTGTGGCTATGCTCCCCTCTCCGGTGTTGATCGACGAAATTGGCAGTACAATGGTAGCCTCCTGCGCCACTCGCAGACTCCGGTCTCCCCAAAGAACAGGAAACCGCTGGTGCGTACGGAGGCTCCACCCTTGTAAAGCTGTAGGTTTCCTATCCTTGGGGCGGACACTTTCTCTCTGTCGTGGGGAAGGAAAAAACGCGAGATAACAAAAATAACCATCTATATATATATATATATTTAATGTATGAGCTCCACAGTGAATGTCTATAATACTGGTGACATCGATAATCGTACACTACAGGAATGAGGACTTCAATCATAAAAATACATCTGACCATTCCTTGTAAGATGGGGAGACCATAAATAAAGCTTACAAATGACCACCAATATATAGAAATATATATATCTCCAATCCGTTTGATTGCTCCTCCTTAAAGGGGTCCTCCGCTGTGTGAATAATGATCCCTGCGGTATAAGAAGATAAGTCCATGCCGATTGATAGGGAATCGTGATCATAGGTGTCCAGTTTCTCTGCAGCACCCCCGCAGGAGGAAGGAGGTATAACACCAAGTCCATTTGAGCAGAGGTCCTCCAAAGAGACGCCCATTAATTATAAAAATAGGTTTTCTAAACAGGACCGCCCCTTTAAGACTAGTTGTATGTATGAATTTGGAAGCAGCCACTCCCAACCTTAAATGGTAGGAATATGGGTCATATCATTATTGAAGGGGACTACAAGAACACCCCTTTAAGGGAGGTGTGGGCAGCCATACTGGTTACCTCCTAGCCTTTTCCTAATGATAACAAAACGTGGTACTTTCTTCCGAAAACAGCGCCACCCCTGCTCGCTGGTTAACCCTGGAATTGCAGAAGAACTGTATTAATTTTAAAGAGAACCAACCAGCAGGATTTAGGACTATAAAGTGAAGTGGAATACAATCAGATTCTTTACTTGAATGATTCCATATTTGATTGCAGAGAAAAGTGTCCTAAAACTCCTGGAAAACAGGGCAGCAGATGATTGATGTGTGCAGCACTGCCTCAGTATTTGAGGTTGTTGTTTTTTTCCTCCCCTGTGGGCATGCCTTTTAGCTGTAAGCAAAATACTCCCTTTTACCGAATGCTTCTGGCTCCTGTGCACTGTCACTATACTCCAGTGACAGGGCATCTAACAAAACTGAAAGTAGAGATGAAAGAGAAGGGGAAGGTTTGGCTTACAGCCCAAAGGCATGCCCACAGGGGAGGAAAAAAAAACAACCACCCCAAATAGTGACTCAGTGCTGCACACATCAATCATCTGCTGCCCTGTTTTCCAGGAGTTTTATGACTCTTTTCTCTGCAATCAAACCTTGAATCATTGAAGTAAAGGTCTGATTGCACTCAGTATCCCCGTGCCTATAAGGCACCGGCTTCACTTTAAAGCCCTAAATCCTGGTTGTTGGTTCCCTTTAAAATAAATGGAGTTCCGCTGCAATTAAGGGTTAACCACCGAGCAAGAGTGGCACTAATTTGGGAAGAAAGTAGCTAGTTTTGTCTTCTATCCACTTTATAGCCCTAAATCCTGCTGGTTGGTTCCCTTTAAGAGCACAGCAGCAATACCAAGAACGTCCTGCGCACAGGGGTGGCGTTGTTTTGGGAAAAAAGGTAGCAAGTTTTGTCTTCTATCATTAAGAAGGCTGGGAGGGTAACCAATATGGCTGCCCACACCGCCCTTAAAGGGGTGTTCTTGTAGTTCCCTTTCTTGTCTGTCCACTTCTGTAATGATTGCATTTTTGTCATTCCATCACTTTACAGCCCCAAACCCTGCTTGTTGGTTCCCTCTAACAGAGAGGGTGGCTGCAATACCAAGAACGTCCTGTGCATAGGGGTGGCGCTGTTCTGGGAAGTAAATTAGCATGTGTTTGTCTTCTATCATTAGGAAAGCTGGGGCATTCCCTTTAATAGAGCATAGATGCAATACCAATAACACCCTGTGGACAGGGGTGGCGCTGTTTTCGGAAGAAAGTATCAAGTTTTGTCTTCTATCATTGGGAAAGGAGGGGGGGGGGGGGGGGGGGGGGGAGTTAACCAATTTGGCTGCCACATCGTTCTTAAAGGGGTGTTCTTCTAGTCCCCTTTCTATAATAATATGACCCATACTCCTATCCTGCTGGCTGGTTCCCTTTAATAGAGCATAGCTGCAATACCAGGAGCGTCCAGCAGACAGGGGGTGGCGCTGTTTCTGAACCAAAGTAGTCATTTTTTTTTGCCTAAAAAAACACATCTTTGATAAACACAGAAATTGCCAGCGTGGGTTATCGTGCCATCACTCCAGGAATGTGAAATGTCCGTCCACAAGAAATAATCACAGTCTTCACAGACGTCACCTACAAATATAAGCACTTCTGGGTTTTTTCAAGTTTTCGGGGTTTTTTGGGATTTTTCGACAATGCCCTATAAATTAATAGCGCCACCTAGCGCCAATAGTAAAATAACATTACTCTCCTATGTAGCGGTATTCATTATTATACACGGGGGAAAAAGGTCTCTGAGTGATGAGAGGTCAGTGCTCCAATGTGCCACCAGGGGGCAGGAGAGGCAGTCTCACATCCGGGTCCTCTGATTGGTTCATCCCCGGACGCTCAGCTCTTTCGTAGGTTGTGATCGTGGACTAAGACGGAGGAGAGGGATGGGCTCTCCTGCGCCTCCTCCTTCCCGAGGCCGAGGAACGACTCCCGCGTGATCTGCAGGAGTTCACGTAATCCACGGTTCTCTTGCTGATGAGAAAACACATAAAGATCAATAAAAGCCATCGGCATTAATTCACCCCGAAAACCTGATTATAACCGACACTCACCTCTAGCTTCAGGATCCGGTCACAGTCACCAACACCGAACTGCTCATCAATCTCTATAGCGCGTCTCATCACCGCCGTCATCTCCGAGATCTTATCCATGTGATTCTGTAACTCCTGACAACAACCAACAGGGGGCAGAGTTATAGTAGTTATATTCTTGTATATAGGAGCAGTATTATAGTAGTTATATTCCTGTATATAGGAGCAGTATTATAGTAGTTATATTCTCGTACATAGGTAGCAGTATTATAGTAGTTATATCCTTGTACATAGGGAGCAGTATTATAGTAGTTACAGTTAGGGCCAGAAATATTTGGACAGTGACACAAGTTTTCTTATTTTAGCTGTTTACAAAAACATGTTCAGAAATACAATTATATATATAATATGGGCTGAAAGTGCACACTCCCAGCTGCAATATGAGAGTTTCCACATCCAAATCGGAGAAAGGGTTTAGGAATCATAGCTATGTAATGCATAGCCTCCTCTTTTTCAAGGGACCAAAAGTAATTGGACAATGGACTCTAAGGGCTGCAATTAACTCTGAAGGCGTCTCCCTCGTCAACCTGTAATCAATGAAGTAGTTAAAAGGTCAGGGGTGGATTCCAGGTGTGTGGTTTTGCATTTGGAAGCTGTTGCTGTGACCAGACAACATGCGGTCAAAGGAACTCTCAATTGAGGTGAAGCAGAACATCCTGAGGCTGAAAAAAAAAGAAAAAATCCATCAGAGAGATAGCAGACATGCTTGGAGTAGCAAAATCAACAGTTGGGTACATTCTGAGAAAAAAGGAATTGACTGGTGAGCTTGGGAACTCTAAAAGGCCTGGGCGTCCACGGATGACAACAGTGGTGGATGATCGCCGCATACTTTATTTGGTGAAGAAGAACCCGTTCACAACATCAACTGAAGTCCAGAACACTCTCAGTGAAGTAGGTGTATCTGTCTCTAAGTCAACAGTAAAGAGAAGACTCCATGACAGTAAATACAAAGGGTTCACATCTAGATGCAAACCATTCATCAATTCCAAAAATAGACAGGCCAGAGTTAAATTTGCTGAAAAACACCTCAAGAAGCCAGCTCAGTTCTGGAAAAGTATTCTATGGACAGATGAGACAAAGATCAACCTGTACCAGAATGATGGGAAGAAAAAGAGTTTGGAGAAGAAAGGGAACGGCACATGATCCAAGGCACACCACATCCTCTGTAAAACATGGTGGAGGCAACGTGATGGCATGGGCATGCATGGCTTTCAATGGCACTGGGTCACTTGTGTTTATTGATGACATAACAGCAGACAAGAGTAGCC
Organism: Allobates femoralis; assembly: GCA_033576535.1. Lineage (NCBI taxonomy): Eukaryota > Metazoa > Chordata > Amphibia > Anura > Aromobatidae > Allobates > Allobates femoralis. The sequence continues at coordinate 611,742,525 of JARQOC010000004.1, read as the reverse complement.
GGATGAATTCTGAAGTGTACCGGGATATACTTTCAGCCCAGATTCAGCCAAATGCTGCAAAGTTGATTGGACGGCGCTTCATATTACAGATGGACAATGACCCCAAGCATACAGCCAAAGCTACCCAGGAGTTCATGAGTGCAAAAAAGTGGAACATTCTGCAATGGCCAAGTCAATCACCAGATCTTAACCCAATTGAGCATGCATTTCACTTGCTCAAATCCAGACTTAAGACGGAAAGACCCACAAACAAGCAAGACCTGAAGGCTGCGGCTGTAAAGGCCTGGCAAAGCATTAAGAAGGAGGAAACCCAGCGTTTGGTGATGTCCATGGGTTCCAGACTTAAGGCAGTGATTGCCTCCAAAGGATTCGCAACAAAATATTGAAAATAAAAATATTTTGTTTGGGTTAAGTTTATTTGTCCAATTACTTTTGACCTCCTAAAATGTGGAGTGTTTGTAAAGAAATGTGTACAATTCCTACATTTTCTATCAGATATTTTTGTTCAACCCTTCAAATTAAACGTTACAATCTGCACTTGAATTCTGTTGTAGAGGTTTCATTTCAAATCCAATGTGGTGGCATGCAGAGCCCAACTCGCCAAAATTGTGTCACTGTCCAAATATTTCTGGCCCTAACTGTATATTCTTGTATATAGGGGCATTATTATATTATAGTAGTTATATTCTTGTACATAGGGGCAGTATTATAGTAGTTATATTCTTGTATATAGGAGCAGTATTATAGTAGTTATATTCTTGTATATAGGAGCAGTATTATAGTAGTTATATTCTTGTACATAGGAGCAGTATTATAGTAGTTATATTCTTGTACATAGGAGCAGTATTATAGTAGTTATATTCTTGTATATAGGGGCATTGTTATATTATAGTAGTTATATTCTTGTATATAGGAGCAGTATTATAGTAGTTATATTCTTGTACATAAGGGCAGTATTATAGTAGTTATATTCTTGTATATAGGGGCATTGTTATATTATAGTAGTTATATTCTTGTATATAGGAGCAGTATTATAGTAGTTATATTCTTGTATATAGGAGCAGTATTATAGTAGTTATATTCTTGTATATAGGGGCAGTGTTATAGTAGTTATATTCTTGTACATAGGAGCAGTATTATAGTAGTTATATTCTTGTACATAGGGGCAGTATTATAGTAGTTATATTCTTGTACATAGGAGCAGTATTATAGTAGTTATATTCTTGTATATAGGGGCAGTATTATAGTAGTTATATTCTTGTATATAGGGGCAGTATTATAGTAGTTATATTCTTGTATATAGGGGGCAGTATTATAGTAGTTATATTCTTGTACATAGGGGCAGTATTATAGTAGTTATATTCTTGTATATAGGGAGCAGTATTATAGTAGTTATATTCTTGTATATAGGGGCAGTATTATAGTAGTTATATTCTTGTATATAGGGAGCAGTATTATAGTAGTTATATTCTTGTATATAGGGGCAGTATTATAGTAGTTATATTCTTGTATATAGGAGCAGTATTATAGTAGTTATATTCTTGTATATAGGAGCAGTATTATAGTAGTTATATTCTTGTACATAGGGGCAGTATTATAGTAGTTATATTCTTGTATATAGGGACAGTATTATAGTAGTTATATTCTTGTACATAGGTGGCAGTATTATTATAGTAGTTATATTCTTGTATATAGGAGCAGTTTTATAGCAGTTATATTCTTGTACATAGGGGCAGTATTATAGTAGTTATGGCCTTATATATAGGATCAGTATTATAGTAGTTACATTCTTGTATATAGGGGCAGTATTATAGTAGTTATATTCTTGTATATAGGGGGCAGTATTATAGTAGTTATATTCTTGTATATAGGGCAGTATTATAGTAGTTATATTCTTGTACACAGGAGCAGTATTATAGTAGTTATATTCTTGTATATAGGAGCAGTATTATAGTAGTTATATCCTTGTACATAAGAGCAGTATTATATTATAGTAGTTATATTCTTGTACATAGGAGCAGTATTATAGTAGTTATATTCTTGTATATAGGAGCAGTATTATAGTAGTTATATTCTTGTACATAGGAGCAGAATTATAGTAGTTATATTCTTGTACATAGTAGGGTTACCTTGGAGTGCTGGTCCTTCAGTTTGATGATGATCCCCGGGTCGTCCTTTTTACTCGCCATCAGTAGTCTGAACATCTGCTCGCGGTATTTGCTCATGATCAGCTCCAGCGCAGACTGATGCTCCTCCAGGGATGTGCGGAGCTCTATAAGGAGACAATAGCAGTCAGCACATCTTCTTCGGCCACATTCACCATTTCCAGCTTTCTTCGCCCCTTACTGACCTTTGTTCTCCTGCTGCAGCTCCCGGATCTGCCGATTCTCCTGCTGGATCCCAGCACCAGTGTGGACCGCGGCCGATGTCTTGCCACCTCGTTCAGCTCCTGGATCTCGTCCTGATACTGGAACCACAGTAGTTACGTTAGTCTTCAGGGGGTCAGGGTTTCGATCCTATAAACTTACCTATAAAGGTAACTGCTTCTTATGGTGATCTGGACATTGGCTTTTAAGCTCCTGGGGGGCAGGAACAGACAAGCTGTGTACTGGGCTCAGACCTGGACCGACCCTGGGTGCTCAACCTATATCCTACATGACTTATGGGGCCGTGGTCACAACTTTTCTTGAGGACCAGATCAATGTTGGGTTGTTGGGTCCCAGTGGTCAAATCAGCACAAGGCTCGACTCTAGCAGAAGGGGGATGTTGCTGTGACTGAGGATACATCTATGAGGATACCCAGACACAGCTGGGTGTCCTATCCTTCAGGTACAGCTGGGTGATCAATGTGATTGGTCATAACCTCCCTTTATATGAGCCCCTGTACATCTGTGAGTACCTGACCTGCTTCATGGCTTCCACCCGCTTGTTGAGGACGGTCGTCTGCTCGATGAGGGACTCGGCCGCGCTGTCATGTTCCCGCAGTCGCCGCACCAGTAACTTGGCGTCAGACAAAACCTTCTCGATGGTGCAAGACATAATCCTGGGGGAAGAAAGGGGGTGTCAGGCACAAGCTCAGATATTGGGGTGTCATGTAAGACATAGGCAGGGATGTCGGGGAAGACGGACTGTGGCATCGGGGTGTGAGGTAAGACGCGGGCTGTGATGCCAGGGGAGTGGGGCAAGATGTGGATTGTGACACCGGGGTGTCGGGTTAGACGCGGGCTGTGACACCGGGGTGTGGGGTGAGATACGGGCTGTGACACCGGGGTGTGGGGTGAGATGCTGGCTGTGACTTCGGGGTGTGGGGTGAGACGCGGGCTGTGACACCGGGGTGTGGGGTGAGACGCGGGCTGTGACACCCGGGTGTGGGGTGAGATACGGGCTGTGACACCGGGGTGTGGGGTGAGACGCGGGCTGTGACACCCGGGTGTGGGGTGAGATACGGGCTGTGACACCGAGGTGTGGGGTGGGACGCGGGCTGTGACACCCGGGTGTGGGGTGAGACGCGGGCTGTGACACCCGGGTGTGGGGTGAGACGCGGGCTGTGACACCGGAGTGTGGGGTGAGACGCGGGCTGTGACACCGGGGTGTGGGGTGAGACGCGGGCTGTGACACCGGGGTGAGGGGTGAGACGCGGGCTGTGACACCGGGGTGCGGGGGTGAGACGCGGGCTGTGACACCGGGGATGTGGGGTGAGTACGGGCTGTGACACCGGGGTGTGGGGTGAGACGCGGGCTGTGACACCGGGGTGCGGGGTGAGAGTGCGGGCTGTGACACCGGGGTGTGGGGTGAGACGCGGGGGTGTGGGGTGAGACGTGGGCTGTGACACCGGGGTGTGGGGTGAGACGCGGGCTGTGACACCGGGGTGTGGGGTGAGACGCGGGCTGTGACACCGGGGTGTGGGGTGAGACGCGGGCTGTGACACCGGGGTGTGGGGTGAGACGCGGGCTGTGACACCCGGGTGTGGGGTGAGATACGGGCTGTGACACTGGGGTGTGGGGTGAGACGCGGGCTGTGACACCGGGGTGCGGGGTGAGACGCGGGCTGTGACACCGGGGTGCGGGGTGGATGCGGGCTGTGACACCCGGGTGTGGGGTGAGACGCGGGCTGTGACACCGGGGTGTGGGGTGAGACGCGGGCTGTGACCCCGGGGTGGGGGGTGAGACGCGGGCTGTGACACCGGGGTGTGGGGTGAGACGCGGGCTGTGACACCGGGGTGTGGGGTGAGACGCGGGCTGTGACACCCGGGTGTGGGGTGAGAAGCGGGCTGTGACACCGGGGAGCGATTTGTGGGGTCTTTATAGGGTGAGTTAGTGGGGACAGATGCCAGGACGGTATATCTGGGGACAGTCGTTGTAACACTCCCCTCCCCTCCATTCCAGCCGCTGTTACCGTTCCGCCGTCTCCCCGCTCACATCCGGGCCTCCGCTGTCACTCAATGACACCGTGTGACGTCATCACCAGCGCCGCTGTCAGCAGAACGGAAACCAACAGCGACCTGGAACTGCGCATGCGCGAGCACGGTATTTCCCAGTGACGTCACGACATGTACGGCGGGTGGATAGACCCAAAAAGGAAGAAACAGCGAAGGCGCCATCTATGGAGGATCTGTGCGGCCTGTGAGGAGGGAGCGGAGTGCGGGGCCCCTGTGACTGCAGGAGGGGACATGTCTGCCGGAGGGGCGCCCCCTGTCTGCGGCCCGTGAGCCCCTCACCCCGGAGAGCTCAGCAGGTGACCGCTCACATTCAGCAGGGTCTGTTCTGCTTCTGGTGATTTCTCAGGATACTTTCAGGTCTCTGCCCCATAGAGAGGTGACGAGGTCATGTGACCGGAGCCCGTCTCCATGGCAACAGGAACATCTCCCCACTCATGAATTTCTCTTAGGTTCCCAACAGTCATATATATATATGTGTATACGCCCTGTGCCGCCACAAGGACCACCGCCGTAGGACCCCAAACCCTCCTGACCCCTCTCTGACACCGTTTCCTGGGCCCCCTCTTCTCTGACGCCTTTTCCGGGGGCTTTTCCTCTCTGACGCCCTTTCCGGGGGGCCCCTTCCTCTCTGACGCCCTTTCCGGGGGGCCCCTTCCTCTCTGACGCCCTTTCCCGGGGGCCCCTTCCTCTCTGACGCCCTTTCCCGGGGGCCCCTTCCTCTCTGACGCCCTTTCCGGGGGGCCCCTTCCTCTCTGACGCCCTTTCCGGGGGGCCCCTTCCTCTCTGACGCCCTTTCCCGGGGGCCCCTTCCTCTCTGACGCCCTTTCCCGGGGGCTCCTTCCTCTCTGACGCCCTTTCCGGGGGGCCCCTTCCTCTCTGACGCCCTTTCCGGGGGGCCCCTTCCTCTCTGACGCCCTTTCCCGGGGGCCCCTTCCTCTCTGACGCCCTTTCCCGGGGGCCCCTTCCTCTCTGACGCCCTTTCCGGGGGCCCCTTCCTCTCTGACGCCCTTTCCCGGGGGGCCCTTCCCTCTGACGCCCTTTCCCGGGGGCCCCTTCCCTCTGACGCCCTTTCCCGGGGGCTTCTTCCTCGCTGACACCCTTTCCGGGGGCCCTTCCTCTCTGACACTCTTTCCGGGGGCTCCTTCCTCTCTGACGCCTTTTCCCGGGGGCTCCTTCCTCTCTGACGCCCTTTCCCGGGGCCCTCCTCTCTGACGCCCTTTCCCGTGGGCTCCTTCCTTTCTGACGCCCTTTCCCGGGGGCTCCTTCCTTTCTGACGCCCTTTCCCGGGGGCCCCTCCTCTCTGACGCCCTTTCCCGGGGGCCCCTCCTCTCTGACGCCCTTTCCCCACAACCCAGGATATTAATATATTTTACATAACCATTCATTTCAGCGGTAAAATCGCCAGTCCTTGTATCTGCTACATTAAAGGGGTCGTCCACCTCTATAACCTTTCTTTTCTCCTCTTATCTACATGTATTTTTGGCCTAAAAAATCATTATTGCTATTGGTTTGCATTAAAAATGTTGCTCTGTTTGCCTTTTACAGCCTCAGTGCTTCACTGTCTATCAGTAGAGTTTACTGAGAGTCTGTCAGTGAGCTCGATCTCACATCTGACAGGGGAGTTTGTATCTCTTTTATCTCTCTTTCTGAGCTCCTCTCGGCTGATTTATGTCCTCAGAACACTTCAACGTTGATTGTTTAGGGAAATAGAGATCATTTAAAAGCAAAACTGTGCAGAATTGGTGATGAAACCCAATTGCAAAAATGATTTTTAGCCCAAAATACATGCATTTAGGTAACAAAATAATAACAAAAAAATTGAGTCCCGTGCCCCTTTAAGAATTCATTTTGTATATAGTGTTATATGGCGGCTGCTCCTGTCCAGGAGCCAATTAGGGCTTCACAGAAGACTAAGCCAAGAGGCGAATCATCTGAGCCCCAACACAAGAAAGGGAAAAGGCTGCAGGCTGATGAACCTTGTTCTTTCCTAGGGGACCAAGATGAAGATGTATTCCGAGTCCCACAAGACGGTGTTCGTGGTGGATCACTGCCCCTACATGGCCGATTCCTGCCGGCAGCACGTGGAGTTCGACATGTTGACGAAAAACCGCACCCAAGGGATCATCCCCCTGGCGCCAATCTCCAAGTCTCTGTGGACGTGTGCGGTGGAGGCGTCCATGGAGTATTGCAGGATCATGTACGACATATTCCCCTTTAAGAAGCTGGTAAGAATCCTCCACTGGGGGTGACGTTGGGGGTTGTAGTGGAGATGGTGTGAATTGGTTCTCCATTGGTCAGGAGTTTGCGGCCGTAGGACGGAGTCTCGGAGCCTCCTCCAACTTGACAACATCCCGGCTCCTCTCTCGATTTGGGTGATTTGGCACAATATCGTCAATGCACAGGCCGGCTAATCAAGAGAGGAGCCGCAGATGTCTTCAAGAAGGGGCTCTGCCCAGCCATGACCAGCATCAGCACTCGGAAAGTCCTAGGGCCCTAGACTACTGGGGGGCCCACTCTCCTGCCCTTGCACTGCTTCCTCCATCTTTATCCACTTTACAGATGTTGGCTCCTCAGAGCTGTGTATTTCTCCCTGACAGGGGCCCCTTATGTGCTTGTGTATCTGCCGACACTGCTGCCCTGATAAATGTGGGACCCCTGGGTGCTGTCCCCCATACTCTTCCTCCTAATCTATGCGATCGGCGCTGAGCACGGTATTCAACTGTAGTGAAATGCAAAGGTTAGGAGGGAGAGCAGGGGGGACAGCACCCAGGGGCCCACATTTATCAGGGCAGCAACGCCGGCAGGTACATAGACATGGGGCACCCTGTCATGTGCAAATACAGAGCGCACAGGGGCCCACATCTATCAGGGGGCGTACAGGGGGAAGAGACAGGGTGGGGGAGGAGGGACGGCGTGCAGGGGGAAGAGAGGAGAGGGGACAGCGTGCAGCTGGGAGAGAGGGGACAGCGTGCAGCTGGGAGAGAGGGGACAGCGTGCAGCTGGGAGAGAGGGGACGGCGTGCAGCTGGGAGAGAGGGGACGGCGTGCAGCTGGGAGAGAGGGGACGGCGTGCAGCTGGGAGAGAGGGGACGGCGTGCGCTGGGAGAGAGGGGACGGCGTGCAGCTGGGAGAGAGGGGACGGCGTGCAGGGGTAGAGAGGGGACGGCGTGCAGCTGGTAGAGAGGGGACAGCGTGCAGGGGAGAGAGGGGGGATGGCGTGCAGGGGGAAGAGAGGGGACGGCGTGCAGCTGGTAGAGAGGGGACAGCGTGCAGCTGGTAGAGAGGGGACGGCGTGCAGGGTGGAGAGGGGAGATGGCGTGCAGGGGGGAGAGAGAGGGATGGCTCATGAGGGATTATATTTATGGGGATTATATCATATACATAATACTGTCCGCAGCCTTTATAATATATATAGCCAGTATGTGTTAAAGGGGCCCACTGAGACTTTCGCTCAGGGTCCACAAAAACCTGGAGCCGACCCTGCGTCCTGTGGATAAATATTACTGATGAGGCGACTTGAGCTGACTCATGCCAGATTGGATTGGCAAACTAAAGGTAATGCCCACCTGTAGGGTCCCTGGGGTCTGAGCCTGGGATGAGCGGTGTGTGCTTGACCTCCGCTGTGGTCAGTGTCTGTGGAGGGGAGGTCGAGCAGGTGCAGCTCTGCCCCTACAGGCAGGGGAGGACTTCTGGGAATAACTCTTTACAGTGTGAAGGCCGACGCTCCCTCTTCTCTCATCTACAGGTGAACTTCATCATCAGCGACTCCTGCTCCCGAATATTAAACTCCTGGAGTCAAGAGGATCAGAACCTGCAGGAGGTGAGGACCCGCTAACATCATTAATGTAGTTGGGTTTAGTAAAGAATATTGCTCTGTTTCCCTTCTATAGTCACTGTGTTTCCAGCTGTATAATGAGTTCACTAAGCGCCAGTCAGTGAGCTCGTCCCTTCAATGTAAGAGGCTTTAAATGTTGTCTTTATATATTTTACTCCTCTAAGCCAGTGGTGGGCACCGTGCCTCCGCCGCACGAGTCCCGATATAGCTGAGAATACACATACATTGGTGGAGGATGGAGCCAATAACTCAGTCTTCCACCAATCACGGTGTGCGATTGAGGCAGCTGACACAATTGCATCATGTGATCACATCTGCTGTGTCAGAGCACTGGGGGAGTGGGAGGGACGGGAGTATGTGATGTGTTTTTACCTGTGTGAGGTGTGTTTGTACATATAGGGGCTATGTGGGTCTTACACTGTATATAGAAGGCTATGTGGGGGCTCATGTTGTATATAGTAGCCCCCTATATACAGCATGAGCCCCCACATAGGCTATGTGGGGGCTCATATGGTGTATAGGAGCTATGTGATAGCTCATGCTGTATATAGAAGGGCTATGTGGGGCTTAGTCTGTATACAGGAGCTTTGTGGGGGCTCAGTCTGTATACTGGAGCTATGTGGGGGCTCAGTCTGTATACAGGAGCTATATGGGGGCTCAGTCTGTATACAGGAGCTATGTGGGGATCAGTCTGTATACAGGAGCTATGTGGGGGCTCATACTGTATACAGGAGCTATGTAGGGGGTCATACTGTATACAGGAGGCTATGTGGGGGCCCATGCTGCATATAGGAGGCTATGTGGGGGCCCATGCTGTATATAGGGGGCTATGTTGGCCTCATGCTGTATATATTAGGATGTCAGGATACCTACCTAATTCTGCCCGCTTTTAAGTTATGCAGTTAATATTAATATATTATTTTCTCATCGCCACGACATCACCCACTTAAGAGAGGGGATCCGCCCATAGGGACAGGAAAACTAAAGGTAGAAAGGGGCGCTCCTCCTCGCCTCCTCGGTTGGTTTCCTGTCCTTCTGGGAACCTGCAGCATAGGAGCATACCTGGGTCCAATCAGCCTCTGTGTCGGTCTCTGTGGGAGCGGCAGGGTCTGGGGCACCAGCGTCCTGCCTCCAGGCTCTCCCCTCGTCTGGCCATTGGATGGCGCGACGTCAGTGTTAAGAGGGGCCACCCTGACCAGCGTGGAACGTGGTGCCGTGATGATATAGGCCGCACTCGTCCAGGGGCGCAGGGGATGGCCAGGACTTTCAGGTTTCGGCCTCCTCGCATGCACACTGGCCCTTTCCCCCTCCGACCCCGGAAGTGATGCGTTCGGCTTCCGGACGTGCTGGGGAGGTGTGCCCCGGCGTAGAGTGCGGGAGATTCAAAAGACAGCGTCTCCCTGCAGAGTTTGTGCCACAAGATGTCCTCTCCAGGGGCTTCAGAGGTGGATGTACAAGAGCAGCAGTGGGAGCTCCAGAGGAGGGCGGCTCCACCGACCGGAGCGAGCGGAGTAAAGCTGGTCCGTCTTCACCTCATGCTGCGCCTCCTCCTCCAGAACCGGTACCACATTGCAAGCTTCACTGGGTGCGTGTTCTGGGCTCTCCCCTTCCTTCTGTGTATCCCCCTTTTTAGGCTAAGAGGACTGTGCTCTATGTTCACAACCTCTTCCTGACACTTGTCAGCATTGCACAGACCGGACGCTACAGGAGGAATCGTTAGATCCACTGACATACAGGCCATGATTAGAGAAGAACGTCAACCTCTTAAGGATGTATCCTACCCTACGAAGCAGATGGCTAAATCTATAAGGGACATTCCCTGTCTGACTCCTCCTGATAGCGACGAGGTCAGATCTCATCGTTCCTCTAGATCAGCTTCATCTTCATCAGATGAGGAAGGAAAATTCGGTTTTTCTATTGAGAGCACGGACAATCTGGTAAAATCAGTACGACATACCATGGGGATTACAGACGAAAAGGAATCTAAGTCTTCGCAGGATATTATGTTCGCGGATCTCTCCCAGAACAAAAGAGAACTGGAGATGGTCGTATCTGCTGTAAAGGATCTGGTTAGAAGGAATGGGATCAGCAGGAGCGGCGAGGTTCCCGGCCTTCATCTTCCAAAAGGAAATATCCCTTTGACGATGAGGACTTAACAAACTGGTCCAAAGTACCGAAGGTAGACGCTGTGGTTACCTCCACGTCCAGGCGTTCTTCCCTGCCGGTGGAAGACTCAGGGCTGCTGTCTGATCCGTTAAGCGATGTGGAGAGTCTAGTACGGGTGCATTTAAACCAGCCATAACTGCAACATGTACAAGATCTGTGTTGGTCTGGGTGGATCATCTAGAGCAGGGGTCTCAAACACGCGGCCCGAGGGCCGCATGCGGCCCCTGGGGCTTCACTATGCGGCCCGCGGCACCTTGGACAACTCAATGATGAATCGCCCCAGTGCAGGGGCCCGCTGCAGTCCCCACTGTGTGATGACTTCCAACCGCGGCACTAACAAGCTCTGCCACTCAGCAAGATCAATGCAAGCTGCCAGCCAATGAGAGGTCCGCAGCTGATGGCAGAATATGACCTCACATGCAGCCTCTGGCTGGCAGATTGCATTGACCTTGCTGAGCAACAGAGCTTGTCTGAGCGGCGGCTGGAGGAAGTCATAGCACAGCGGAGGCCGGAAATCAGCACAGCGGGGACCGCAGCGGCCCCCTGCACTGGAGCGATGCATCATTAAAGTGAGAAAAGTGTGAATGTGTGTGAGTGTGAGGGTGTGAGTATGTGAGTGAGGATATGTGTATAAGAAACTGTGTGTGAGTTTCAGTGTGTGTATGAGAGTGTGTGTGTGTATATGAGGATGTGTGTGTGAGTGAGTGTGTGTGAGTGTGGGGGGTTTCTGTGAGTGTGAATGAGTAGGTATGTGAGTGTGTAAAAAGAAGGTAAAACAGGATGGGGGCATCACTATAAAAGTAGATTAGGATGGTGGACATCAATACAAAAGGGGACCAGGATGCGGGACCTTACTACAATAGGGGTCCAGGATGGGGGACATCACTACTAAAGGAGATCGGGATGGGGGACATCACTACTCAGGGGGATCGGGATGGGGGACATCACTACTAAAGGGGATCGGGATGGGGGACATCACTACTCAGGGGGATCGGGATGGGGGACATCACTACTAAAGGGGATCAGGATGGGGGACATCACTACAAAAGGAGATCAGGATGGGGAACATCACTACAAAAGGGGATCAGGATGGGGAACATCACTACAAAAGGGGATCAGGATGGGGGACATCACAAAAAAATGGAATCAGGATGGGGGACAACACTAGAAAAATGGATCAGGATGGGGGACATTACTAGAAAAGGGGATCAGGATGGGGGACATCACTACTAAAGGAGATCGGGATGGGGGACATCACTACTCAGGGGGATCGGGATGGGGGACATCACTACTAAAGGGGATCAGGATGGGGGACATCACTACAAAAGGAGATCAGGATGGGGAACATCACTACAAAAGGGGATCAGGATGGGGAACATCACTACAAAAGGGGATCAGGATGGGGGACATCACAAAAAAATGGAATCAGGATGGGGGACAACACTAGAAAAATGGATCAGGATGGGGGACATTACTAGAAAAGGGGATCAGGATGGGGGACATCACTACAAAAGAGGATCAGAATGGGGGACATCACTAGAAAAAGGGATCACGATTGGGAACATCAGTAGAAAAGGGGATCAGGATGGGGAACATCAGTAGAAAAGGGGATCAGGATGGGGGACATCAGTAGAAAATGACATTACTACAGGATGGGGACATTACTACAAAAAGGGGATCAGGATTTGTACTTTACTACATTAAGCAAAAAATTCCCTACAAGGGATGCGGCCCCCTGCTATAAATGTTTTTCTATGTGCGGACCACCAACCCAGCCGAGTTTGAGACCCCTGATCTAGAGGACCAGATCAAGAAAGGTGAAGGGAGACATTGATCTATTCCATTAATTCGAGGCGGTACAGCATACCTAGCGGATGTCTCGGCAGATTCCCTAAGGCTGACGGCCAGATCAGCAGGCCTCACAAACTCTGCTTGACGTGTCCTTTGTGCGTCCCCCTTCCAGCCCTATAGCCAATCTAAGTCTAAGGGATACTTCACACACAGCGATATTGCTGAGATCAGCCACCTTGCCAGCGATATCGCTGTGTGTGAAAAGCAGCAGCGACAGGGCCCCTGCTGCAAGGTCACTGATTGTTATACAACGATCAGGACCATTTTTTGCTCGTTGGTCTCCCGCTGTGCAGCGCGCATCGGCGTGTTTGACGGCGGGAGACCAATAAGCGCCGGTTCCGAGAATGCAGGGAGCCGGCACGGGCAGCGGCACCACCACCAGCCGCAGCCACAGCGGCATGCACCTGGCTGCGCAGTGCATCCTGGAACATGTAGTCGTAAGACTACATGTTCCAGCGTGACTGCTCAGCTGGGTTCACAGCGCGCCCGATGTGTAACCAGGGTACACATCGGGTAACTAAGCACAGCGCTGTCCTAGTTACCTGCTGTGTGCCCTGGTTATCAGCCTGTAAGTGGGAGAAGACTAGCAACCAAGGTACACAGCAGGTAACTAAGATAGTGCTGTGTTTAGTTACCCGATGTGTACCTTAGTTATTAGCCTTTTGCCGCTTACAGGCTGGTAACCAGGGCACACAGCGGGTAACAAGGACAGAGCTATGCTTAGTTACCTGATGTGTACCTTAGTTACCAGCCTTCTCCCACTTACCCAGCGATGTGGTGGTGGCTCCTTGGTTCCTGGTCGCTGAGGAGATCTGCCTGTTTGACAGCTCCCCAGCGACCACACAGCGATGTTCCTGGTAATTGTCGGGATCGCTGGAACATCGCTGTGTGTGAAGTACCCTATGTTGTGTGCGCTGCCATGTCAGGGTGAGCACCTGTTTAGCAAAGTGCTTGATGAAATTCTCACCAAAGCGGCAGAACGAAAGAAGGGCTTCCCTTATCCATCTGTTCCATCCTATAGGACAGAGGTCCCCAACTCCAGGCCTCGAGGGCCGCCAACAGTGCAGGATATCAGTATTGCACAGGTGCTAATGTGATCAAATGCACAGGTAATGATTGCAATACTAAGGAGACCCTGAAAACATGCACTGTTGGCGGCCCTCGAGGCCTGGATTTGGGGACCCCCTGCTATAGGAGAACCTTCCATTCGGCCAGAAGTGGCCTTATAGAGACTGGGACTGATGGGAGAGCAAGGAGGCCAGACCAAAAGGTGCTCTTTTTGGTGGTTCCTCCTTTAAGGGCGAAAACAAATCCCGCTAGACCTGACTCCCCGGTGGGTGGCAGGTTGAGATATTTTAATAATGCATAGAGGCATATTCCATCTACTCCCTGGATCCTGTACCTAGGTTAATCTCATCCCTCAGGATTCCTTTGCGAGGTCTCCTCCATCCCCTCCACACCGGCACGCTCTTGAGTCAGACGTCCGGAGCCTGGGAGATAAGCATGTCCTGGTGGAAGTCCAGCGGACCAGGAGGGAGGGGGATTTTATTCCTCTCTGTTCTTGGTCTCTAAGCCTGTTGGTTCTTGCAGAACTATCATAAATGTAAAGATATTGAACACCTTTCTACGTTTCCATACTTTGAAAATGGAGTCTATAAGGTCTACAATGAAGCTCTTATTCCCCAGATGCTTCATAACAGTCTTGGACCTGTATGATGCCTATTACTAGTTCTTTAGAAAAAGCAGATGACTCCTCAAACTTAGAAGAATTGAAAGCCATGCTCCACGCCTTGCATCACTTTCTTCCACAGCTGCGGGGACTCACGTCAGAGCTCTATCAGACAACACAACATCTGTCGCATATATCAATCGGCAAGGCGGCACTCCATCAAGGAGTGTGATGTCTCCTACAGGGGAGATCCTCAAATTGGCCAAATCCCATCTCCTGTCGCTCTCAGCCCTTCACATCAGGGGTGTGGACAATACCAGGGCAGACCTCCTAAGTTGCCATACTCTTCATCAGGGAGAGTGGGTTCTGTGTTACCAGATGTTCAGGAAAATGGTGAACCTGTGGGGTCTCCCAGAAATAGACCTGTTCACTACCAGCGAAGTTTGCCGCTCTGAATACGGCAGACCCACCGGAGATGGTCAACTCGCTACAGGCTCCGTGGGACTATCATCTGGCCTATGCATTCCCATCAATGGCCCTGATTCCTCTAGTGATCAGGAAGATCGGGGAGGAAGGGGCGAGAGTGATCGTCATCGCTCCTTTATGGCCAAGGAGGCCGTGGTTTTCGTGGCTGAGAGCCATGTCTGTATCAGACCCTTGCATCCTACCATCAGATCTGGGCCTGCTATCTTGGTCCATTTCGTCACCCTCAGGTGAGGGGTCTCCACTTGACGGCATGGAACTTGAGGTTACGAGGGTTTCTCAGAAAACCTAAATATATCCTAGCTATAGAGTCCTTCCTACTCTGCAGAAGAGTATGAGAGTGTGGAGGAAATTCCTACATTGTCACACGGCCGCTTTTTCCAATGAGCTGCCAATCGCAGCTGTCCTGGAGTTTCTGCAGAAGGGTCGGGAGTTAGGCCTCAGTCAGCACCTTGAAAGTTCACATTTCTGTTTTAGGGGCCTTGTACCGCCATCATATTGCTGGGGATAGATGGGTTTCCCGTTCTATTGCTGCATGTGAACGTAGCACCCTGGCCCATATAGCTAGCGTCCCTGCTTGGGACTTGAATCTTGTCTTTGAGGCCCTTATAGATCCGCCTTTAGCATCAGCTGACTCTCACTTCAGCCGGGAGACTTAGTGATATACAGGCTCTATCCATAGATCCTCCCTCTCCGTCTATCCTTCCAGATAGGTTAGTGCTGAAGTCGGATCCACCCTACCGCCGTAGGAGTCAGGGAGATGTTTCTTCCTTGTTCTCTGACCCTTCCACTCCTGAGGAGCGCAGGTTTCGCACCCTTGATATTAGGAGATCAGTCTTACACTATATAGATAGACCCCAGGCCTGGAGGTAGAGGAGGGCTTGTTCGCATACTTTCGGACCACAGTAAAGGGTCTGGAGTCACAAAGAGCCCTCTGTCATGGTGGATCAGGGACGCCATCTGCCTGGCTTACTCCATAAAAGGTGAGGACCCTCCGGACGGAGTACAAGCCCATTCAGCTCGGGGTATGGCTTCCTCCTGGGCTGAGAAGACGGACATGGATGTGTAAGGCGGACACATGGTCTTCACCGTCCACCTTTTACACCCACTATAGACTGGACCTGCCTTCATTCGGGAGATCCGTCCTCAGTACGGGCGTCCCTCCCAGGGGATGGTTCCCTGAATATCTCTCCAGTAGGTGCTGTCGTGGACTCCATAAAACACCATTACCGGTAAGTAATCTAGGCTTTTATATTAATATTTAGCAGAATTAATTTCGGCCTCCATAACAGTCACGGCGTCTTATGTGTCCCCTCGCGGTAAATTAATTGCCCACCCCTGATATAAGCGGATTTTTGACCACATCAAAGTTGAATGTATGGGAGAATGAAGAGTCTGTAATAATATCTAATAAGAACCTGATTGGTGCAAAATGATTAGTGAAACCCAAATGCAAGTCCCCCGCAGCCAATCAGAGTGAAGCTTTCTTGTGAGCGCCGTCCTGTGAAAGGGTTTGATGACGCCTGTGCTTCTCTCCTGCTTTATGATGATCAGATCCATCTTACTCATACACTGCTGCTCCCTGTTATCAGCCAATGCGGACAGCAGGGAGGCGGGCGGCAGGGTGTATACATGAGAGGGAGGCGGGCGGCAGGGTGTATACATGAGAGGGAGGCGGACGGCAGGGCGTATACATGAGAGGGAGGCGGACGGCAGGGCGTATACATGAGAAGGAGGCGGACGGCAGGGGTATACATGAGAGGGAGGCGGACGGCAGGGCGTATACATGAGAGGGAGGCGGACGGCAGGGCGTATACATGAGAGGGAGGCGGACGGCAGGGCGTATACATGAGAGGGAGGCGGACGGCAGGGCGTATACATGAGAGGGAGGCGGACGGCAGGGCGTATACATGAGAGGGAGGCGGACGGCAGGGCGTATACATGAGAGGGAGGCGGACGGCAGGGCGTATACATGAGGGAGGCGGAGGCAGGCGTATACATGAGGAGGGAGGCGGAACGGCAGGGCGTATACATGAGAGGGAGGCGGACGGCAGGGCGTTTTACATGAGAGGGAGGCGGACGGCAGGGCGTATACGAGAGGGAGGCGGACGGCAGGGCGTATACGAGAGGGAGGCGGACGGCAGGGCGTATACATGAGAGGGAGGCGGACGGCAGGGCGTATACATGAGAGGGAGGCGGACGGCAGGGCGTATACATGAGAGGGAGGCGGACGGCAGGGCGTATACATGAGAGGGAGGCGGACGGCAGGGCGTATACATGAGAGGGAGGCGGACGGCAGGGCGTATACATGAGAGGGAGGCGGACGGCGGTCAGGCGCGTTATACATGAGAGGGAGGCGGACGGCAGGCGTATTCATGAGGGAGACCATCCGTAGGGCGTATAGGTGACACGAGTGACAGGAGGAGGAATGGAGATCCATGACATCCATATCTTTGCCCAGTGACTCAACTTGAAGTTTATAGAGCCCCAAATACTGCAAGTCTATTCCCTATAAGCCAAAGGGACTTTGGGCCCCCCCAGGCTCCAGGACCCGGGTGTGATGACATCCTCTGCGCCTGCTGTGGTTACGCCTCTGTCTATACCTGATTTCCCCTTGTAATAGTTCCGGAGCGTTATAAGGTGACCCCCATGTTATAAGGTGACCCCCGTATAATAAGGTGACCCCCTCCCTGTGTTATAAGGTGACCCCCCCCGTGTTATAAGGTGACCCCCCGTGTTATAAGGTGACCCCCGTTATACTGACCTGCCTTTTCTCTCTAGTTGATGGCAGCCTTAGCCATGATCGGACCCCCGAACCCTCGCACGGACCCCGAGTGCTGCAGCATCCTGCACGGTCTGGTGGCCGCGGTGGAGTCTCTGTGTAAGGTGACGGACTATCAGCACGAGGCGCGGACCACGCTGATGGAGAACGCGGAGCGCGTGGCCAACAGAGGACGGATCATCTGCCTGACCAACGCCAAGAGGTGCGAACCCCAATATACATAGTCTCTGCTGGGGGGACTCCTCCCTGTGTCACTGAGGGGGGTCTCCACTATACCGAGTCTCTAACATTCACATTCCTGGTGTCTCTCCAGTGACAGTCACGTCCAGATGTTGGAGGATTGTGTCAGCGAAACCATCCACGAGCACAACAAGCTGGCGGCTGGATCAGATAAGTAAGTGCCCCCCACACCCCACCCACTCACCCCACATGTACCCACCATGGATGGCATCTAATAATAGGTGTCTGATTCAGTCTCATGCAGATCCAGAAATGTGAGCTGGTGCTGATCCACACATATCCGGTGGGGGAAGACAGTCTGGTGTCAGATCGCCCCAAGAAAGAGGTAAATATAGTGAGTCGCCCTGTATTTTTGTATACAAAGAGCTCCCCCTAGTGGTGACTGCAGACAGGATCTTATCATGTGTCTGTATACAGGGAGTTCCCCCTAGTGGTGACTGCAGACAGAATCTTATCATGTATCTCTGTATACAGGGAGCTCCCCCTAGTGGTGACTGCAGACAGGATCTTATCATGTATCTCTGTATACAGGGAGCTCCCCCTAGTGGTGACCGCAGACAGAATCTTATCATGTATCTCTGTATACAGGGAGCTCCCCCTAGTGGTGGCTGCAGACAGGATCTTATCATGTATCTCTGTATACAGGGAGCTCCCCCTAGTGGTGACTGCATTCAGGATCCTATCATGTATCTCTGTATACAGGGAGCTCCCCCTAGTGGTGACTGCAGACAGGATCTTATTATGTATCTCTGTATACAGGGAGCTCCCCCTAGTGGGGACTGCAGACATGATCTTGTCATGTATCTCTGTATACAGGGAGCTCCTCCTGGTGGTGACTGCAGACAGAATCCTATCATGTATCTTTGTATACAGGGAGCTCACCCCAATGGTGACTGCAGACAGAATCTTATCATGTATCTTTGTATACAGGGAGCTCCCCCTAGTGGTGGCTGCAGACAGGATCTTATTATGTATCTCTGTATACAGGGAGCTCCCCCTAGAGGTGACTGCAGACAGGATCTTATTATGTATCTCTGTATACAGGGAGCTCCCCCTAGTGGTGACTGCAGACAGAATCTTATCATGTATCTCTGTATACGGGGAGCTCCCCCTAGTGGTGGCTGCAGACAGGATCTTATCGTGTATCTCTGTATACAGGGAGCTCCCCCTAGTGGTGACTGCAGACAGGATCTTATCATGTATCTCTGTATACAGGGAGCTCCCCCTAGTGGTGGCTGCAGACAGAATCTTATCATGTATCTCTGTATACAGGGAGCTCCCCCTAGTGGTGACTACAGACAGGATCTTATCATGTATCTCTGTATACAGGGAGTTCCCCCTAGTGGTGACTGCAGACAGAATCTTATCATGTATCTCTGTATAGAGGGAGCTTCCCCTAATGGTGACTGCAGAAAGGATCTTATTATGTATCTCTGTATACAGGGAGCTCCCCCTAGTGGTGACTGCAGACAGGATCTTATCATGTGTCTCTGTATACAGGGAGCTCCCCCTAGTGGTGACTGCAGACAGGATCTTATCATGTATCTCTGCATACAGGGAGCTCTCCCTAGTGGTGACTGCAGACAGGATCTTATCATGTATCTCTGTATACAGGGAGCTCCCCCTAGTGGTGGCTGCAGGCAGAATCTTATCATGTATCTCTGTATACAGGGAGCTCCCCCTAGTGGTGACTGCAGACAGAATCTTATCATGTATCTCTGTATACAGGGAGCTCCCCCTAGTGGTGGCTGCAGACAGGATCTTATCATGTATCTCTGTATACAGAGAGCTCCCCCTAGTGGTGACTGCAGACAATCTTATGTATCTCCTGTATACAGGGAGCTCCCCCTAGTCGTGGATACAGACACTGTGACTTCATGGCTCTTTCCTCCTCAGCTTTCCTCTGCGTTGACCAGCGAGGTGCACAGCGTCCGTGCCGGCAGACATCTTGCCACGAAGCTCAACCACCTGGTCCAGCTGCACTTTGACTTGGCCTCCACCACCATAACGAACATCCCCATGAAGGTGAGGCCGCCGCGCCCCGTCTTCAGTCGCACTTTATGCTTCTTATTTTTTTTCTTCTGTTTTTTCATTTTTTTTAAATTATTATTTATGTGATTTTTTTTTTTTTTACATTTTTTTTTTATATTTATTTGAATTTTTTTCTTTTATTTTTCCTCTCCATATCATATTTTTCTGTTTCTTACTAGCCCACAATCAGTGTCTGTGATCAGGTTAGTACATTTTGGAAACTGCCTCTCTCCAATACAAAAACCGGCCCCAGATGAAGCCGCTTCAATATATATAAAAATACGTGAAAAATTAAACCCCCTCCCCCATCCCCCTCTCTGGGGGTCGTAGCTGCGTAGATCTCCCCGTCTTGTGTATTGTGGTGTCTTCTCCGTGTGTTTTTTGCCCGTTTTCTTCCCTCGTGTGACCTCTGGCGACCTCTAACCTGAGCTCGGAGCCTACTGGTTTTGCCGCCTTAAGAAAACTAACCAAAAAATTCCCGTTCTTCCCTATTGCTGAAATAATGTTTTATTTGCAGTGTCGTATTGTCTTCAACAGCATTGGCACTTGAAATAAAAAGTTGATAAAAAGTTTGGGGTACTCGCCGTAAAATCTCTTCTCGGAGCCTTCACACAGGACCATGGGTGTATGCTGCTGCCACTAGGAGGCGACACTAGGCAAATCAAAAACATTTAGCTCCCGGCAAGGAACCAAGCCAGTGTAGGGTGTAAGCAGTAGAAGAGATGAGCTGATAACCATAAACAGCAAATTCAACAAGGAAAAACGTCAATGCAGTGTAAAGGCATAAGCCAGAGCCGGACAGAGATGGCAAAACGATGAGTGGTGATAGGCTTGCCGAGTCGGCGGGAGTGGTGAGGCTTGCCGAGTCGGAGGGAGTGGTGGGAGGCTTGCCGAGTCGGAGGGAGTGGTGGGAGGCTTGCCGAGTCGGAGGGAGTGGTGGTAGGCTTGCCGAGTCGGAGGGAGTGGTGGTAGGCTTGCCGAGTCGGAGGGAGTGGTGGGAGGCTTGCCGAGTCGAGGGAGTGGTGGGAGGCTTGCCGAGTCGGAGGAGTGGTGGGAGGCTTGCCGAGTCGGAGGGAGTGGTGGTAGGCTTGCCGAGTCGGAGGGAGTGGTGGGAGGCTTGCCGAGTCGGAGGGAGGGTGGGAGGCTTGCCGAGTCGGAGGGAGCGGTGGGAGGCTTGCCGAGTCGTAGGGAGCGGTGGGAGGCTAGCCGAGTCGGAGGGAGCGGTGGGAGGCTTGCCGAGTCGGAGGGAGCGGTGGGAGGCTTGCCGAGTCGGAGGGAGCGGTGGGAGGCTTGCCGAGTCGGAGGGAGCGGTGGGAGGCTTGCCGAGTCGGAGGGAGCGGTGGGAGGCTTGCCGAGTCGGAGGGAGCGGTGGGAGGCTTGCCGAGTCGGAGGGAGCGGTGGGAGGCTTGCCGAGTCGGAGGGAGCGGTGGGAGGCTTGCCGAGTCGGAGGGAGCGGTGGGAGGCTTGCCGAGTCGGAGGGAGCGGTGGGAGGCTTGCCGAGTCGGAGGGAGCGGTGGGAGGCTTGCCGAGTCGGAGGGAGCGGTGGGAGGCTTGCCGAGTCGGAGGGAGCGGTGGGAGGCTTGCCGATTCGGAGGGAGCGGTGGTAGGCTTGCCGATTCGGAGGGAGCGGTGGTAGGCTTGCCGAGTCGGAGGGAGCGGTGGGAGGCTTGCCGAGTCGGAGGGAGCGGTGGGAGGCTTGCCGAGTCGGAGGGAGTGGTGGGAGGCTTGCCGAGGATGGTCGCTCCGTGCGCATGTCAACTCGCTTTTCTTTGGAAAAATAATGCGACCACAGCGGGTGTCGATGACCATCCCTAGAAGGTTAGACTCTGGGTTGTTAGTCAGACGTGACTTCTTTCGATCTATCATTCAGCCCACATGAGTCCGTGTGTCCAGCCCGATCTGGAGACTGCTGTCACCGTCCATGAAGGAAGCTCTCGTGATGAGCAGATTGTGTAAGTAGGGAATGATTATGACGCCCCCGGGCCGGAGAATGGTCATGACGGCCACCAAGACCTTGGTGAAAAAAAACCAGAGGGGCCGGGGACAAACCAAAGGGAGAGCAACAAACTGAAAGCATTGATGTACTCTGCAATTGGGGGTGTGCAGGTCTGTGTCCTGGGTGTGTACAGGCGCCAGCAATCCTCCCTGTTCCATGGACGCAATGACGGCTCTGAGAGATTCCATACGGAATGGTCAGACCCAAACCGAGCGGTGTAACCTCTTGAGGTCCAGTATTGGTCCTGAGACACTAAGCAAAAGAACGGGCTGAGTTTCCTGCTGGGCTCAGGGTGTTCACTGCTGAGGAGGGGCTAAAAAGTTTTGTTTTGCCTAGTGTCGCCTCCTAGTGGCAGCAGCAGCGCACACCCTGTGTCCCCCAATGAAGCGAGAGAACATTCTTTCCAAGGACAAATGTATCCGCTGTGTATCAGCGCATCATCCGCTGTGTGGCTGTCATCATGGAGGCCAAGTGGCTTCTGCCCTAAAAATAATGGAAAAGAAAGTTTAACAGCTGAACGAATCCACGATTGACAAAGTGATTCTTTCATTAATTAATTATTATAATTCTTTTCTATTTACAGCGTAACTTTTATCTTAATTGTAGACATGGAAATTCTGGCTGGAATATTATGAGAGTATTATCCTCCAGAGCTGCACTCACTATTCTGCTGGTGCAGTCACTGTGTACATACATTACATTACTGATCCTGAGTTACCTCCTGTATTATACTCCAGAGCTGCACTCACTATTCTGCTGGTGCAGTCACTGTGTACATACATTACATTACTGATCCTGAGTTACCTCCTGTATTATACTCCAGAGCTGCACTCACTATTCTGCTGGTGCAGTCACTGTGTACATACATTACATTACTGATCCTGAGTTACCTCCTGTATTATACTCCAGAGCTGCACTCACTATTCTGCGGGTGCAGTCACTGTGTACATACATTACATTACTGATCCTGAGTTACCTCCTGTATTATACCCCAGAGCTGCACTCACTATTCTGCTGGTGCAGTCACTGTGTATATACATTACATTACTGATCCTGAGTTACCTCCTGTATTATACTCCAGAGCTGCACTCACTATTCTGCTGGTGCAGTCACTGTGTACATACATTACATTACTGATCCTGAGTTACCTCCTGTATTATACTCCAGAGCTGCACTCACTATTCTGCTGGTGCAGTCACTGTGTACATACATTACATTACTGATCCTGAGTTACCTCCTGTATTATACTCCAGAGCTGCACTCACTATTCTGCTGGTGCAGTCACTGTGTACATACATTACATTACTGATCCTGAGTTACCTCCTGTATTATACCCCAGAGCTGCACTCACTATTCTGCTGGTGCAGTCACTGTGTACATACATTACATTACTGATCCTGAGTTGCCTCCTGTATTATACTCCAGAGCTGCACTCACTATTCTGCTGGTGCAGTCACTGTGTACATACATTACTGATCCTGAGTTACCTCCTGTATTACACTCCAGAGCTGCACTCACTATTCTGCTGGTGCAGTCACTGTGTACATACATTACATTACTGATCCTGAGTTACCTCCTGTATTATCCTCCAGAGCTGCACTCACTATTCTGCTACATACATTACTATTTCTGTATTATAGACATTTGCCCCTTTGTATTTTGGCCAGAATTTCCCCTGTGCAGTGACTGGTAGCAGCGGTTTTGTCTGTACCTCCCTCCCGCCGTTGTTGGCGCCGCTGATCTTCGTTTCCCTCCTCGTTTCATTTCTTCTGTTTTCTGTGTTTCATGTATGAAGGAAGAGCAGCACGCGAACACCTCGGCCAACTACGACGTGGAGCTGCTTCACCACAAGGAGGCGCACGTAGAGTTCATAAAAAGTGGTATGTGCTCTGCGAAATGGCCTGCAGCCTCCCCCTCCTCCACATTGTCCTGAAATACTCTGTGCTGCTTACAATCCATTCCTGTGTTTCCTCATATCATCTGTCATAGCAGCTCCTGATGCCAACATCTCATAAATAGGCGCAAAATGTGCTGTGCTGAAATACTCTGTGCT
The DNA here is from genome assembly GCA_033576535.1 of Allobates femoralis. Taxonomy (NCBI): domain Eukaryota; kingdom Metazoa; phylum Chordata; class Amphibia; order Anura; family Aromobatidae; genus Allobates; species Allobates femoralis. The sequence goes on along the minus strand of JARQOC010000004.1, from coordinate 611,718,982 downwards.
GCTGTGAATCCTGCTTTTTACCCTCTGTGACCTACCCCTGTCATTTGTTCTTCTATTATACACTGTTGTCTGCTGAAATACTCTGTGCTGCTGTGAATCCTGCTTTTTACCCTCTGTGACCTACCCCTGTCATTTGTTCTCCTTACATTATACACTGTTGTCTGCTGAAACACTCTGTGCTGCTGGGAGCCGCCTGCCCACTACTTACACATTCTCTCTGTGCTCCCCAACCCGCCTTCATTTTCACAATCTCGTCAGTCACCCCTGTCTCCATCCAGTCATTATACCGCTTCATTCCTGAAATACTCTGTGCTGCTGAATATCAATGGGCCGTTGGTTTAAAGAGAAAAAAAGAGAAAAACGTTCCCCAACCAAGGAATAAAAATCGACTGAGATGCATAATTATTATTTATTTATTCTTTTTACTCTCAGGAGACGGACATGTCAGCAACAGCCGAGAGCCCACCCTTAAAGAGACGGTCACTTTAAAATGGTGCACGCCGAGGACGAACAGCGTGGGTGAGTGGGGAGAGGGGAGAGGGAGAGATGAGGTCTTTAAAAATACTAGAAATACTTGACACAAGGCGTCAGTTGTGGGCAAATCTAGATTTTGTAGTTCTGCGGGGGCGGGGCTTCTACTACTTAACCAATAGAAAGTCTAGCTTATGTTTTCATATCTATTTCCCCCCCCCCCCCTCCATAGAGCTGCATTATTGCACCGGTGCATTCCGTATCTCTCCTGTGGACGTGAACAGCCGGCCGTCATCCTGCCTCACTAACTTCCTATTAAACGGTGAGATCTATAAGTATTATAGAGGAGCTGCAGCCCCGCCCATGAGGAGCTGTGTTAATTTAATTTCGCTGTTCGATCACTCTCAGGTCGGTCGGTGCTTTTGGAACAACCGCGGAAGTCGGGCTCTAAGGTGATCAGTCACATGCTGAGCAGCCACGGAGGGGAGATCTTCCTACACGTCCTGAGCAGCTCCCGCTCCATCCTGGAGGACCCCCCGTCCATAAGCGAGGGCTGCGGGGGGAGGGTCACCGACTACAGGATTACGGTACGGAAGAGGCATAGTTTAATCGGTTCGTTCATTGGTACTGCTTAGATTCCGCAGCCGCTCCTCCTGGCATCTAAGGGGGTTAACAACTTATATTGGTGCCATTTTTAACCCAAAAAGTAACTGGAGGATGAGCCAAATTAACGAGATAGAAATTGATTTTATTGGCAATAACATATAGGCAATACAAACAAACAGAATGGCCGTATACCTCCTCAGGGAACCAAACCCCATACAGAGCGCTCTCCTCATATACAAGGATCCTTAATATTATATGGGACAGATAACATTAATCAACGTAGCAATAAGATTCCAGTATATACACAGTTAAAATAAGCAGATTTTACTCTTAATATCCACCACCTATATTAGCTTAACACTATCTATTCCTTAGCTGACTAATTATATATGTAATATACCGACGACTAAAGGAGACAAAACCAATCTAATAAAAGAATATTTATTAAACAACCCAAAAAGTCTACAATATTATATATATATACGAATACACAACACAGTACCGTATGCAATAATACAATAACGAACACTATACCCCGCCCTCGTTAACTAAAAATACATCCACACAATATTGATCACACCCGCCCTCCTGACACTAAACTATCCCTGAACGTAAGGGGTTAAGACAGCAAAGCAATAAGGGGTTAACGCAGAAATGCAAGAATTAACATACAATGTAGGGGTAAGCAAGGGGTTAATACGGAGCAGAGGGAAACCAAGGGTTACAAGTGTCAGGCAGGGAAGCAGAGGGTTAGAATGCAGGCGCAGGGGAAGATTCCATACTTCACACTGTGTGGTTGATGTTGGACGCTGCAGATAACACAGGACGATGCTGGATGTCCTAAGACACGGAGGCTGGGAGCTGCAGGAGGCGAGGATTTAGAGGACAGGGAGGTGCGTGGCAGGTGGGGGGGGATGAGATCAGGACAGAGGGAGAGACAGATCATTGTGCGTGGTCTGCGGTAAGAGAGAGTGTAGATCGTACCAGGGTAAGTGCACGTCAGACAGTCCCCCTCGTGCACCTGCGAGGGGGGGAACGAGGGCACGCTCACACCCTGCACTCTGTGACGTGTGATATGATTACATCACTACAGTCTTCAGACCACAGCAGAGAGCGGATCCTGACACTATAATGGATCTATTATCTCTTATACTGGCAGCCTTTAGTCGTCCTCTGATAGGGTGATTTGACCATGACAGATGTCCTTTCACAAGATTGACACTTGTCAGCCTCGTTTGGTATACATAGACTGACAGACCGAATAGAGGTAACTTCAAAAGGGGACCGGTGTGTGGGATCTGAAGACATCATTAAGTGTAAATGTGGAGGGAGATTTATTGTGGAACACCAGTACACAGCTGGACACATATATAAGATTATCTCAGCTCAGGAGATGTGGTATGATCAGACCATGTCCCTGTACGGTCAGACACATCAATTACACAGTACACAGCAGGACACATATATAAGATTATCTCAGCACAGGAGATGTGGTACGATCAGACCATGTGCCTGTACGGCCAGACACATTCATTACACAGTACACAGCAGGACACATATATAAGATTATCTCAGCACAGGAGATGTGGTATGATCAGACCATGTTCCTGTACAGTCAGACACATCCATTACACAGTACATAGCAGGGACACATATATAAGATTATCTCAGCACAGGAGATGTGGTATGATCAGACCATGTCCCTGTATGATCAGACACATTCATTACACAGTACATAGCAGGGGCACATATATAAGATTATCTCAGCACAGAAACATTTTTCTTAATCACATCCAATTGTGGAAATTATTAATTTTGCAAGATTTATTGATTAAATTTAAAACCTTATTTGTGGGGGGAAAACCCCTTACGTAGCCGCCCCTTTACTCTGTTTTACCATTAAGATGCTGCGCCCATCAGTGAACATACATCTAAGCGGGTTGTATGGGCTGGTGGGGTTTTTCTCAGTGCAGTGTTATTTTTTTCTCCTATATTTTTAGGATTTCGGGGAGTTCATGAGGGAGAACCGTCTGATGCCGTTCCTGGAGCCCCGCTACAAGCTGGACGGCGGTGCGGAGGTTCCCGTGGAGCGGGCCAAGTGCCAGCTGGAGAGGTACACCCGCTACTGGCCCATGATCATCTCACAGACCACCATCTTCAACATGCAGGCGGTGAGTGCCGGGCGTCCGGATAACAGGGACCTGATGGGGAAAAGTCATGGAGGCCGACAGTGACATCCGTCTGTCCGTCCGTCCTCCGCAGGTGGTGCCGCTCGCCAGCGTCATCGTGAAGGAGGCTCTGACCGAGGACGACGTCCTCAACTGCCAGAAAACCATCTACAACCTGGTGGACATGGAGAGGAAGAACGACCCGCTGCCCATATCCACTGCCGGCACCCGGGGGAAGGGGCCCAAGAGGTATGTGCACTGCTGAGGGCTTCGTTACAGTGTGCCAGAGCAGGAGGAGGGGGCTGGTGAGGGCTGTAAGATCAATGGATGGGGCAGATCCAGGGTGGGGCCTATAAGATCAATGGATGGGGCAGATCCAGGGTGAGGCTATAAGAACAATGGATGGGGCAGATCCAGGGTGAGGGCTATAAGAACAATGGATGGGGCAGATCCAGGGTGAGGGCTATAAGAACAATGGATGGGGCAGATCCAGGGTGAGGGCTATAAGAACAATGGATGGGGCAGATCCAGGGTGAGGGCTATAAGATCAATGGATTGGGCAGATCCAGGGTGAGGGCTATAAGAACAATGGATGGGGCAGATCCAGGGTGGGGGCTATAAGAACAATGGATGGGGCAGATCCAGGGTGGGGGCTATAAGAACAATGGATGGGGCAGATCCAGGGTGGGGGCTATAAGAACAATGGATGGGGCAGATCCAGGGTGAGGCTATAAGAACAATGGATGGGGCAGATCCAGGGTGAGGGCTATAAGAACAATGGATGGGGCAGATCCAGGGTGAGGCTATAAGAACAATGGATGGGGCAGATCCAGGGTGGGGGCTATAAGAACAATGGATGGGGCAGATCCAGGGTGGGGGCTATAAGAACAATGGATGGGGCAGGTCTAGGGTGGGGGCTATAAGAACAATGGATGGGGCAGATCCAGGGTGAGGGCTATAAGAACAATAGATGGGGCAGATCCAGGGTGGGGGCTATAAGAACAATGGATGGGACAGATCCAGGGGGGGCTATAAGAACAATGGATGGGGTAGATCCAGGGGGGGGCTATAAGAACAATGGATGGGGCAGATCCAGGGTGAGGGCTATAAGAACAATGGATGGGGTAGGTCTAGGGTGGGGGCTATAAGAACAATGGATGGGGCAGATCCAGGGTGAGGGCTATAAGAACAATAGATGGGGCAGATCCAGGGTGGGGGCTATAAGAACAATGGATGGGACAGATCCAGGGGGGCTATAAGAACAATGGATGGGGTAGATCCAGGGGGGGGCTATAAGAACAATGGATGGGGCAGATCAGGGGGGGGCTATAAAAACAATGGATGGGGCAGATCCAGGGTGAGGCTATAAGAACAATGGATGGGGCAGATCCAGGGTGAGGGCTATAAAAACAATGGATGGGGCAGATCCAGGGGGGGCTATAAGAACAATGGATGGGGTAGATCCAGGGTGAGGGCTATATAGTGAGGGATATATATATATATATATATGTCTGTGTGCGGCGCTCCTATGAAACACCCACCATGACAGCCAGGGGCGAGCTGGCCCAGGTGGCAGGGGGGCAAGTGCCCCCTGGGCTGGTGGTATAGTCCACATCTAGGGCCGCCCCCAACAGAAACGGGCCGGCCGCGGGCGTCACTTTGCGGCCGGCACATGACGCGAGACGGCCCGGCCGCGGGAGTTGCTCTGTGACGCTGGAAGTCTCTGATCAGGTAAGGGCTGATAGCACCCCCCCCCCCCCCCCCCGCTTCTCAAGTCAGACCTGACAGCACCCCCCCCGACCCGCTTCTCAAGTCCGACCTGACAGCACCCCCCCCCCCCCCGCTTCTCAAGTCAGACCTGACAGCACCCCCCTCCCCCCCCGCTTCTCAAGTCAGACCTGACAGCCCCCCCCCCCGCTTCTCAAGTCAGGGCCGGCAGGGCAAATCTGCCACCCAGGGATGGAGGCTCCAGCCAGCCCCTGATGACAGCTGTCTCATCAGCTTGGATGTCGGGCTTCCAGCATCCTGGATCTGATCGGTGCTGTTAATCCTTTGGATCCCGATGTCAATTACTGACACTGGGATCAAAATCAGCCGCAGCGAGGAACGCTTTGTTCCCTGTTTGCATCGGAGATCCTGCAATAATATTGTGATCTCTCCGATGCTCACGTGACAGCCCAGGGTCCTGCCTTGACCCAGGAAGCGGTCATGGAGCACTTCCGGTGAGTGGTTGGCAGGCGCTGCCAACCACTCACCGTGCTCTATTCTGACAGATACCGATGTTGCTGCGGCTCATCAGTACCTGTCAGAAGTGATCGGACTGTGCAGCAGGGTGCCCCTCTATGAGGCTGTGTAAAAGATCGGATGTCCGGGGAGATGAGGGTTTGTGGGTCGGATGTCCGGGGAGATGAGGGTTTGTGGGTCGGATGTCCGGGGAGATGAGGGTTTGTGGGTCAGATGTCCAGGGAGATGAGGGTTTGTGGGTCGGATGTCCGGGGAGATGAGGGTTTGTGGGTCGGATCTTTGGGTTGATGAGGGTTTGTGGGTCGGATCTTTGGGTTGATGAGGGTTTGTGGGTCTGATGTCCGGGGAGATGAGGGTTTGTGGGTCTGATGTCCGGGGAGATGAGGGTTTTTGGGTCGGATGTTCGGGATGATGAGGGTTTGTGGGTCGGATCTTTGGGTTGATGAGGGTTTGTGGGTCTGATGTCCGGGGTGATGAGGGTTTGTGGGTCGGATGTCCGGGGAGATGAGGGTTTGTGGGTCTGATGTCCGGGGAGATGAGGGTTTGTGGGTCTGATGTCCGGGGAGATGAGGGTTTGTGGGTCGGATGTCCGGGGAGATGAGGGTTTGTGGGTCGGATGTCCGGGGAGATGAGGGTTTGTGGGTCGGATGTCCGGGGAGATGAGGGTTTGTGGGTCGGATGTCCGGGGAGATGAGGGTTTGTGGGGTCGGATCTTTGGGTTGATGAGGGTTTGTGGGTCTGATGTCCGGGGAGATGAGGGTTTGTGGGTCTGATGTACGGGGAGATGAGGGTTTGTGGGTCGGATGTACGGGGAGATGAGGGTTTGTGGGTCGGATGTCCGGGGAGATGAGGGTTTGTGGGTCGGATGTCCGGGGAGAATGAGGGTTTGTGGGTCGGATGTCCGGGGAGATGAGGGTTTGTGGGTCGGATGTCCGGGGAGATGAGGGTTTGTGGGTCGGATGTCCGGGGAGATGAGGGTTTGTGGGTCGGATGTCCGGGGAGATGAGGGTTTGTGGGTCGGATGTCCGGGGAGATGAGGGTTTGTGGGTCGGATGTTCGGGGTGATGAGGGTTTGTGGGTCGGATCTTTGGGTTGATGAGGTTTGTGGGTCTGATGTCCGGGGTGATGAGGGTTTGTGGGTCTGATGTCCGGTGTGATTAGGGTTTGTGGGTCTGATGTCCGGGGAGATGAGGGTTTGTGGGTCTGATGTCCGGGGAGATGAGGGTTTGTGGGTCGGATGTCCGGGAGATGAGGGTTTGTGGGTCGGATGTCCGGGGAGATGAGGGTTTGTGGGTCGGATGTCCGGGGAGATGAGGGTTTGTGGGTCGGATGTCCGGGGAGATGAGGGTTTGTGGGTCGGATGTCCGGGGAGATGAGGGTTTGTGGGTCGGATGTCCGGGGAGATGAGGGTTTGTGGGTCGGATGTCCGGGGAGATGAGGGTTTGTGGGTCTGATGTCCGGGGTGATGAGGGTTTGTGGGTCTGATGTCTGGGGTGATGAGGGTTTTGTGGCCTGATGTCCGGGGTGATGAGGGTTTGTGGGTCTGATGTCCGGGGTGATGAGGGTTTGTGGGTCGGATCTTTGGGTTGATGAGGGTTTGTGGGTCTGATGTCCGGGGAGATGAGGGTTTGTGGGTCTGATGTCCGGGGTGATGAGGGTTTGTGGGTCTGATGTCCGGGGAGATGAGGGTTTGTGGGCCTGATGTCCGGGTGATGAGGGTTTGTGTGGTCGGATCTTTGGGTTGATGAGGGTTTGTGGGTCGGATGTCCGGGGTGATGAGGGTTTGTGGGTCGGATGTCCGGGGTGATGAGGGTTTGTGGGTTGGATGTCGGGGGAGATGAGGGTTTGTGGGTCGGATGTCCGGGGAGATGAGGGTTTGTGGGTCTGATGTCCGGGGAGATGAGGGTTTGTGGGTCTGATGTCCGGGGAGATGAGGGTTTGTGGGTCGGATGTCCGGGAGATGAGGGTTTGTGGGTCGGATGTCCGGGGAGATGAGGGTTTGTGGGTCGGATGTCCGGGGTGATGAGGGTTTGTGGGTCGGATCTTTGGGTTGATGAGGGTTTGTGGGTCTGATGTCCGGGGTGATGAGGGTTTGTGGGTCGGATGTCCGGGTGATGAGGGTTTGTGGGTCGGATGTCCGGGGAGATGAGGGTTTGTGGGTCGGATGTCCGGGGAGATGAGGGTTTGTGGGTCGGATGTCCGGGGAGATGAGGGTTTGTGGGCCTGATGTCTGGGGTGATGAGGGTTTGTGGGTCGGATCTTTGGGTTGATGAGGGGTTGTGGGTCGGATGTCCGGGGTGATGAGGGTTTGTGGGTCGGATGTCCGGGGTGATGAGGGTTTGTGGGTTGGATGTCCGGGGTGATGAGGGTTTGTGGGTTGGATGTCCGGGGAGATGAGGGTTTGAGGGTCGGATGTCCGGGGAGATGAGGGTTTGTGTGTCTGATGTCCGGGGAGATGAGGGTTTGTGTGTCTGATGTCCGGGGAGATGAGGGTTTGTGGGTCTGATGTCCGGGGAGATGAGGGTTTGTGGGCCTGATGTCCGGGGTGATGAGGGTTTGTGGGTCGGATCTTTGGGTTGATGAGGGTTTGTGGGTCGGATGTCCGGGGTGATGAGGGTTTGTGGGTCGGATGTCCGGGGAGATGAGGGTTTGTGGGTCGGATGTCCGGGGTGATGAGGGTTTGTGGGTCGGATGTCCGGGGTGATGAGGGTTTGTGGGTCGGATGTCCGGGGAGATGAGGGTTTGTGGGTCGGATGTCCGGGGAGATGAGGGTTTGTGGGTCGGATGTTCGGAATGTTGACGGTTTGTGGGTCGGTGATTGGATGTTCTGGGTGATGAGGGTTTGTGGGTCGGATGTCCGGGGTGATGAGGGTTTGTGGGTCGGATGTCCGGGGAGATGAGGGTTTGTGGGTCGGATGTCCGGGGAGATGAGGGTTTGTGGGTCGGATGTTCGGAATGTTGACGGTTCGTGGGTCGGTGATTGGATGTTCTGGGTGATGAGGGTTTGTGGGTCAGATGTTCGGGGTGATGAGGTTTGGGGGTCGGATGTTCGGGATGATGAGGGTTGTCTGTCTCCCTCCTCCAGGGATGAGCAGTACCGGATCATGTGGAATGAGCTGGAGACGCTGGTGCGGGCTCACGTGAACAGCTCAGACAAGCACCAGCGGGTGATGGAGTGCCTGCAGGCGTGCCGGAGTAAGCCCCCCGAGGAGGAGGAGCGCAAGAAACGAGGCAGAAAGCGGGAAGACAAAGAGGACAAATCCGATAAAGGGGCGAAGGAGTACGACCATGAGAAGAAGTGGGCCGAGTCAGAGCGGTGAGTGGAGGTGGCTGATACCAGAGAGCAATAGATCGACCTACATGTGACGGGCAGTAAAGTCTTACATTTTTGGTTCCAGAATGAAAACGTCGATAGACCGAGAAAAAGAGGAGCTGATGGAGACGGAGGTGATCAAGGACTCCCCCGACTCTCCGGAGCCCCCCAATAAGAAGCCTCACATTGCGGTGGAGGATGCCACGCCGGTGGAGAAGTCTAAAGGTCGGTTAGATTAATTGGGTTGAAGTGTGGCCACAAAATAGGTGTCATCTACACTGGACCCCCCCATAATATGGGGTAACAAGCAGTAGGAATCCCCAGTGTCGGGGCTCTGACAACTCTTCTGGTCCCCTCCCCCGCAGGCCCCATGTCTCTGCTGTCTCTGTGGAGTAACAGGATAAATACCGCAAATTCCCGGAAGCACCAGGAGTTCGTCGGGCGGCTGAACTCTGTCAATAACAAGGCGGAGCTGTACCAACACCTGAAGGAGGAGAACGGGTGAGTGCGGGCGAAACCCCGGGGCTGATCACAATGAGACGGTCGCCCAATTGACTTTTCAGATATGTTCATTACAGGAATCTCAATAGTGTGTGAAGGGGCTGGCTAACCGCTCATTATAGTGGATAAACCAGCGCCCATTGAAAGGGCTGTGAAATGAGGCAGCCTGCTCCTTTACTAGCCAAGTTAGACAGCCTCCTTCGATACTGAGCAGATATTCATACTCCGAGAAGGGTGCAGGCCTAGATAATCAAATCCTCTATACATCCAGCCTCCTTCTCTATCTAAGCCGGCGCTCTTCATTGTTGTGGCAGATATCTATACACAGAGGGGGGTCCGGCCCAGGTAACAAAATGGAATCAGCCAGCCCCCTCCACACATTGCTAGAGGGAAATAGTAAAAGTTCTCTGGACCGATTATGAAAATAATCATGGCTGTGTTGTTTATAAAGGATCAGAAATATCTGTGCATGATTCTATGGGACGCCGACGACCCCTTTAATTGTAAGATCATCACCCGCAGCTCGTTGCTTCCAGGATACGGGGGGTGAGAACGGACCATGAGATCCGAGGACTGATCTCCTGCTCATTTCTGTTATTTCTTGTAGATCTGATGCCGTTGAGAATGGCAAGACGGGACGCCAGTGACCAGACCCCAGGGCCGCCCCCCAGCCGGGGAATCCCTGCGCCCCACCCGGGGAATCCCTGCGCCCCACCCGGGGAATCCCTGCGCCCCACCAGGGGAATCCCTGCGCCCCACCAGGGGAATCCCTGCGCCCCACCAGGGAATCCCTGCGCCCCACCAGGGGAATCCCTGCGCCCCACCAGGAAGACTCCTTCCCTATTTCACCTCTTTCTAGGATTTTCTACACATTGTAAATATGAAGAGGATCATGGGAAACTCCTCATTATTTTAATATGTCGAGGAGAAAAAAACACAAAGAACTCAGCAGTGTCTTTTCAATATATGAATTTTGGGTTGAAAAACCACTTTTTAAATAAGTAATAAAGATCAATTTTTTAATTACTGGACGGTTTAATTTTTTATCTTACAAATGTCATATATATACAGTGTTGGCCAAAAGTATTGACACCCCTGCAATTCTGTCAGATAATACTCAGTGTCTTCCTGAAAATGATTGCAATCACAAATTCTTTGCTATTATTATCTTCATTTAATTTGTCTTCAATGAAACAAACACAAAAACAATTGTCCTAAAGCCAAATTGGATCTAATTCCACCAAACATAAAGAAGGGGATGGACAAAAGTATTGGCACTGTTAGAAAAATCATGTGATGCTTCTCTAATTTGTGTAATTAACAGCACCTGTAACTTACCTGTGGCACCTAACAGGTGTTGGCAATAACTAAATCACACTTGCAGCCAGTTGACATGGATTAAAGTTGACTCAACCTCTGTCCTGTGTCCTTGTGTGTACCACATTGAGCATGGAGAAAAGAAAGAAGACCAAAGAACTGTCTGAGGACTTGAGAAACCAAATTGTGAGGAAGCATGAGCAATCTCAAGGCTACAAGTCCATCTCCAAAGACCTGAATGTTCCTGTGTCTACCGTGCGCAGTGTCATCAAGAAGTGTAAAGCCCGTGGCACTGTGGCTAACCTCCCTAGATGTGGACGGAAAAGAAAAATTGACAAGAAATTTCAATGCAAAATTGTGCGGATGGTGGATAAAGAACCTCGACTAACATCCAAACAAGTTCAAGCTGCCCTGCAGTCCGAGGGTACAACAGTGTCACCCCGTACTATCCGTCAGCATCTGAATGAAGAGGGACTGTATGGTAGGAGACCCAGGAAGACCCCACTTCTTACCCCGAGACATAAAAAAGCCAGGCTGGAGTTTGCCAAAACTTACCTGAGAAAGCCTAAACCGTTTTGGAAGAATGTTCTCTGGTCAGATGAGACAACAGTAGAGCTTTATGGGCAAAGGCCTCAACATAGAGTTTACAGGAGAACAAAAGAGGCATTCAAAGAAAAGAACACGGTCCCTACAGTCAGACATGGCGGAGGTTCCCTGATGTTTTGGGGTTGCTTTGCTGCCTCTGGCACTGGACTGCTTGACCGTGTGCATGGCATTATGAAGTCTGAAGACTAACAACACATTGTGCAGCATAATGTAGGGCCCAGTGTGAGAAAGCTGGGTCTCCCTCAGAGGTCATGGGTCTTCCTGACCCAAAACACACTTCAAAAAGCACAAGAAAATGGTGTGAGAGAAAGCACTGGAGACTTCTAAGGTGGCAGCAATGAGTCCAGACCTGAATCCCATAGAACACCTGTGGAGAGATCTAAAAATGGCAGTTTGGAGAAGGCAGCCTTCACATATCAGGGACCTGGAGCAGTTTGCCAAAGAAGAATGGTGTAAAATTCCAGCAGAGCATTGTAAGAAACTCATTGATGGTTACCGGAAGCGGTTGATCGCAGTTATTTTGGCTAAAGGTTGTGCAACCAAGTATTAGGCTGAGGGTGCCAATACTTTTGTCTGGCCCATTTTTGTACACACATAAAGACACACTCATATAAACATACATATACACATACACAGCAACGATGTTTGGACACTTGGGTATACAGAGATGGTGGCAGCGTGACACATCACACCGCCCCACTGCAAGGTTACAGTACTACGTCGGAGGGGAACTTGGTGGGAGCTAATAAAGTGGATAATGAGGTCTCTATTTTGTATGTAATAAAGGATTTCTCTTTTTTTTTTTTTTTTTTTTTCCGCTTTACTGAAAGTATTGCTAATGGCAGGCTGTCATACTAACGGCTGACATTTAGCAATAGGGCTTGATGTCAGCTGACAAACAAAGCTGACATCAACCCCTTTATTACTCAGTCTTCCACTGCTACACGGCAGCTGGAGCAGCAGGTTTAACGCCAGTTTCGGCATGTCTCATTGAGGCGCTAATTTGGAGGCGGCTGTTGGATGCAATTTTCAGCGTGCGAGGCCCAGAACACTTGGGCCTCCCCATGCTGAGAATTTCAGCCCCCAGCCACCTAGGTTACCTTGGCTGGCAACAGAAAATACAGAGAAGGCCACACCAATTTATTTTTCAATTATTTCTGTAATAAGAAAAAAAATAGGGCTTCCCTGAACTTTTCATTGCCAGCGACGCTAACACCAGGCAGCCGGGGTCAGCAGCCAGTAGCCTCTTGGTTTACCTGCGCTGGCAACAGCAAATACAGCAAAGCCCTACACATTCTTTACCAGTAAATTAAACACTTTATTAATTTAAAAAAAAACAAAAAACACAGGAACGGGGTAACTAAAAATACATTTATTTACATACATTGGGAGAGAGACTGCCAGCACCACAGAGCCTGTCCCCATTGTGACTTCAACGCCCTCCCCACCCCGTGCACTCTCTTCTCCCTTCTCTTTTGTACATAGGACCAGTATTATAGTAGTTATATTCTTGTATATAGGGACAGTATTATAGTAGTTATATTCTTGTATATAGGAGCAGTATTATAGTAGTTATATTCTTGTATATAGGGGCAGTATTATAGTAGTTATATTCTTGTACATAGGAGCAGTATTATAGTAGTTATATTCTTGTACATAGGAGCAGTATTATAGTAGTTATATTCTTGTATATAGGAGCAGTATTATAGTAGTTATATTCTTGTACATAGGAGCAGTATTATAGTAGTTATATTCTTGTATATAGGAGCAGTATTATAGTAGTTATATTCTTGTACATAGGAGCAGTATTATAGTAGTTATATTCTTGTATATAGGAGCAGTATTATAGTAGTTATATTCTTGTATATAGAGGCAGTATTATAGTAGTTATATTCTTGTATATAGGGGCAGTATTATAGTAGTTATATTCTTGTACATAGGAGCAGTATTATAGTAGTTATATTCTTGTACATAGGAGCAGTATTATAGTAGTTATATTCTTGTACATAGGAGCAGTATTATAGTAGTTATATTCTTGTATATAGGGGCAGTATTATAGTAGTTATATTCTTGTATATAGGAGCAGTATTGTAGTAGTTATATTCTTGTATATAGGAGCAGTATTGTAGTAGTTATATTCTTGTATATAGTGGGCAGTATTATAGTAGTTATATTCTTGTATATAGGGAGCAGTATTATAGTAGTTATATTCTTGTACATAGGGGCAGTATTATAGTAGTTATATTCTTGTATATAGGAGCAGTATTATATAGTTATATTCTTGTATAAAGGAGCAGTATTATAGTAGTTATATTCTTGTATATAGGAGCAGTATTATAGTAGTTATATTCTTGTATATAGGACAGTATTATAGTAGTTATATTCTTGTATATAGGAGCAGTATTATAGTAGTTATATTCTTGTATATAGGGGCAGTATTATAGTAGTTATATTCTTGTACATAGGGGCAGTATTATAGTAGTTATATTCTTGTACATAGGAGCAGTATTATTAGTAGTTATATTCTTGTATATAGGAGGCAGTATTATAGTAGTTATATTCTTGTATATAGGGCAGTATTATATTATAGTAGTTATATTCTTGTATATAGGAGCAGTATTATGTAGTTATATTCTTGTATTAGGAGCATGTATTATAGTAGTTATATTCTTGTATATAGGAGCAGTATTATAGTAGTTATATTCTTGTACATAGGACTGTATTATAGTAGTTATATTCTTGTACATAGGAGCAGTATTATAGTAGTTATATTCTTGTACATAGGAGCAGTATATATAGTAGTTGTTCTGTATATAGGGGCATTATATAGCACAGGTTCTTGCTCTCTGTATATAGAGGCATGTATTTGTAGTATATATCTTGTCATATAGCAGTATTATAGTAGTTGTATTCTGTATATAGGGGCATTATATAGCACAGGTCTTGCTCTTGTATATAGGGGCAGTTGTATAGCAAGGGCTTGCTCTCTTGTATGGGGGCAGTATATAGCACAGGTTCTTGCTCTCTGTATATAGGGCTGTTGTATATAGCACAGGTGCTTGCTTCTGTATGAGGGCAGTATAAAGCACAGCTTCTTGCCTCTTATTATAGGGGCATATTCAGGGTTCCTTTCTCTATATAGGGAAGTATATAGCACAGGCTCCTGCTCTCTGTATATAGCACAGGCTCTTGCTCTTTGTATATAGCACAGGTTCTGCTCTTGTATATAGCACAGGCTCCTGCTCTCTGTATATAGCACAGATTCTAGCTCTCTGTATATAGCACAGGCTTTGTCTCTGTATATAGCACAGGTTCCTGCTCTCTGTATATAGCACAGGCTCCTTCTCTCTGTATATAGCACAGGCTCTTGCTCTCTGTATATAGCACAGGTTCTGCTCTCTGTATATAGCACAGGCTCCTGCTCTCTGTATATAGCACAGTTCCTGCTCTCTGTATATAGCACAGGCTCTGCTCTCTGTATATAGCACAGCTCCTGCTCTCTGTATATAGCACAGGCTCCTGCTCTCTGTATATAGCACAGGCTCCTGCTCTTGTATATAGCACAGGCTCCTGCTCTCTGTATATAGCACAGGCTCTGCTCTCTGTATATAGCACAGGCTCTGCTCTCTGTATATAGCACAGGCTCCTGCTCTCTGTATTTTAGCACAGGTTCCTGCTCTCTGTATATAGCACAGGTTCTTGCTCTCTGTATATAGCACAGGTCTTCTCTCTGTATATAGCACAGGCTCCTCTCTCTGTATATAGCACAGGCTCCTTCTCTCTGTATATAGCACTGGTTCTTCTCTCTGTATATATAGCACAGGCTCTTGCTCTCTGTATATAGCACAGGCCTTCTCTCTGTATATAGCACAGGCTCTGCTCTCTGTATATAGCACAGGCTCTCTCTCTGTATATAGCACAGGCTCCTGCTCTTTGTATATAGCACAGGCTCTGCTCTCTGTATATAGCACAGGCTCTGCTCTCTGTATATAGCACAGGCTCTTCTCTCTGTATATAGCACAGGCTCCTGCTCTCTGTATATAGCACAGGCTCTTGCTTTCTGTATATAGCACAGGCTCTTGCTCTCTGTATATAGCACAGGCTCTGCTCTCTGTATATAGCACAGGCTCCTGCTCTCTGTATATAGCACAGGCTCTGCTCTGTGTATATAGCACAGGCTCCTGCTCTCTGTATATAGCACAGGCTCCTGCTCTCTGTATATAGCACAGGTCTGCTCTCTGTATATAGCACAGGCTCTGCTCTCTGTATATAGCACAGGTTCCTGCTCTCTGTATATCAGCACAGGCTCTGCTCTCTGTATATAGCACAGGCTCTGCTCTCTGTATATAGCACAGGCTCTCTCTCTGTATTAGCACAGGCTCCTGCTCTCTGTATATAGCACAGGCTCCTGCTCTCTGTATATAGCACAGGCTCCTGCTCTCTGTATATAGCACAGGCTCCTGCTCTCTGTATATAGCACAGGCTCCTGCTCTCTGTATATAGCACAGGACTTCTGCTCTCTATATAGCACAGGCTCTCTCTCTGTATATAGCACAGGCTCTTCTCTCTGTATATAGCACAGGCTCCTTCTCTCTGTATATAGCACAGGCTCCTGCTCTCTGTATATAGCACAGGCTCTTCTCTCTGTATATAGCACAGGCTCCTGCTCTCTGTATATAGCACAGGCTCTGCTCTCTGTATATAGCACAGGCTCCTGCTCTCTGTATATAGCACAGGCTCTGCTCTCTGTATATAGCACAGGCTCCTGCTCTCTGTATATAGCACAGGCTCTCTCTTGTATATAGCACAGGCTCTGCTCTCTGTATATAGCACAGGCTCCTGCTCTCTGTATATAGCACAGGCTCCTGCTCTCTGTATATAGCACAGGCTCTCTCTCTGTATATAGCACAGGCTCTTAGCAGGCTCTCTTGTATATAGCACAGGCTCCTGCTCTCTGTATATAGCACAGGCTCTCTCTCTGTATATAGCACAGGCTCCTTTGCCTCTCTGTATATAGCACAGGCTCCTGCTCTCTGTATATAGCACAGGCTCCTGCTCTCTGTATATAGCACAGGCTCTGCTCTGTATATAGCACAGGCTCCTGCTCTCTGTATATAGCACAGGCTCTGCTCTCTGTATATAGCACAGCGCCTCTGTCTCTGTATATAGCACAGGCTCTCTCTCTGTTATAGCACAGGCTCTGCTCGTATATAGCACAGGTCTCTCTCTGTATATAGCACAGGCTCTTCTCTCTGTATATAGCACAGGCTCTTCTAGCACAGGCTCCTGCTCTTGTATATAGCACAGGCTCTGCTCTCTGTATATAGCACAGGCTCTCTCTCTGTATATAGCACAGGTCTGCTCTCTGTATATAGCACAGGCTCTCTCTCTGTATATAGCACAGGCTCTTCTCTCTGTATATAGCACAGGCTCCTCTGTATATAGCACAGGCTCCTGCTCTCTGTATATAGCACAGGCTCCTGCTCTCTGTATATAGCACAGCTCTCTCTCTGTATATAGCACAGGCTCTCTCTCTGTATATAGCACAGGCTCTCTCTCTGTATATAGCACAGGCTCTTCTCTCTGTATATAGCACAGGCTCCTCTCTCTGTATATAGCACAGGCTTCTCGCTCTGCTCTCTGTATATAGCACAGCTCTGCTCTCTGTATATAGCACAGGCTCTGCTCTCTGTATATAGCACAGGCTCTGCTCTCTGTATATAGCACAGGCTCTCTTCTGTATATAGCACAGGCTCTTCTCTCTGTATATAGCACAGGCTCTCTCTCTGTATATAGCACAGGCTCCTGCTCTCTGTATATAGCACAGGCTCTGCTCTCTGTATATAGCACAGGCTCTCTCTCTGTATATAGCACAGGCTCCTGCTCTCTGTATATAGCACAGGCTCCTGCTCTCTGTATATAGCACAGGTCTGCTCTCTGTATATAGCACAGGCTCCTGCTCTCTGTATATAGCACAGGCTCTTCTCTCTGTATATAGCACAGGCTCCTGCTCTCTGTATATAGCACAGGCTCTCTCTCTGTATTAGCACAGGCTCTGCTCTCTGTATATAGCACAGGCTCTGCTCTCTGTATATAGCACAGGCTCTCTCTCTGTATATAGCACAGCTCTTCTAAGCACAGGCTCTCTCTCTGTATATAGCACAGTCCTGCTCTCTGTATATAGCCAGGCTCCTGCTCTCTGTATATAGCACAGGCTCTTCTCTCTGTATATAGCACAGGCTCCTCTGTATATAGCACAGCTCTGCTCTCTGTATATAGCACAGGCTCCTTCTCTGTATATAGCACAGGTTCCTGCTCTCTGTATATAGCACAGGCTCTCTCTCTGTATATAGCACAGGCTCTCTCTCTGTATATAGCACAGCTCCTGCTCTCTGTATATAGCACAGGCCTGCTCTCTGTATATAGCACAGGCTCGTCTCTGTATATAGCACAGGTCTGCTCTCTGTATATAGCACAGGCTCTCTCTCTGTATATAGCACAGGCTCTTCTCTCTGTATATAGCACAGGCTCTGCTCTCTGTATATAGCACAGGCTCCTGCTCTCTGTATATAGCACAGGCTCTCTCTCTGTATATAGCACAGGCTCCTGCCTCTGTATATAGCACAGGCTCTGCTCTCTGTATATAGCACAGGCTCCTGCTCTCTGTATATAGCACAGGCTCTCTCTCTGTATATAGCACAGGCTCCTGCTCTCTGTATATAGCACAGGCTCTGCTCTCTGTATATAGCACAGGCTCTCTCTCTGTATATAGCACAGGTCTTCTCTGTATATAGCACAGGCTCTCCTCTCTGTATATAGCACAGGCTCTGCCTCTGTATATAGCACAGGTCTGTCTCTGTATATAGCACAGGCTCCTGCTCTCTGTATATAGCACGGCTCTGCTCTCTGTATATAGCACGGCTCTCCTCTCTGTATATAGCACAGGCTCCTCTCTTGTATATAGCACAGGCTCTGCTCTCTGTATATAGCACAGGCTCTGCTCTCTGTATATAGCACAGGCTCTCTCTCTGTATATAGCACAGGCTCTGCTCTCTGTATATAGCACAGGTCTGCTCTCTGTATATAGCACAGGCTCCGCTCTGTATATAGCACAGGCTCTGCTCTCTGTATATAGCACAGGCTCGCTCTTGTATATAGCACAGGTCCTCTCTGTATATAGCAAGGTCTTCTCTCTGTATATAGCACAGCTCCTGCTCTCTGTATATAGCACAGGCTCCTGCTCTCTGTATATAGCACAGGCTCTTGCTCTCTGTATATAGCCCCAGCTCCTGCTCTCTGTATATAGCACAGGTCTCTCTCTGTATATAGCACAGGCTCCTGCTCTCTGTATATAGCACAGCTCTGTCTGTATATAGCACAGCTCTGCTCTCTGTATATAGCACAGGCTCTGCTCTCTGTATATAGCACGGCTCTCCTCTCTGTATATAGCACAGGCTCTTTCTCTGTATATAGCACAGGTCTGCTCTCTGTATATAGCACAGGCTCTTGCTCTCTGTATATAGCACAGGCTCTGTCTCTGTATATAGCACAGGCTCTGCTCTCTGTATATAGCACGGCTCCTGCTCTCTGTATATAGCACAGGTCTGCTCTCTGTATATAGCACAGGCTCTGCTCTCTGTATTAGCACAGGCCCCTTCTCTGTATATAGCACAGGCTCCTGCTCTCTGTATATGCACAGGCTCTTGCTCTCTGTATATAGCACAGGCTCCTGCTCTCTGTATATAGCACAGGTCCTCTCTCTGTATATAGCACAGGCTCTGTTCTCTGTATATAGCACAGGCTCCTGCTCTCTGTATATAGCACAGGCTCTTGCTCTCTGTATATAGCACAGGCTCCTGCTCTCTGTATATAGCACAGGCTCCTCCTCTCTGTATATAGCACAGCCTCCTGCTCTCTGTATATAGCACAGGCTCTGCTCTCTGTATATAGCACAGGCTCTCTCTCTGTATATAGCACAGGCTCTTCTCTCTGTATATAGCACAGGCTCCTGCTCTCTGTATATAGCACAGGCTCCTGCTCTCTGTATATAGCACAGGCTCCTGCTCTCTGTATATAGCACAGGCTCTTGCTCTCTGTATATAGCACAGGCTCCTGCTCTCTGTATATAGCACAGGCTCCTGCTCTCTGTATATAGCACAGGCTCTGCTCTCTGTATATAGCACAGGCTCTCTCTCTGTATATAGCACAGGCTCTCTCTCTGTATATAGCACAGGCTCTTCTCTCTGTATATAGCACAGGCTCTCTCTCTGTATATAGCACAGGCTCCTGCTCTCTGTATATAGCACAGGCTCCTGCTCTCTGTATATAGCACAGGCTCTTGCTCTCTGTATATAGCACAGGCTCCTGCTCTCTGTATATAGCACAGGCTCCTGCTCTCTGTATATAGCACAGGCTCTTGCTCTCTGTATATAGCACTGGCTCTTCTTTCTGTATATTGTGTCTTATGAATGAACTCTTCTCTTGGTGATTTGCAGTGGCCCCGCCCTCTTCCTGCAGCCGCTCCTCCTATTGGCTGTGTGCCTGTGTTGGCTCCGCCCAGTGTCAGTAGTTGCAGTAACTTCCCCGGTCCGGTGTGCTCCCTGCAGCCGCTCTGTGCGCTCCCCGGACCGGCACCGGCTGTGCTGATCCCCCCCTGTCTCCTCCCCGGACCGGGCACGGGTCACACTGTGCTCCCGGCTCCGTACTGCCTCCTCCGCCTGCAGCACCATGCCCCGCCTGTAGGGGCGCCCGCAGCTCCCAGGATGCCGGATAAGATGTCTAGCTTCCTATACATCGGTGACATCGTGTCTCTGTATGCCGAGGGCTCCGTCAATGGCTTCATCAGCACCCTGGGGTAAGAGGGGACCCAGGGGGGCGGGGAGAGGGGCAGCAGGGGCCCGGGACACCCCGTACACAGCACAGGGACAGAGCTGACACACTGCACGAAAGGAGGAAGTGAGAGAACTGAAGAAGAAGAAGAGTGAGGAGGAGGAGAAGAGTGCGGCCTGAGTGTGTGTCACCTCTGTGCTGCCATACTGACACCTGGAGATCTCTCCTCATATACAGTGTGCTCCGAACGTTTCACCCCTCCAGGGCCTTTGTCAGGGGTATCACTCAGTGCTGGGGGGCTGTTGTGGAAGTTACACTATGGCTGGTACTATTGAGGGGTTCACTCTGACTGGTACCGTCTTAGTGGAAGCCTGTGGTACTGTCAGGGTACTTGGTCCTGCGGCTGGTACTATTGAGGGGTTCACGTTGACTGCTACCGTCTTAGTGGAAGCCTGTGGTACTGTCAGGGTACTTGGTGCTGCGGCTGGTACTATTGAGGGGTTCACTCTGACTGGTACCGTCTTAGTGGAAGCCTGTGGTACTGTCAGGGTACTTGGTCCTGCGGCTGGTACTATTGAGGGGTTCACGTTGACTGCTACCGTCTTAGTGGAAGCCTGTGGTACTGTCAGGGTACTTGGTACTGCGGCTGGTACTATTGAGGGGTTCACTCTGACTGGTACTGTCTTAGTGGAAGCCTGTGGTACTGTCAGGGTACTTGGCGCTGCGGCTGGTACTATTGAGGGGTTCACTCTGACTGGTGCTGTCTTAGTGGAAACCTGTGGTACTGTCAGGGTACTTGGTGCTGCGGCTGGTACTATTGAGGGTTCACTCTGACTGGCACCGTCTTAGTGGAAGCCTGAGGTACTGTCAGGGTACTTGGTACTGCAGCTGGTACTATTGAGGGGTTCACTCTGACTGGTACTCGTCTTAGTGGAAAGCCTGTGGTACTGTCAGGGTACTTGGTACTGCGGCTGGTACTATTGAGGGGTTAACTCTGACTGGTACTGTCTTAGTGGAAGCCTGTGGTACTGTCAGGGTACTTGGTACTGCGCTGGTACTATTGAGGGGTTCACTCTGACTGGTACCGTCTTAGTGGAAGCCTGTGGTACTGTCAGGGTACTTGGTACTGCGGCTGGTACTATTGAGGGGTTCAATCTGACTGGTACTGTCTTAGTGGAAGCCTGTGGTACTGTCAGGGTACTTGGTACTGCGGCTGGTATTATTAGGAGTTCACGTTGACTGGTACCTTCTTAGTGGAAGCCTGTGGTACTGTCAGGGTACTTGGTACTCGCGGCTGAGTACTATTGAGGGGTTCATTCTGACTGGTCACGTCTTAGTGGAAGCCTGTGGTACTGTCAGGGTACTTGGTGCTGCGGCTGGTACTATTGAGAGGTTCACTTGACTGCTACCGTCTTAGTGGAAGCCTGTGGTACTGTCAGGGTACTTGGTGCTGCGGCTGGTACTATTGAGGGGTTCATCTGACTGGTACCTTCTAAGTGGAAGCCTGTGGTACTGTCAGGGTACTTGGTGCTGCGGCTGGTACTATTGAGGGGTTCACTCTGACTGGTACGTTTAGTGGAAGCCTGTGGTACTGTCAGGTTTACTTGTACTGCGGCTGGTACTATTAAAGGGGTTCACTCTGACTGGTACCGTCTTAGTGGAAGCCTGTGGTACTGTCAGGTACTTGGTCTGCGGCTGGTACTATTGAGGGGTTCAATCTGACTGGTACCTTCTAAGTGGAAGCCTGTGGTACTGTCAGGGTACTTGGTGCTGCGGCTGGTACTATTGAGGGGTTCACTCTGACTGGTACTGTCTTAGTGGAAGCCTGTGGTACTGTCAGGGTACTTGGTGCTGCGGCTGGTACTATTGAGGGGTTCACTCTGACTGGTGCTGTCTTAGTGGAAACCTGTGGTACTGTCAGGGTACTTGGTACTGCGGCTGGTACTATTGAGGGGTTCACTCTGACTGGTGCTGTCTTAGTGGAAGCCTGTGGTACTGTCAGGGTACTTGGTACTGCGGCTGGTACTATTGAGGGGTTCACTCTGACTGGTGCTCGTCTTAGTGGAAGCCTGTGGTACTGTCAGGGTACTTGGTCCTGCGGCTGGTACTATTGAGGGGTTCACTCTGACTGGTACCGTCTTAGTGGAAGCCTGTGGTACTGTCAGGGTACTTGTGCTGCTATGGGCTGGTACTATTGAGGGGTTTCAGGGTACTTGGTACTGCGGCTGGTACTATTGAGGGGTTCACTCTGACTGGTGCTGTTTTAGTGGAAGCCTGTGGTACTGTCAGGGTACTTGGTACTGCGGCTGGTACTATTGAGGGGTTCATTCTGACTGGTGCCGTCTTAGTGGAAGCCTGTGGTACTGTCAGGGTACTTGGTCCTGCGGCTGGTACTATTGAGGGGTTCACTCTGACTGGTACCGTCTTAGTGGAAGCCTGTGGTACTGTCAGGGTACTTGGCGCTATGGCTGGTACTATTGAGGGGTTCACTCTGACTGGTACCATCTTAGTGGAAGCCTGTGGTACTGTCAGGGTACTTGGCGCTGTGGTGTGAGATTCAATGTGGTTGGTACTATAAACACTAAATCCAAATCTATGAGTGGGTCAGAGGACCGGCACAGAATGTGCTTCTGGGTCACCGGAGCCACTTAAGTCTGGATTAGTTTTTACTTTGCGGTCGACCCTATGAAAACACTGCGGTGTTCTTATTAGCGATGTAAGGGGCTGTCACTCATGGACGCCTTTTTCCTGGATGTTTTCTCAGATTTTTCTTTACATTTGTCAGTACAGGATTAGAGGTGTTTAAGAACACAAAGGATCTGAATTCCACCTGCCGTGCGGAGTGCGGTGAAGTTATACCGCCCTCATGTACGCGATCGGCCGGATTAAGAGGAATTATATGGGAACATTCCAAAGAGGCAGAGCTAAGGTGTCCGGGGAGGCAATGTTACCCAAATTATAGATTCTTGGGGGCACTTTGGCTTGTCCTGTCTGAGGGGCAGGCCCTGTGGCTTGTCCTGTCTGAGGGGCAGGCCCTGTGGCTTGTCCTGTCTGAGGGGCAGGCCCTGTGGCTTGTCCTGTCTGAGGGGCAGGCCCTGTGGCTTGTCCTGACTGAGGGGCAGGCCCTGTGGCTTGTCCTGACTGAGGGGCAGGCCCTGTGGCTTGTCCTGTCTGAGGGGCAGGCCTGTTGCCCTGTGGCTTGTCCCGTCTGAGGGGCAGGCCCTGTGGCTTGTCCCGTCTGAGGGGCAGGCCCTGTGGCTTGTCCCGTCTGAGGGGCAGGCCCTGTGGCTTGTCCCGTCTGAGGGGCAGGCCCTGTGGCTTGTCCCGACTGAGGGGCAGGCCCTGTGGCTTGTCCCGACTGAGGGGCAGGCCCTGTGGCTTGTCCCGACTGAGGGGCCGGCCCTGTGGCTTGTCCCGTCTGAGGGGCCGGCCCTGTGGCTTGTCCCGTCTGAGGGGTGTAGACCCTGTGGCTTGTCCCGTCTGAGGGGTGTAGACCCTGTGGCGTTGTCCCGTCTGAGGGGTGTAGACCCTGTGGCTTGTCCAGTAGGGGGATAGGGTAGGCCAGAGGTCCCCAACTCCAGGCCTCGATGGCCGCCAACAGTGCAGGATTTCCTTAGTATTGCACAGGTGTTAATGTGACGAAATGCACTGGTAGTGATTCCAACCCCTTTGCAATACTAAGGAGATCCTGAAAACATGCACTGTTTGCAGCCCTCGAGGCCTGGAGTTGGGGACCCCTGGGGCAGGCCCTGTGGCTTGTCCTGTCAGGGGGTAGGGTAGACTGTGTGGCTTGTCCTATCCGGAGGGGTAGGCCCTTTGGCTTGTCCTGTCGGGTGGAGGTTGTTGGGTGGGGTAGACCTGTGGCTTGTCCTGTCAGGGGTAGGGTAGGCTGTGTGGCTTGTCCTATCCGGAGGGGTAGGCCCTTTGGCTTGTCCTGTCAGGGGTAGGGTAGGCTGTGTGGCTTGTCCTATCCGGAGGGGTAGGCCCTTTGGCTTGTCCTGTCAGGGGGTAGGGTAGGCTGTGTGGCTTGTCCTGTTGGGTGGAGGTTGTTGGGTGGGGTAGGACCTGTGGCTTGTCCTGTCAGGGGGTAGGGTAGGCTGTGTGGCTTGTCCTATCCGGAGGGGTAGGCCCTTTGGCTTGTCCTGTCAGGGGGTAGGGTAGGCTGTGTGGCTTGTCCTGTTGGGTGGAGGTTGTTGGGTGGGGTAGGACCTGTGGCTTGTTTGGTCAGTGGGTAGGTACAATTACTGGCATAGTAGCCGGGCACTGTTGTGTCTACACTGTACTGTCTACAGGAGGACACTGGCCGGTATTGTCAGGCGCCCATTGTCAGTAGCATTATAGGGAGGGCACCGTGACTTGTGCTCTCTCTGGGTTGTCCTGGTGGCCAGGATAACTATGGCTGGCAGAAGCACTGGGGCTCCTCTGAGGAGGGGGATGAGCGGGTGGAGTTGTGATAGGTTAGTGACAGGATTGGGACTATGACAGCTCTTCATGGGTGATGGACCGGCCTTCAATGCTCGAGTGCTCGGTACTCAAAACTCGCAGGTGGCACGCTCGGACGAGTACAATGGAAATCAATGGAAACTCGAGCATTTCTCTGGAACACTTGTCCTCTCCCTGTCCGGGCCTCCGTCCTGCTCGTTTTGAGCATTGTAGTCCTCGCCTCATCACTTCTCATAAATAATTGTTACCATCAAGTGACTGGACTGTAATAAACATGGCCGCCCTGGTGGGGTGAAGTCATGAGGGGTGATGTGTGGCGGGTGTGCTGATATCTGTGATGTGTGGCGGGTGCGCTGATATCTGTGATGTGTGGGGAGTGCGCTCATATCTGTGATGTGTAGGGGGTGCGCTGATATCTGTGATGTGTGGCGGGTGCGCTGATATCTGATGTGTGGGGGGTGTGCTGATATCTGTGATGTGTGGCGGGTGCGCTGATATCTGTGATGTGTGGGGAGTGCGCTCATATCTGTGATGTGTAGGGGGTGCGCTGATATCTGTGATGTGTGGCGGGTGCGCTGATATCTGTGATGTGTGGCGGGTGCGCTCATATCTGTGATGTGTGGCGGGTGCGCTGATATCTGTGATGTGTGGCGGGTGCGCTCATATCTGTGATGTGTGGCGGGTGCGCTGATATCTGTGATGTGTGGCGGGTGCGCTGATATCTGTGATGTGTGGCGGGTGCGCTGATATCTGTGATGTGTGGCGGGTGCGCTGATATCTGTGATGTGTGGCGGGTGCGCTGATATCTGTGATGTGTGGGGGGTGCACTCATATCTGTGATGTGTGGCGGGTGCGCTCATATCTGTGATGTGTGGCGGGTGCGCTGATATCTGTGATGTGTGGCGGGTGCGCTGATATCTGTGATGTGTGGCGGGTGCGCTGATATCTGTGATGTGTGGCGGGTGCGCTGATATCTGTGATGTGTGGCGGGTGCGCTGATATCTGTGATGTGTGGGGGGGTGCACTCATATCTGTGATGTGTAGGGGGTGCGCTGATATCTGTGATGTGTGGCGGGTGCGCTGATATCTGTGATGTGTGGGGGGGTGCGCTGATATCTGTGATGTGTGGCGGGTGCACGGGTATCTGTGATGTGTGGGGGGTGCGCTGATAGCTGTGATGTGTGGGGGGTGCGCTGATATCTGTGATGTGTGGGGGGTGAGCTGATATCTGTGATGTGGTGGGGGGGGTGCGCTGATATCTGTGATGTGGTGGGGGGGTGCGCTGATATCTGTGATGTGTGGTGGGGGGGGTGCGCTGATATCTGTGATGTGTGGGGGGGGGTGCGCTGATATCTGTGATGTGTGGCGGGTGCGCTGATAGCTGTGATGTGTGGCGGGTGCGCAGATATCTGTGATGTGGGGGGTGCGCTGATATCTGTGATGTGTGGCGGGGCGCTGATATCTGTGATGTGTGGCGGGGGCGCTGATATCTGTGATGTGTGGCGGGTGCGCTGATATCTGTGGTGTGGGGGGTGCGCTGATATCTGTGATGTGGGGGTGCGCTGATATCTGTGATGTGTGGCGGGGGCGCTGATATCTGTGATGTGTGGCGGGGGCGCTGATATCTGTGATGTGTGGGGGGTGCGCTGATATCTGTGATGTGTGGCGGGTGCGCTGATAGCTGTGATGTGTGGCGGTTGCGCTGATATCTGTGATGTGGGGGTGCGCTGATATCTGTGATGTGGGGGGTGCGCTGATATCTGTGATGTGGGGGGTGCGCTGATAGCTGTGATGTGGGGGGTGCGCTGATAGCTGTGATGTGTGGCGGTTGCGCTGATATCTGTGATGTGGGGGGTGCGCTGATATCTGTGATGTGGGGGGTGCGCTGATATCTGTGTGGTGTTTCCATGGTAACCATAGTGTCTCTGTGGAGAATTTATGACAGGAAAATGTCTTAAGGATTTATCATAGTTTTATAATGGATGTTTTGTAGCCCCAAAATGGGCCTGATTTTCCTATCCGAAAATGGAATGAGCCTAAACAAGTCTGTGTAATGTGGAGAGGCAGTGTACTGTATAGGAGGCCGAACGTTCTGTCGTCACCATGGTTACTCAGATATGAAGTGAAGCAGCGGGTTGCTAGGCAACCTGTAGTAGCATTCCTTCCCTGGCAGAGGTGTAATACTGGTTGTACCGGTCGGGTCGTGATTGGAAACGATGATGGCCGAGTCCTCAGGATAGTGCGAGGTCCTCCCCCCTCCCCCGAAAACCAAAAAATCTCCGTCCCTTCACCTAAATCACACTCCCCTCAGTGACCCACAGACAGTTTGGAGAATTTTCCATATTTTGTTTTGTAAATGTCGCTTTTTTTTTTTTTGCAATTCTTCATTGTTTATTTTTTTCATTTTTTTTTTAATAATTTATGTCCATTTTTTTTTTCAATTTTTTTTTTTTTCTTGCATTCATAGTTTTTTTTTATTAATTTTTTTTAGGGGCATTTTTATTTTTTAATATCCCTTTTTTCATTTTTTTATTAATTCAGACTTTTATTATTGTTTGTTTATTTCTTTACGTTTTATTTCTTTCACTTTTATTTTTAGAATTTGCCATTTTTGCATTATCATTTTCTTTGTAATATTTTTCTTGGGCAATTTACATTTTTTTTTTTTTTTTTTATGTCCCATTTTTATTTTTTAATTTTATATTTTCTGCAATTTAGCATTCAGTATTTTTTGTCATTTTTGTATTGTAATTTAACACTTTAATTTTGTAATTGTTTTGCATTTTTTTCATTATTTTAATTAATCAATTATTTTTTTTTTTTATTTAATGTCCTCTATTTTATTCAATCCATTATTTATTTATTATTGCAATTTAGCATTCAGTATTTTTTTATTGTAATTTTTTTAATGTAATTTAGCACTTTAATTTTGTATCTTTTTTATGCATTTTTTTCATTAATTAAAATAATCAGTTATTTATTGATTTTTTTTTTTTTTTTAATTTTTTTTTTAATGTCCTTTTATTATATTTTTTAATTATTTTTTTATTTAATTTATTTATTTTTTTTTTAAAGCAATTCAGAACTTTTTTAATTTAATTTTTTTTTTTTTGCATTATTATTGTAATTTACTCATTATTTATTTTTTATATTTTTTTGTCTTTTATATTAGTCAGTTTAATTTATATTATATTGATTTTGATCATTCATTATTTATTAATTTTTTTTCTCTTCATTTTATTTTTTGTATTTGTCTTTTTTTTTTCTCTAAATAATTTTAGCATTTTTCTATTAGGATTATTATTTTTCTATTTTTCTTTCATTAGTAACATTTCCTTTTGCTGGGGGGGGGGGCAGAGGGGGAGACATGTACCAGGATTTTGCAATCAAAAAGTTGCAAATTTGGCCAAACCCCATAGTTGCCCCTCACCCCCCTCCCAAAAATAAGCAAAAAAAAACTCCGTGAGTCTTTTTGAAACGTGGGCGTGGTCATATATGTAAATGAGCAGAAAACTATTTAATAAATCTGCAGTAAAGTCACAATTTCCATCATAACTTTTTTTTACAGTATTTCTTTTCCTGTCAATTACATTTTTTTTTGTTCTCTTGTTTTATTCTGATTTGCTGATTTATTTTCAGCAGTGTTGTGTAGCTCTTGATTATTTTCAGCAGTGTTGGTGTAGCTCTTGATTATTTTCAGCAGTGTTGGTGTTAGCTCTTGATTATTTTCAGCAGTGTTGGTGTTGCTCTTGATTATTTCAGCAGTGTTGGTGTTGCTCTTGATTATTTTCAGCAGTGTTGGTGTTGCTCTTGATTATTTTCAGCAGTGTTGTGTTGCTCTTGATTATTTTCAGCAGTGTTGGTGTAGCTCTTGATTATTTTCAGCAGTGTTGTGTAGCTCTTGATTATTTTCAGCAGTGTTGATGTTGCTCTTGATTATTTTCAGCAGTGTTGGTGTTGCTCTTGATTATTTTCAGCAGTGTTGGTGTAGCTCTTGATTATTTTCAGCAGTGTTGGTGTTCTCTTGATTATTTTCAGCAGTGTTGGTGTTGCTCTTGATTATTTTCAGCAGTGTTGGTGTTGCTCTTGATTATTTTCAGCAGTGTTGGTGTAGCTCTTGATTATTTTCAGCAGTGTTGTGTTGCTCTTGATTATTTTCAGCAGTGTTGGTGTTGCTCTTGATTATTTTCAGCAGTGTTGGATGTAGCCTTGATTATTTTCAGCAGTGTTGGTGTTGCTCTTGATTATTTTCAGCAGTGTTGGTGTAGCTCTTGATTATTTTCAGCAGTGTTGTGTAGCTCTTGATTATTTTCAGCAGTGTTGGTGTTGCTCTTGATTATTTTCAGCAGTGTTGGTGTTGCTCTTGATTATTTTCAGCAGTGTTGTGTTGCTCTTGATTATTTTCAGCAGTGTTGGTGTAGCTCTTGATTATTTTCAGCATGTGTTGGTGTTAGCTCTTGATTATTTTCAGCAGTGTTGGTGTTAGCTCTTGATTATTTTCAGCAGTGTTGTGTTGCTCTTGATTATTTTCAGCAGTGTTGGTGTTGCTCTTGATTATTTTCAGCAGTGTTGGTGTTGCTCTTGATTATTTTCAGCAGTGTTGGTGTAGCTCTTGATTATTTTCAGCAGTGTTGTGTGCTCTTGATTATTTTCAGCAGTGTTGGTGTAGCTCTTGATTATTTTCAGCAGTGTTGGTGTGCTCTTGATTATTTTCAGCAGTGTTGGTGTTGCTCTTGATTATTTTCAGCAGTGTTGGTGTTGCTCTTGATTATTTTCAGCAGTGTTGATGTTGCTCTTGATTATTTTCAGCAGTGTTGGTGTTGCTCTTGATTATTTTCAGCAGTGTTGGTGTAGCTCTTGATTATTTTCAGCAGTGTTGGTGTTGCTCTTGATTATTTTCAGCAGTGTTGTGTGTTGCTCTTGATTATTTTCAGCAGTGTTGGTGTTGCTCTTGATTATTTTCAGCAGTGTTGGTGTTGCTCTTGATTATTTTCAGCAGTGTTGGTGTTGCTCTTGATTATTTTCAGCAGTGTTGTGTTGCTCTGATTTTTTCAGCAGTGTTGGTGTTGCTCTTGATTATTTTCAGCAGTGTTGGTGTTGCTCTTGATTATTTTCAGCAGTGTTGGTGTTGCTCTTGATTATTTTCAGACAGTGTTGGTGTTTCTCTTGATTATTTTCAGCAGTGTTGGTGTAGCTCTTGA
This sequence comes from Allobates femoralis, assembly GCA_033576535.1. Lineage (NCBI taxonomy): Eukaryota > Metazoa > Chordata > Amphibia > Anura > Aromobatidae > Allobates > Allobates femoralis. The sequence goes on along the minus strand of JARQOC010000004.1, from coordinate 611,689,283 downwards.
TTATTTTCAGCAGTGTTGTGTTGCTCTTGATTATTTTCAGCAGTTTGGTGTTGCTCTTGATTATTTTCAGCAGTGTTGGTGTAGCTCTTGATTATTTTCAGCAGTTGTTTTTGTGTTGCTCTTGATTATTTTCAGCAGTTGTGTAGCTCTTGATTATTTTCAGCAGTCTTGTGTAGCTCTTGATTATTTTCAGCAGTGTTGTGTAGCTCTTGATTATTTTCAGCAGTGTTTGTGTGTTGCTCTTGATTATTTTCAGCAGTGTTGGTGTAGCTCTTGATTATTTTCAGCAGTGTTGGTGTAGCTCTTGATTATTTTCAGCAGTGTTGTGTTGCTCTTGATTATTTTCAGCAGTGTTGGTGTAGCTCTTGATTATTTTCAGCAGTGTTGGTGTTGCTCTTGATTATTTTCAGCAGTGTTGTGTTGCTCTTGATTATTTTCAGCAGTGTTGTGTTGCTCTTGATTATTTTCAGCAGTGTTGGTGTAGCTCTTGATTATTTTCAGCAGTGTAGGTGTAGCTCTTGATTATTTTCAGCAGTGTTGGTGTTGCTCTTGATTATTTTCAGCAGTGTAGGTGTAGCTCTGATTATTTTCAGCAGTGTTGGTGTTGCTCTTGATTATTTTCAGCAGTGTTGATGTTGCTCTTGATTATTTTCAGCAGTGTTGGTGTAGCTTTGATTATTTTCAGCAGTGTTGTGTGCTCTTGATTATTTTCAGCAGTGTTGGTGTTGCTCTTGATTATTTTCAGCAGTGTTGGTGTTGCTCTTGATTATTTTCAGCAGTGTTGGTGTTGCTCTTGATTATTTTCAGCAGTGTTGTGTAGCTCTTGATTATTTTCAGCAGTGTTGTGTTCCTCTTGATTATTTTCAGCAGTGTTGGTGTTGCTCTTGATTATTTTCAGCAGTGTTGGTGTTGCTCTTGATTATTTTCAGCAGTGTTGGTGTGCTCTTGATTATTTTCAGCAGTGTTGTGTTGCTCTACGTTCTTCTCATCTACGACGGTTTTTTTTTTTTTTTCGCCCCGGGCTTTGACCTTTGTCGCTTTGATAAGATCCTGGAAGTTTTTTTTTTTTTTTTTTTTTTTTACTATAACCTAGAAGTTTTAGTATGTGTTGTATTCAGTGGAGAATCGCTTGACTGGCAATCACCTGATGTGACTGATGGCTACAGTTGGGATACACGCGGGGAATTTGGGTAGATCCGTGCAAAGCCATGGTAGAGGATTGTGGGGAAGAAAAATTAAAATATATATAAAAAAAGTGATATTTGTGACAAAAAACTCTTTGGACAACACTGACGCTAGGAGGGAAGATGCAGGTGACACTTTGTCTGAGACACTTTGTCTGTAACACTATCTGAACATTAGGCAGATGACATTGCGCAGGCGACGTTTGCGGCGACCTTGTGCAGGAGCAACTCCCCCTGGGCAGACAATCGCAATCACAATCAATATTACATGGTCAGAACATGAAGTAGCTAACTTCTCCTAATAATATCAATGACAATTGGGGTCATTACTGCATGAAAAAAACAAAGAGATGGGATTTTTAGCTGTGAATTGCCACATTTATTATTATTATTATTATTATTATTATTATTATTATTATTTATTTGACCCTTAGCTGGATCTCAAGCCATGGTAACTTCATGGATAAACGCTCTGTAGGAAAATCAATCTTGAAATCCTAGATAGTCCACAGGTCTTTTCCCTAGATAGATCCCATACTCTCAAGCCTAGATCGTCCCAGTATCTTCTCAAACTACAATCAACACTTCTCAAAGCTAGATAGTCACCGCTCTTTCCCAACCTGAGGTTCACACTCTTCTCCAAAGCCAAGTACACTCTTCAAAGCCCAGTAGGTTCACCAGGCTCTTCTCCAAGCCTAGAGTCACCAGGCCTCTCAAGCCTAGGTAGGTTCACCAGGCTCTTTCCAAAGCCAGTAGTCACCAGCCTTCTCCAGCCAGTAGGTTACAGCTCTTCCAAAGCCAGGTGGTTCACAGGCTCTTCTCAAAGCCTAGTAGGTTCCCAGCTCTTCTCCAAACCTAGTATTCAAAGGCCTCCCAAAGCCTAGGGAGTTACAGGCTCTCTCCAAGCCAGGTAGTTCACAGCTCTTCTCCAAAGCCTAGTAGTTCACCAGCTCTCTCCAAAGCCCAGTAGGTTCACCAGGCTCTCTCCAAGCCTGGTAGTCACCGTCTCTCAAAGCTAGTAGGTTCCCAGGCTTTCCAAAGCCTAGTAGGTTCACCAGCTCTTCTCCAAAGCCTAGGTAGGTTCACCAGGCTCTTCTCCAAAGCCAGGTAGGTCCACCAGCTCTTTCCAACTAGAAGGTCCACAGGTCTATCCAAGCTACATATTTTGGCATCGACTGTAGGTTTTCTATGTGACTTCTTACTGGCTTTGTGCACGCAGATGTGATAGACAGGGTGCGTAATCAGTTCCTCTTTCAACCAACTTAATTTATAAAGCAAATGGACAATCGCTTTAAATGAGAGCAGAACGAATCAGTGATGGTGGAATAAGAAGTTGATAAAGTTTTTAATAGGAAGGAGAGCAACCCTGGACAGGGCGGCAGGGACGGACGGTGACGGTTATCGCACTATCCTGATTATTATCATACGGGAACTTCATACTGTGTTTGTTTGGCAGACGTCCCAGAGACAAACAGAGAGGAGCCCGATCCTCCGCTAAATGTCAGGAGCTGCCACGATATGTGACACATAAGTTCCTCTATATGTGTCCGGACTGCCGATGCGTGCCCCCGTAAGTGTCCCGACTGCGGATGCGGCCCCCGTAAGTGTCCCGACTGCGGATGCGGCCCCCGTAAGTGTCCCGACTGCGGATGCGGCCCCCGTAAGTGTCCCGGGACTGTCCGGGATGCGGCCCCCGTAAGTGCCCCGACTGCGGATGCGGCCCCCCCGTAAGTGTCCCGACTGCGGATGCGGCCCCCGTAAGTGTCCCGATCCTGGGATGCGGCCCCCGTTTCGCGCGTCGCCCGTAATTCCGCCAGCGTTCCCGACGGTCCCCGTTTCGCCGTGCTATGCGTTGACGCCTTTCGCGCTCTCGTCTGAACGGTTTATGATATTTATTCAGCGGTATTTGGTGATAATACTGTTTGATCGCGGTGAGATCTGCAGGTGATTTACGCCCTTTGTGGACATTGTCGAGGCCATAAACTCTATTGATCGACAATTCAGGTGGAATAAAGCCCAATATGGAAGGAGTCACATGACCGCAGCGTCCGTCCGTTTGTTGTATTGTGAGGGATCAGATCTGACAGATGTGATGACTCATCACTGGTCACTGCCGTGTTCCCGTCACTGATCAGTGGATTGTAGGTAATGTCTTCTGTCTGACATTCATGTGAATGAGCTAACTGCAGTACTGCACACAGCCACAGAGCAGAGGGGCACTGTTTCTCTATATCTAGTGTTTTTTGTTATAAGAAATATTGAGGATTATAATAATACCATCTGGATACTGAACGTTGTGTCCTCGCGAATCCGGTAGCAAAGAATCACCGACTGCTTCACTGATATAAACACGTCAGAGGTTTATTATAAACTGTTATGACGTGAGAATCGGAGACACTTAACTTCCCATAGATCAACATGAGGCTGCACTGAGAGCTGTTTGCTGTGAAGTGAGGCTGTATAATACCGTCTATGCACAACAATATAAGTACTATAATACTGCCCCTATATACAAGAATATAACTACTATAATACTGCCCTATATACAAGAATATAACTACTATAATACTGCCCTATTACAAGAATATAACTACTATAATACTGCTCCTATGTACAAGAATATAACTACTATAATACTGCCCCTATATACAAGAATATAACTACTATAATACTGCTCCTGTGTACAAGAATATAACTACTATAATACTGCTCCTATATACAAGAATATAACTACTATAATACTGCTCCTATTACAAGAATATAACTACTATAATACTGCCCTATATACAAGAATATAACTACTATAATACTGCCCCTATATACAAGAATATAACTACTGTAATACTGCCCTATTACAAGAATATAACTACTGTAATACTGCCCTATATACAAGAATATAACTACTATAATACTGCTCCTATATACAAGAATATAACTACTATAATACTGCTCCTATGTACAAGAATATAACTACTATAATACTGCTCCTATGTACAAGAATATAACTACTATAATACTGCCCCTATATACAAGAATATAACTACTATAATACTGCCCGTATATACAAGAATATAACTACTATATACCTGCTCCTATTTACAAGAATATAAACTTACTATAATACTGCTCCTATGTACAAGAATATAACTACTATAATACTACCTTATGTACAAGACTATAAACTATCTATAATACTGCTCCTATTATCAAGATATACTACTTATATATACTGCCTAATACAAGACTATAACTATATAATACTGCCCCTATATACAAGAATATATAACTAAATATAATTACTGTCCTAATTTATACAAGAATATAATTACTGTAATACTGCCCTATGTGCAAGAATATAACTACTATAATTACTGCCTATATACAAGAATTATAAATACTATAATACTGCCCCTATATTCAAGAATATAACTACTATATACTGCTCCTATGTACAAGAATTTAACTACTATAATACTGCCCCTATTATACAAGATATAACTACTTAATACTTGCTACATAATTACAATATAACTACTATATACTGCCCCTGATTATACAAGAATATAACTCTATAATACTGTCCTATACAAGATATAACTACTATAATACTGACCCATGTACAATGAATATCAACTACTATAATCTGCCCTATTTACAAGAATATAACTACTATATACTGCCACTATTATACATAGAATATAACTACTATATCTGCCCCTATATACAAGAATATTTAAATACTATAATACTGCTCCTAATATACAAGTATATACTACTATAATACTGCTCCTATGTACAAGTATATATACCCCTACTATAATCTATCATGCCCCTATGTACAAAATTACATACTATATCCTAGTACCTCCTATATACAAGAATATAACACTATAATACTGCCCTATGATCAATGAATATAATACTATTAATACTGCTCCTATATACAAGAATTAACTACTATAATCTATGCTCCTATGTACAGTAATATAATACTATAATACTGCTCCTATTATACAAGATACTACTATTATACTGCTCATATATGTACAATACATATAATTACTATGATACTGACCTCCTATAAATACAATAACTACTATAAATTACTGCTCCTTTATACAAGAATATTATATCTACTATAATTTCTGCCCTATATACAAATATAACTACTATAATACATGCCCTATATACAAGAATATAACTACTATAATACTGCCCCTATATACAAGAATATAACTACTATAATACTGCCCCTATATACAAGAATATAACTACTATAATACTGCTCCTATATACAAGAATATAACTACTGTAATTCTGCCCCTATGATACAAGAATATAACTACTATAATACTGCTCCTATATACAAGAATATAACTACTATAATACTGCCCTATATACAAGAATATAACTACTATAATACTGCTCCTATATACAAGAATATAACCACTATAATACTGCTCCTATATACAAGAATATAACTACTATAATACTGCTCCTATGTACAAGAATATAACTACTATAATACTGCTCCTATGTACAAGAATATAACTACTATAATACTGCCCTATACAAGAATATAACTACTATAATACTGCTCCTGTGTACAAGAATATAACTACTATAATACTGCTCCTATATACAAGAATATAACTACTATAATACTGCTCCTATATACAAGAATATAACTACTATAATACTGCCCTATATACAAGAATATAACTACTATAATACTGCCCTATATACAAGAATATAACTACTGTAATACTGCCCCTATTACAAGAATATAACTACTTAATACTGCCCTATGATACAAGAATATAACTACTATAATACTGCTCCTATATACAAGAATATAACCACTATAATACTGCTCCTATGTACAAGAATATAACTACTATAATACTGCTCCTATGTACAAGAATATAACTACTATAATACTGCCCCTATATACAAGAATATAACTACTATAATACTGCCCCTATATACAAGAATATAACTACTATAATACTGCTCCTGTGTACAAGAATATAACTACTATAATACTGCTCCTATATACAAGAATATAACTACTATAATACTGCTCCTATATACAAGAATATAACTACTATAATACTGCCCCTATATACAAGAATATAACTACTATAATACTGCCCCTATATACAAGAATATAACTACTGTAATACTGCCCCTATATACAAGAATATAACTACTGTAATACTGCCCCTATATACAAGAATATAACTACTGTAATACTGCTCCTATATACAAGAATATAACTACTATAATACTGCTCCTATGTACAAGAATATAACTACTATAATACTGCTCCTATGTACAAGAATATAACTACTATAATACTGCCCTATATACAAGAATATAACTACTATAATACTGCCCCTATATACAAGAATATAACTACTATAATACTGCCCCTATATACAAGAATATAACTACTATAATACTGCTCCTATATACAAGAATATAACTACTATAATACTGCTCCTATGTACAAGAATATAACTACTATAATACTACTCCTTAGTACAAGACTATAACTACTATAATACTGCTCCTATATACAAGAATATAACTACTATAATACTGCCCCTATATACAAGAATATAACTACTATAATACTGCCCCTATATACAAGAATATAACTACTATAATACTGCTCCTATATACAAGAATATAATACTGTAATACTGCCCCTATGTGCAAGAATATAACTACTATAATACTGCCCCTATATACAAGAATATAACTACTATAATACTGCCCCTATATACAAGAATATAACTACTATAATACTGCTCCTATGTACAAGAATATAACTACTATAATACTGCCCTATATACAAGAATATAACTACTATAATACTGTCCCTATATACAAGAATATAACTACTATAATACTGCCCCATGTACAAGAATATAACTACTATAATACTGCCACTATATACAAGAATATAACTACTATAATACTGCCACTATATACAAGAATATAACTACTATAATACTGCCCCTATATACAAGAATATAACTACTATAATACTGCTCCTATATACAAGAATATAACTACTATAATTTCTGCTCCTATGTACAAGATATATAACTACTATAATACTGCCCCTATGTACAAGAATATAACTACTATAATACTGCCCCTATATACAAGAATATAACTACTATAATACTGCCCCTATATACAAGAATATAACTACTATAATACTGCTCCTATATACAAGAATATAACTACGATAATACTGCCCCTATGTACAAGAATATAACTACTATAATACTGCTCCTATATACAAGAATATAACTACTATAATACTGCTCCTATATACAAGAATATAAATACTATAATACTGCTCCTATATACAAGAATATAACTACTATAATACTGCCCCTATATACAAGAATATAACTACTATAATACTGCCCCTATATACAAGAATATAACTACTATAATACTGCTCCTATATACAAGAATATAACTACTGTAATTCTGCCCCTATGTACAAGAATATAACTACTATAATACTGCTCCTATATACAAGAATATAACTACTATAATACTCCGATTATGTACAAGAATATAACTACTATAATACTGCTCCTATGTACAAGAATATAACTACTATATAGATGTTTTCAGTGTATAGATAACATGATGAATTGTAATGTGATCGGCCTATCTCGGCCTCGGTCTGTGTTTCTGGTTATGCTGAGATCTGAGGACACAATTCAAGTAATGACTGCAGGTTTAGAAAGAGCAAAAAAAAAATTATCGCCAAACCATAACAACTACATGTGCCGCATGTACGTCGCTTCCCCATTTCTTGTCCTCTACATGTATATATAACTGTAGAAGTAAGCAGAGTTAGCGCCTCGTTCCGGCATGTAACACAGCACTGGCAGATCTTTCTTGCTGACTGAAGATTTTATTCATTGACAAGTTTAATGTCATGTTTTTCCTCAAATTGTATTCTAAAAGATTATATAATTGCTACCTGCTGTATTATACTCCAGAGCTGCACTCACTATTCTGCTGGTGCAGTCACTGTGTACATACATTACTGATCCTGTATTATACTCCAGAGCTGCACTCACTATTCTGCTGGTGCAGTCACTGTGTACATACATTACATTACTGATCCTGAGTTACCTCCTGTATTATACTCCAGAGCTGCACTCACTATTCTGCTGGTGCAGTCACTGTGTACATACATTACATTACTGATCCTGAGTTACCTCCTGTATTATACTCCAGAGCTGCACTCACTATTCTGCTGGTGCAGTCACTGTGTACATACATTACATTACTGATCCTGAGTTACCTCCTGTATTATACTCCAGAGCTGCACTCACTATTCTGCTGGTGCAGTCACTGTGTACATACATTACATTACTGATCCTGAGTTACCTCCTGTATTATACTCCAGAGCTGCACTCACTATTCTGCTGGTGTAGTCACTGTGTACATACATTACTGATCCTGAGTTACCTCCTGTATTATACTCCAGAGCTGCACTCACTATTCTGCAGGTGCAGTCACTGTGTACATACATTACATTACTGATCCTGAGTTACCTCCTGTATTATACTCCAGAGCTGCACTCACTATTCTGCTGGTGCAGTCACTGTGTACATACATTACATTACTGATCCTGAGTTACCTCCTGTATTATACTCCAGAGCTGCACTCACTATTCTGCTGGTGCAGTCACTGTGTACATACATTACATTACTGATCCTGAGTTACCTCCTGTATTATACTCCAGAGCTGCACTCACTATTCTGCTGGTGCAGTCACTGTGTACATACATTACATTACTGATCCTGAGTTACCTCCTGTATTATACTCCAGAGCTGCACTCACTATTCTGCAGGTGCAGTCACTGTGTACATACATTACATTACTGATCCTGAGTTATCTCCTGTATTATCCTCCAGAGCTGCACTCACTATTCTGCTGGTGGAGTTCATGTCCAAGTTCACATATAACATTTAGTTCCCAATTAGAGCAGAAGTATGACTGAGCGCTGCTCTTTTTTGCTGAGTAATGGTTGTGTCTGCTGGCAGGATTGGGGACATCGTGTTCCCGTTACTCTTGTGCACCTTGTCCCTGTTCCCAGCAGTGCAAACATCTCTGTGCTCAGGTGCAGGTCTGCGGTGAGCGTTGCCTTTCAGCAGTGTGCGCCAGCCGTGGCAGCAGCGCTCCCTCTCATCCTGAGCCGCTTGTCAGCAGTGACAGTAGCCGCATTGTTCTGGATGTTTTACAATAACATATGATGACAGCTTCAGTTGTTGAGTTAAGTACAGTATACTGACAGACCATGCACTGACCTATAGCGTAAACGTTATATACTGCATATACATACTCCTGTGTGTAATGAGTGGCTCCCAGTATTCAGACATACATGATAAGATCCTGTCTGCAGTCACCACTAGGGGGAGCTTCCTGTATACAGAGATACATGATAAGATCCTGTCTGCAGCCACCACTAGGGGGAGCTCCCTGTATTCAGACATTCATGATAAGATCCTGTCTGCAGTCACCACTAGGGGGAGCTCCCTGTATACAGAGATACATGATAAGATCCTGTCTGCAGTCACCACTAGGGGGAGCTCCCTGTATACAGAGATGCATGATAAGATCCTGTCTGCAGTCACCACTAGGGAGAGCTCCCTGTATACAAAGATACATGATAAGATCCTGTCTGCAGTCACCACTAGGGGGAGCTCCCTGTATACAGAGATACATGATATGATCCTGTCTGCAGTCACCACTAGGGGGAGCTCCCTGTGTACAGAGATACATGATAAGATCCTGTCTGCAGTCACCACTAGGGGGAGCTCCCTGTATACAGAGATACATGATAAGATCCTGTCTGCAGTCACCACTAGGGGGGGCTCCCTGTATAAAGAGATACATGATAAGATTATGTCTGCAGTCACCACTAGGGGGAGCTCCCTGTATACAGAGATACATGATAAGATCCTGTCTGCAGTCACCACTAGGGGGAGCTCCCTGTATACAGAGATACATGATATGATCCTGTCTGCAGTCACCACTAGGGGGAGCTCCCTGTGTACAGAGATACATGATAAGATTCTGTCTGCAGTCACCACTAGGGGGAGCTCCCTGTATACAGAGATACATGATAAGATCCTGTCTGCAGTCACCACTAGGGGGAGCTCCCTGTATACAGAGATACATGATAAGATCCTGTCTGCAGTCACCACTAGGGGGAGCTCCCTGTATACAGAGATACATGATAAGATCCTGTCTGCAGTCACCACTAGGGGGAGCTCCCTGTATGCAGATATACATGATAACATCATGTCTGCAGTCACCACTAGGGGGAGCTCCCTGTGTACAGAGATACATGATGAGATCCTGTCTGCAGTCACCACTAGGGGGAGCTCCCTGTATAAAGAGATACATGATAAGATCCTGTCTGCAGTCACCACTAGGGGGAGCTCCCTGTATACAGAGATACATGATAAGATCCTGTCTGCAGTCACCACTAGGGGGAGCTCCCTGTATAAAGAGATACATGATAAGATTATGTCTGCAGTCACCACTAGGGGGAGCTTCCTGTATACAGAGATACATGATAAGATTCTGTCTGCAGTCACCACTAGGGTGAGCTCCCTGTATACAGATACATGATACGATCCTGTCTGCAGTCACCACTAGGGGGAGCTCCCTTATTACAAAGATACATGATAAGATCCTGTCTGCAGTCACCACTAGGGGGAGCTCCCTGTATACAGAGATACATGATAAGATTCTGTCTGCAGTCACCACTAGGGGGAGCTCCCTGTATACAGAGATTCATGTTAAGATTCTGTCTGCAGTCACCACTAGGGGGAGCTCCCTGTATACAGAGATACATGATAAGATCCTGTCTGTAGCCACCACTAGGGGGAGCTCCCTGTATACAGAGATACATGATAAGATTCTGTCTGCAGTCACCACTAGGGGGAGCTCCCTGTATACAGAGATACATGAGATGACCATACTCAGTGATCGGTTGCTCTGTTCTCCTCCTCGGCGCTCCTCTGGTCGGGTCTTGGAGCTTGTCTTCCTTCTTTGTAGGCCGCTGTTGTCCGCACTGACTTGGCTCATTCAGTCATCAGGAAGTGGAGAAGAAACAAAACAGTGTAATTAATTATGTGTGAATTAAGAGGATCTGACGTCCAAGGAATCGCCATGACGACGGCGGAGGCCTGTGAGGATCTGGGATTCGGGCCTGTGTAGGCCTCAGGAGCCTGAATTCTTGTCATAGGAAAAGCCTGTTGCCAGCGGCGACTACTTTTTGGCGCTGTGGTAGAAGTGTGTAAGGCAGAAAGGCCCCCGGACCCTGAGGCCAGAGGGGCCCCAAGTGCTTAACCATTTAAGATGCCCTCAGTAATAAAAATGGTGGTTGTTATGTGAGGGCCACAGAGGCCTTAAGCTTGGTCTAACCAGGGATCATGGCGGTGAGCCGTGCCACTCGATCAAGGGCCCTTGGCACCCGCTTATATACCCGGGCCCTAATTGTGTCATTGGGCTCCGGAGCTGAATCCACTCCATATAGAGGCCTCAAGTTTGGGCTAACCAGGGATCATGGCGGTCTGCCAAGTCCCCCAGCTTGAGCCATGCCACTTAATGAGGGTCGGACTGGCCCACCGGGACACTGGGAAATCCTCCGGTGGGCCCCCAGTCCTCATGGCTCCACCCCGCACCATACTTCCCCTGCTGCACGGAGCGTGGGCCCCCTCGGAGCTCCCGCTAGTACTAATCATTTCGGCACAGTGCTGCCAATATGATTAGCCTATGAGCGGCACCCGGTCACGGGCTCTTGGCACCCGCCTATGTATTCGGGCCCTAATTTGTTTCAGACGGACTCCAAGGGATCCGCTCCATACATGGCTGTTTTATTACAGCCTATCTCTACCTGCAATGGCGGTACCGGAACTAGGTTTGATCGCTGCTAATTAACCGTTTCACCTGGACGTGTCTTTGTTAGGAGGGAGGTATGACAGTCGAGTGCCTACCGATGCCTCTCATAACTGCCAGTTTGGTCTATGTAACGCACTGACATACCAGTTACTACATATTTAGACACTTTCTGCTGCTGGCAGACACATTTAGTCTTCCTGCAGCACCTCCGCAGGAGAAATGAGGTATTACACTATTAAAAAATTAATTACTTTTCAATGTTCCGACATACCAGATCCTTAAAGGGAAACTCCAGGGAGATAAAAAATGTTTGTACTTTTCCTGCGTTTCCTACATGATGAAGCAGGCTGGAGCTACAGTTCTAGGATCTATAAGATCACTTATGAATCAATAAAATAACATCTACTCCTCAGCTCTCACCCTCCCTCAGGGGACAGAGACATTTAGCCTTATGCTGCTGATGAGATTAGGAGGTGCGTCGGGGGTGTGGACCCTGGGGGCTCAGGATCATCTTACATTCCTGCCCCCTCATTATACTTCCTCATCATCGTTTGAACCCAAGGGGCATGGACCCTGGGTGCTCCAGTATCATTTTGCATTCCTGGCCCTTCACACTTCTGTATGAACAGGGGGCGTGGACCTTGGGGACTCCAGGATCACCTTACATTCCCACCCCCTCATACTTCTGTACGGGCAGGGAGTGTGGCCACCCGCCCCATGGTCACACTACAGTCCTGCCTCTGATATACCATCCTATGTAATGTATGAACAGGAGTGTTCTCCCTTCAAATAGCAATCATGTCACCAGGCAGATATAAATGCACGCTGTGATCCTCTGCTGTACAATGATATGATGGTGCATAATGTGTACTGCCATGTATCAGGCTAGGAGCATAGGCAAAGCACTGCATTGATTGATTCGCACCACCATGATCTCCCCTCCCCCATATCAACTTGGTAGCTTCCTGTCCCCTGAAACTTTAGCACTATACATGACTGAGGGTGAGAGCTGAGTAGCAGATATGATTTTATTGATCTATAAGTGATCTATAGGTCCTAGAGCTGCAGTGCCCAGCTCTGCTTCATCATGTGGGAGGGCAGGGACTGTACAAAAAAGTTTTTATTCCCACAGGAGTTCCCCTTTAAGACTAGAGGATTTCTAGCAGTAAATGATGACCTTCCCTACAGCCACTCTTGTTTTCACTCCTTTCGGTGGTCGTCACGTGGAAGCGAATCTATAGGTGTATTCTAATCCCGGCGCGCCCTATAGTCACCCCCGCGACCTGTCCTGGGTGCATCACTCCGCCTGAAATCTCAGCGTGCAGCAATATTATCTTTTCTTGGGCGCGCCGCTGTACAAACAAGGACACAAAGCTGCGTCGGAGCTCGCACACACTCAGGACGGCCACACTGTTATGTTGGAAAATTGCTAATTAATAAGGGCATTCTCACTTGATAATCCCTTTTCCTACAGCGCCCCCGCAGGAGATATGAGGTATTACACATTTAGGTCCTCCAAAAGGCGAGTTGCTGTTTGTGGACACCCTTGGCTCTGACTGTTCTTTAGGGTATTTAGATGCGTATAATGTTTTCAGTAATGGCCCAATCGGTGGAGGAAAAGTGTTCATTTTTCATGCTGTGCCCCCACAGGAGGAATGAGGTATTGCACAATTTTATTGGAACAATTTACTGACCAATTAATACAAAGGTAGTCCTGGTCCTCCAGACTGAGAGATGCTTCTTGTAGTTGTATGGAAGCAGGTGTTAAGGGTTCCTGCAGCGCCCCCACAGGAGGAAAGTGGTATTACACAGACCTTTTTGGAACAAATTGACTATCTATATAATATAGAGATAGTCCAGGTCCTCCAACCTGAGAGATGTTTTGTAGTTGTTTGGCAGCAGGTGCAGCGCCCCCACAGGAGGAATGAGGTATTACAAAGGTTTTTTTTGGAACAAATTTGCTCCTTTTATTTATACGTAGTCCGGATCCTCCAGACTGAGAGATGCTTCTTGTAGCGCTGTATGGTAGCAGGTGTTAAGGGTTCCTGCAGCATCCCCACAGGAGGAAATGAGTATTACACGGATCTTATCGGAACAAATTGACTGTCTAGTTAGTAGTAAGATAGTTCAGATCCACCAGACTGAAAGACCCTTCTTCTAGTTGTATGAAAGCAGGTATTAGGGGTTCCTGTAGCGCCCCCGCAGGAGAAATGAGGTATTACATGGATCTTTTTGGAACGAATTGACTGTATTTAACACAAAGATAGTTAAGGTCCTCCAGATTACGTTTTTTTGTAGTTGTATGGCAGCCGGTGTTAAGGGTTCCTGCAGCGCCCCTACAGGAAAAATGAGGTATTGCACTGATCTTTTTTTGGAATGAATAATAGTTGAGCCCGTCGAAGCGTCCAGCTGCTTGTTTTGAGCATCCGAGTATGATGGTGCTTGCTCATCACTAGCACAGATGTGTCTGGTCCCCCGGACTATCCATCTATAGTAAGTGTTTAGTTTTCTTACAGCACCTCCGCAGGAGAAATTAAGTATTACACTTTCCCTATTGAAATGAATGCTTAGTCTACATATCATATAGAACTACCAAGTCCTCCTGACTGTGAAACTCTTTGTATTCACAGATAGAAATGTTTTATGTTTTCTTCGCTGTCTCCACAGGGTAAATTTAAAGGGGTTGTGCCATGAACAATTGTAGAAAGTAACTGTTGCGTTTCTCTGCAGCGCCCCCCGGAGGTTAATTGAGGTATTACACAACTCTTGGTCTATGTAATTCACTGAAACGTGGGCTCCTGCAGACTGAAACAGGCTCGTTATAACTACTGAAGGTAACTCTCACCTTTCCCTGCAGCAGCCCCGGAGGGGAAATGAGGTATTACACTGTGGCTTTTGAAATGAATATTTAGTCTACGTAATGCACCGATTTGTCAGGTCCTCCAGACTGAGACAATCTTCATAATTGCTAATTATCCCATATATTACGTATTTGATGTTCGGACCCCATAAGCCAGATCCAGGGACTACAACCCTCAGTCCTCCCCCCCCACCCCCTACCTCTGGGGGTTATGTGGAGCATTTGCAGCTCAGTATATTCAGGAACTGCTGCAGGCACCAAGATAAAGTGACATAGGCCAACATTATCTCAGCAGGAAGCTGTGTCAGATAGCAGAGTTCCTGTTTAACCCCTTCAGGTTCAGAGGCCGGGGAGGGGGGTGGAAGTTATAGGGGGGGATGGCAGTAATGTTAGACATGAAAGGTTGGGTGTGAGATTATATCATATTCTGAGGAAAGCAGAGTGACCCCAATATGGCTCCCGGCACTGACGTCGCCCTGATATTCTACAATCCTGAACCCCCCATCCACCGCTGCTTCATAATTAATCAGAAGTGGTCCCTGAGGGGTTAAAACCCGAATATTACATGTAGTCAAATCTCCTGCAGGGAAGTAATGAGACTCAAGGCTTCAAAAGCAGAAGTGGAACAACCTCGTCCATGGTGATCTAATCCGCGGGTTTATCATTAACTCAGGATATATGAGGCGTATCGGGGATATTGGGGCGACACACTGTCCGCCCTGTGCGCTGCATACAGTGTGTGCAGTGTCCGCAGCCGTATACAACCAGCAAAGTATGTACAGATGGGACATATATACAGCAACACTGCCATATACAACCAGCAATGTGTGTACAGATAGGGCATATATACAGCAACTCTGCCATATACAACCAGCAAAGTGTGTACAGATGGGACATATATACAGCAACTCTGCCATATACAGCCAGCAAAATGTGTCAGATGGGACATATATACAGCAACACTGCCATATACAACCAGCAATGTGTGTACAGATAGGGCATATATACAGCAACTCTGCCATATACAACCAGCAAAGTGTGTACAGATAGGACATATATACAGCAACACTGCCATATACAGCCAGCAAAATGTGTACAGATAGGGCATATATACAGCAACACTGCCATATACAACCAGCAAAATGTGTACAGATGGGACATATATACAGCAACTCTGCCATATACAGCCAGCAAAATGTGTCAGATGGGACATATATACAGCAGCACTGCCATATACAACCAGCAAAGTGTGTACAGATGAGACATATATAGAGCAACACTGCCATATACAACCAGCAAAGTGTGTACAGATGGGACATATTTACAGCAACACTGCCATATACAACCAGCAAAGTGTGTACAGATGGGACATATATACAGCAACTCTGCCATATACAACCAGCAAAATGTGTACAGATGGGACATATATACAGCAACACTGCCATATACAACCAGCAAAGTGTGTACAGATGGGACATATATACAGCAACACTGCCATATACAACCAGCAAAGTGTGTACAGATGGGACATATATACAGCAACTCTGCCATATACAACCAGCAAAGTGTGTACAGATGGGACATATACAGCAACACTGCCATATACAGCCAGCAAAGTGTGTACAGATGGGACATATATACAGCAACACTGCCCTATCACAGCCAGCAAAGTGTGTACAGATGGGACATACATACAGCAACACTGCCATATACAACCAGCAAAGTGTGTACAGATGGGACATACATACAGCAACACTGCCATATACAACCAGCAATGTGTGTACAGATGGGACATATATACAGCAACACTGCCATATACAACCAGCAAAATGTGTACAGATGGGACATATATACAGCAACACTGCCATATACAACCAGCAAAATGTGTCAGATGGGACATATATATACAGCAACACTGCCATATACAACCAGCAATGTGTGTACAGATGGGACATATATACAGCAACACTGCCATATACAACCAGCAAAATGTGTCAGATGGGACATATATGTACAGCAACACTGCCATATACAGCCAGCAAAATGTGTACAGATGGGACATATATACAGCAACACTGCCATATACAGCCAGCAAAATGTGTACAGATGGGACATATATACAGCAACACTGCCATATACAGCCAGCAAAATGTGTACAGATGGGGCATATATACAGCAACACTGCCATATAGACTGTACTGATAGAGTATAGGTGTATGGCGACATTAACCATTGCTATCAGAATGGCCTCCGCCATTCATTCTCTCTCTCTCTTTCTCTCTCTCTCTCTCTTTCTCTCTCTCTCTTCTCTCTCTCTCTCTCTCTCTCTCTCTCTCTCTCTCTCTTCTCTCCTCTCTTTCTCGCTCTCCTCTCTCCTCTTTCTCGCTCTCTCTCTCTCCCCTCTCCTCTTTTTTTTCTCTTTCTCCCCTCTCCTCTCTCTCCCCTCACCTCTCTCTCTCCCTCTCCCCTCTCCCATCTCTCCCCTCTCCCATCTCTCCCCTCTCCCATCTCTCCACTCTCCCATCTCTCCCCTCTCCTCTCCCTCCCCTCTCCTCTCCCTTCCCTCTCCTCTCCCTCCCCTCTCCTCTCCCTCCCCTCTCCCTCTCCTCTCCCTCTCCTATCCCTCCCCTCTCCTCTCTCTCCCCTCTCTCCTCACTCTCCCCTCTCCTCTCTCTCCCCTCTCTCCTCACTCTCCCCTCTCTCCTCACTCTCCCCTCTCCTCTTTTTTTTTTTCTCTCTCCCCTCTACCTTTCTCTCCCAATTCAATTCAAATGAGCTTTATTGGCAGGACTAAGTTCATTTTAGCATTGCCAAAGCAAATGGTGAAAATAGACATGTCCAGGGTGGGGTACAGAAGTCCATGGCATATCAGTCTCCTCTTAGTCTGTGGAAGGCACTGACATATTGCGCTGCTTTGGCGGCTGCACTTTCCTCATTCCCCAGTAGTATTGGCAGTTTCTCTTCCTCCTCCATGGTCTGGGAGGAGATCAGACAGTCTCTTAAAGTGAGTGTCCCTCACTGCGGAGTATTTAGGGCACCTCAGCAAGAAGTGGGCCTCATCCTCCATGACCTCCTGGGGGCACTGCTGGCACAGTCTGCTCTGTCGGGGCTTGTAGTTCTGTTGGTGCCGCCTGGATTCGATGAGTAGGCTGTGGGCGCTCAGTCTGTACCGGGTCAGGATCTGTCGCTCTTTGGGGTTTTCTAGTCTCGCTCTCTCTCCCCTCTCTATCCCTCTCTCTCTCCCCTCTCTATCCCTCTCTCTCCCCTCTCTTATCCCTCTCTCTCCCCTCTCTATCCCTCTCTCTCCCCTCTCTATCCCCTCTCTCTCCCTCTCTCTCTCCCCTCTCTATCCCTCTCTCTCCCCTCTCTATCCCTCTCCCCTCTCTATCCCTCTCTCTCTCCCCTCTCTATCCCTCTCTCCCCTCTCTATCCCTCTCTCTCCCCTCTCTATTCCTCTCTCTCCCCTCTCTATCCCTCTCTCTCCCCCTCTCTATCCCTCTCCTCTCCCCTCTCTATCCCTCTCTCTCCCCTCTCTATATCCTCTCTCTCCCCTCTATATATCTCTCTCTCCCCTCTCTATATATCTCTCCCTCTCTACTCTCTCTCTCCCTCTCTTCTCCTCTCTCTCTCTCCTCTCTATCTCTCTCCCCTCTCTATCTCTCTCCCCTCTCTATCCCTCTCGATCTCTTTTGTTTGTGACAAAAAAGCGACAAGAACCCGACATGTGACCGGATCGGAGCGATATCACATAATCTGTGTCATTTGTAATCAGATCTATCTGCTCAGTTTACATCTGTATCTTGCTGGATTTCATTTTTTGGACTTTATTTAGATGGCGGCCATGCCATGCCGAAACCGTGACGTCTCACCTCCGGTCTACATTCTGCATTTGTAGCTCCGGGAGAAAAAGGATATTAATATGTCTGCCGCTGACAAAAGGACACACCTGAAATATCTCATGTCAAAGTCTCGATGGCTTTGGTGAGTGACAGCCATGTGTAGGAGTCAAAAATGTGATCAGAGTAGTTGTTGCAGTCCCCCTGCCGTCCAATTGGGGGCTGTAGTGAGCATTGATGGAAGCTCCTCCCACTTTAAATATACAACCACTGGCGGGCTTTGTAGTGAAAGGTCCGATTGGCGCAAATCTAATGATAACATTATATTGTGGAATCGCATTGATAGTCATTCCCTAATATTTTGTGGCAAGTGCTCCTGACGTAGAGGAGCGCTGGAAGCCAAAAATCATGGCCATTAGTAGAGGTGACTCAGAGTAATAAAACATGAAGGTAAATACGGCGAGGAATTAAAATCCAGAAAATGAGTTTGGTAAAAGGATTCTTATCAAGTCATATAAAGCGCGTGATCTTTACACAAGACGGTTATATAAACTCTGTGCATTGGGCGTCGTAGGCGCTTATCAGGTCACTTTTCATGTGGCGTCTCCTATAAATCCTTGGGTATTTAAAGGGATTAGAAAAACATGTCTGCTTTATTCAGAAAACAGCGCCGCACTTGTCTGTAGGTTGAGAATGGTACTGCAGCTGCACTGTCAGTGTTAATGGTGGAAAACCATCAAAATAAAGAATAGCGCCCCAATGTGTAAAAAGTTCACAAAGACCCAAAATGGTGTGGAATCTGCACAACCCACTATATCAAATTTCCCCTCATATCAGGGGCCCAAAGAGCGGCCTCAGGGCGTAATAACAGGTGAAGGTAATGGTGGGGAAGGAGCGGCCCTGTTCCACCACTTCCCCAAATGTGAGGAGAATGGCCCCGCTCTATTCACCTCTGAGTGGGGACACGAAAATGACCTCATTAGCTGCACCATTCTGTTTGTTGAGGGCTCGAAGTGTACGAAGGACATTTAAGAGCATCCACTACTGTGGGGGGGCACCTAGGATCATCTTACTGTGTGAGGGGGCACTTAGAATCATCTTACTGTGTGAGGGGCACTTAGAATCATCTTACTGTGTGAGGGGGCACTTAGGATCATCTTACTGTGTAAGGGGGCACTTGGGATCATCTTACTGTGTGAGGGGGCACTAAGGGATCATCTTACTGTGTGAGGGGGGCACTAAGGGATCATCTTACTGTGTGAGGGGGGCACTAATGGGGTCATTTTACTTGTGAGGGGGGCACTAAGGGATCATCTTACTGTGTGAAGAGGGCACTATGGGATCATCTTTCTGTGTGAGGAGGCACTAAGGGATCATCTTACGTGTGAGGGCACTTAGATACTTACTGTGTGAGGGGGCACTTAGGATCATCTTACTGTGTGAGGGGGCACTAGGATCATCTTCTGGTGAAGGGACACTTAGGATCATCTTACTGTGTGAGGGGGCACTTAGGATCATCTTACTGTGTGAGGGGCACTTAGGATCATCTTACTGTGTGAGGGGGCACTTAGGATCATCTTACTGTGTGAGGGGGCACTTAGATCATCTTACTGTGTGAGGGGCACTTAGGATCATCTTACTGTGTGAGGGGCACTTAGGATCATCTTACTGTGTGAGGGGGCACTTAGGATCATCTTACTGTGTGAGGGGGCACTTAGGATCATCTTACTGTGTGAGGGGGCACTAAGGGATCATCTTACTGTGTGAGGGGGGCACTAAGGGATCATCTTACTGTGTGAGGGGGGCACTATGGGGTCATTTTACTTTGTGTGAGGGGGCACATATATAGGGTATCATCTTACTGTGTGAAGAGGCACTATGGATCATCTTTCTGTGTGAGGAGGCACTAAGGGATCATCTTACTGTGTGAGGGGGGCACTATGGGGTCATTTTACTTTGTGAGGGGGGCACTAAGGGATCATCTTACTGTGTGAAGAGGCACTATGGGATCATCTTTCTGTGTGAGGAGGCACTAAGGGATCATCTTACTGTGTGAGGGGGCATAATTTCTCGGAGACTGCACCATATTATGTAGGGAGACTCTAAATGGACCCTGGTAGCCATTTTGTTTGTTTTTCTGATATGATCTGCAGTAAACGGACCCTCGTAGCCATTTTTTTTTCTGATGCCACCTGTGGTAAACGGACCTGGTAGCCATTTTTTTTAATTTTTCTGGTGCAATCTGTGGTGGCCGAGCTGACATGAGGCAACTATAATGTGACTCCAGGAGCCGCCGTTTCTTCCTTCGGCCTCCGGAGTAACAGGAAACAGATGTCTCATTGTAGATTGGTTCTGTAACTAGAATTTTCTGTGCTCGAAAGGAAGTGGAAAAGAGGAGCCGGCCGGCCGCGTCGTCTCTGTGACCCCATTACTCGGTCATCTCCCTGTGTTTAGGGCTGTGGGGGTATGTAATAGGAAAAAATTAGTCACCTGCGGCAACCAAAAAACTGTGAGGTAGACTAGGCCCTAGGCCACTACTCCAATTCTCCACAGCAACAGTCCATGGCAACCACAAAATGGCCTCCAGCCGCTCCGCACCTCACACCTCGGTGATGGCGCAGGGTCTGGCATGTATATTTGCGCCTTTTTTCTGTCAGGATCTCTGTCTGTTATGGCTTTTGTTATGTATCGGCCTATAACGGCCATTTCCTTCTGGTTTCCTGCGTGAAACCCCTCGTGATGTGATTGAGGCGGTGAGCGGAGGCAGGTGGCACATCATGGCGTCTCCACCTCACGTCGCTGCGTAGATATTTTAGTTTTTTTTATAGCTGAGAAAGTGACAAATGCTCGAAAATCCTTCATATAAAAGGAAAAAAATAAAATTCCTTTAATCCAGTGTCCAATAGTTGCAAAATGATGACGTATTCCAGATTATAGGACAGTATAGTGATCACAAGATGGATTATAAGGAAGGGCGGCCATGTTGTGGCTGCCGGACCCATATAAAGTGTTCAGTGGGCACATCACTCTGCGGGTCAGCGGAGGCATTGGCCTCTATATGTGGTCACGGTGTATATACAGTTAATGTTCTGGATAATCAGATGCCAAGCTTTACCAGCCTTATTGCCTTGCCATGTGCCCCCTACATCTCCAGTCACAGCTCTGACCTTCAGCGTGCCTCCCAGTGCCCCCTTTTAAATTTTCACCCACAGCCCTGACCATCAGTGCCTCGCTCACTGCCCCTACAAATCAAACCACAGTGCTGACTTTCATTGCCTCTCCCAGTGCCCCCTATACTTGTAGCCAACATATCTTCAGTGCCCCCCCTTATAGTGTCAGCCACAGTGCTGATTATTAGTGTCTTTACCAGTGTCCCCCTATAGTTCCACCCACAGCACTTACCTTCTTGCCCCTTCCAGTGCCTTCTATAATTCAATTCCAGCCATAGCGCTGAGTTACAGTGCCCCTCTCGGTGCCTCCTACAGTTGCAGCCATTCCTCTGACGTTCAGCGTTCCTCCCAGTGCCCCCTACAGTTGCAGCTACATCCAGGGGCGTAACTACAATAGGTGCAGGGGTTGCGATCGCACCAGGGCCCTGCAGCCTAGGGGGGCCCCAGAAGTCCCTTTGTCCTATAGAAAAAGACTAATACTATTAAAGATTTGCAATAATTGGGGGCTCCGTTGGAGTTTTCGTTTCGGGGCCCCTGGGCCTGAAGTTACGCCACTGGCTACAGCACTTAATTTCAGTGACTCTCCTGGTGACCCCTACAGTTGCAGCCACAGAATGACTTTCAGTGCCCCTCCTGGTTACCCCCGCTACAGGTTCACTGACAGTGCTACCCATTAGTGCCCCTCCTGGTGCCCCCTACAGTTGCAGCCACAGAGTGACTTTCAGTGCCCCTTCTGGTGTCCACTACAGCTGCAGCCACAGCTCTGACCATAATGCCCCTCCTGGTGTCCACTACAGTTGCAGCCACAGCTCTGACCATCATTTCCCCTTCTGGTGCCCCCCTACAAGTCCATCTACAGCACTGACTTTCAGTGCCCCTCCTGGTGACCACCCTTCCCCCCCACAGGTTCACTGACAGTGCTACCTATTAGTGCCCCTCCTGGTGCCCCCTACAGTTGTAGCCACAGAGTGACTTTCAGTGCCCCTCCTGGTGTCCCCTACAGTTGCAGCCACAGCTCTGACCATCATTGCCCCTTCTGGTGCCCCCCTACAAGTCCATCTACAGCACTGACTTTCAGTGTTCCTCCTGGTGACCCTCTACAGGTCCACCGACAGTGCTACCTATCAGTGTCCCTCCTGGTGTCCCCCTACAGTTGCAGCTACAGTACTGACTTTCACTGTCAGATGAGGTACCTCCCTTCATACAGCACCACCTCACATTTTGCCCACTTGCTGGAGTTGGTGGTGACTTTTGGGTATTACCATTGCTGCATCATTTATGGATGAAGTAACAACGCTGACATCGCAGTAACTTCCATCTGGCCATGGTGGTCCACTCTGCTATACAGGGGTCCTGATTTGCTCATGGTGCAGACACCAATGGGTTATAATCCCACCTGTGCATTGATAATTTAGAAAGGTGCCTATGTAGAACCAGTGGGGCTGGTACCAGGCCCGGTCAGACTATAGAGGAGCGCTGTGAGAATAGGACCAGGTCCGGTCAGACTATAGAGGAGCGCTGTGAGAATAGGACCAGGTCCGGTCAGACTATAGAGGAGCGCTGTGAGAACAGGGCCAGGTCTGGTCAGACTATAGAGGAGCGCTGTGAGAACAGGGCCAGGTCTGGTCAGACTATAGAGGAGCACTGTGAGGACGGCATCAGGCCTGGTCAGACAATAGAGGAGCTCTGCGAGGACGTCACCAGGCCCAATTAGACTATAGAGGAGCGCTGTGAGGACGGCACCAGGCCCGGTCAGACTATAGAGGAGCACTGCGAGGACAGCACCAGGTCCGGTCAGACTATAGGGGAGCACTGCGAGGACAGCACCAGGCCCGGTCAGACTATAGAGGAGCACTGCGAGGACAGCACCAGGTCCGGTCAGACTATAGAGGAGCACTGCGAGGACAGCACCAGGTCCGGTCAGACTATAAGGGAGCTCTGTGAGAACAGGACCAGGTCCGGTCAGACTATAGAGGAGCGCTGTGAGGACGGCACCAGGCCCGGTCAGACTATAGAGGAGCACTGCGAGGACAGCACCAGGTCCGGTCAGACTATAGGGGAGCACTGCGAGGACAGCACCAGGTCCGGTCAGACTATAGGGGAGCACTGCGAGGACAGCACCAGGTCCGGTCAGACTATAGAGGAGCACTGCGAGGACAGCACCAGGTCCGGTCAGACTATAGAGGAGCGCTGTGAGAACAGGACCAGGTCTGGTCAGACTATAGAGGAGCGCTGTGAGAAAAGGACCAGGCCCGGTCAGACTATAAGGGAGCTCTGTGAGAACAGGACCAGGTCCGGTCAGACTATAGAGGAGCGCTGTGAGGACGGCACCAGATGCACCCGGCTGATTATGGATCTGCCATACTTTTCATAGGCAATAGGACGTGATCAGCGATTGTTATTTATGCAGTTTCCCTCCTATGGACACATCTGTGCGGCCAGTGATGGAGGCGGCATTGTAAATCTTCATGATGGAACGTGGCATCGATCAGTAATTATGGGTAACAGTGCGGGGTAAATTTAATTACTCTGATTACTGGGGACAGAGATTGTTAATTTAATGAATGATTGCAGCGGATCACCGCTCCTCACTCCCCATCACTTCCTTACTTTCCTTGTACATCGGTACCCTATAGCTATATTTTAGAATTAATTCCTCATTTATCGTCTTTACCCATCAGCACGATATGGTGGTAGACACAATAACCAACGAGCCCCGCGCTATGTTTAGCCGTACTGTCCTCACGTTAGTCAGGCTCCTTATCTCAGCGTCTCATCATCCTCCGCTTGGTCAATATTTGCTCACATTTGCTGCACCTTACAGATCACATTGTGTTTGTCTTTCTCCAGATTGGTGGATGACAGATGTGTGGTCCATCCAGAAGCCGGAGACCTGGCCAATCCGCCCAAAAAGTTCAGAGGTAAGAATGGAGCCTGTGTCTTCTACAAGAATAAAACTGCTATAATACTGCTCCTATGTACAAGAATATAACTACTATAATACTGCCCCTATATACAAGAATATAACTACTATAATACTGCCCCTATATACAAGAATATAACTACTATAATACTGCCCCTATATACAAGAATATAACTACTATAATACTGCCCCTATATACAAGAATATAACTACTATAATACTGCTCCTATGTACAAGAATATAACTACTATAATACTGCTCCTATGTACAAGAATATAACTACCATAATACTGCTCCTATTACAAGAATATAACTACTATAATACTGCTCCTATATACAAGAATATAACTACTATAATACTGCCCCTATATACAAGATATAACTACTATAATACTGCTCCCTATATACAAGGATATAACTACTATAATACTGCCCCTATATACAAGAATATAACTACTATAATACTGCTCCTATATACAAGAATATAACTACTATAATACTGACTCCTATATACAAGAATATAACTACTATAATACTGCTCCTATATACAAGAATATAACTACTATAATACTGCCCCTATATACAAGAATATAACTACTATAATACTGCCCCTATATACAAGAATATAACTACTATAATACTGCCCTATATACAAGAATATAACTACCTATAATACTGCTCCTATATACAAGAATATAACTACATAATACTGCTCCTATGTACAAGAATATAACTACTATAATACTGCCCTATATAAAGAATATAACTACTATAATACTGCCCCTATATATAAGAATATAACTACTATAATACTGCTCCCTATATACAAGAATATAACTACTATAATACTGCCCCCTATATACAAGAATATAACTACTATAATACTGCCCCTATATACAAGGATATAACTACTATAATACTGCTCCCTTATACAAAATATAACACTATAATACGCCCTATATACAAAATATAACTACTATAATACTGATCCCTATATACAAGAATATAACTACTATAATACTGCTCCTATATACAAGAATATAACTACTATAATACTGCCCCTATATACAAGAATATAACTACTATAATACTGATCCCTATATACAAGAATATAAATACTATAATACTGCTCCTATGTACAAGAATATAACTACTATAATACTGCTCCTATATACAAGAATATAACTACTATAATACTGCTCCTATGTACAAGAATATAACTACTATAATACCGGACCCCTTGCTTTCTTTAGCGGGAGCGCTGGTAACTCTTCACGGTATTGACCATTGTTTGGTCGTCATGGATACGGAATGTTTGTAAATGAACGGTCTCCATGTTTGCTCAGTGTCGTCATTTATTACTCGCTGACACTGATGACTGACGCCTCATTTATCAGATTTGACTATCAGCACATAGGCTGTCATCGTTCTCCTCAATTTGTGCTGGGGGGTGTACATACTTTTTAGGGACATACACTGGCTGCATATATGAATGCATTGCTCATAACAATGTGGTGGTCTAGAATAAAAGAAGATCACTTAAAGGGGAAATGCACCTTTTTTTTTTAGTTGTTTGAACCCTGAGCACTGTTCACACCCCAGACACAATATATTAATCTTCATCTGACACAGTTTCTTATCCTGGAATCATTCATTCCACTGGATTGTTGACAAGCGAGTTCCTGCACGTAGAAATACAGCGACCAGCAGCATCAGGAACGGCACCTCCAACATGGAGACAACAAGCGTATAACGCAGGATCAGTAATGTACCGGCAGAATAGTGAATACAGGAGGTAACTCAGGATCAGTAATGTAATGTATGTACACAATGCCTGCACCAGCAGAATAGTGAGTGCAGCTCTGGAGTATAATACAGGAGGTAACTCAGGATCAGTAATGTAATGTATGTACACAGTGACTGCACCAGCAGAATAGTGAGTGCAGCTCTGGAGTATAATACAGGAGGTAACTCAGGATCAGTAATGTAATGTATGTACACAGTGACTGCACCAGCAGAATAGTGAGTGCAGCTCTGGAGGATAATACAGGAGGTAACTCAGGATCAGTAATGTAATGTATGTACACAGTGACTGCACCAGCAGAATAGTGAGTGCAGCTCTGGAGTATAATACAGGAGGTAACTCAGGATCAGTAATGTAATGTATGTACATAGTGACTGCACCAGCAGAATAGTGAGTACAGCTCTGGAGTATAATACAGGAGGTAACTCAGGGTCAGTAATGTAATGTATGTACACAGTGACTGCACCAGCAGAATAGTGAGTGCAGCTCTGGAGTATAATACAGGAGGTAACTCAGGGTCAGTAATGTAATGTATGTACACAGTGACTGCACCAGCAGAATAGTGAGTGCAGCTCTGGAGTATAATACAGGAGGTAACTCAGGATCAGTAATGTAATGTATGTACACAGTGACTGCACCAGCAGAATAGTGAGTGTAGCTCTGGAGTATAATACAGGAGGTAACTCAGGATCAGTAATGTAATGTATGTACACAGTGACTGCACCAGCAGAATAGTGAGTACAGCTCTGGAGTATAATACAGGAGGTAACTCAGGATCAGTAATGTAATGTATGTACACAGTGACTGCACCAGCAAAATAGTGAGTGCAGCTCTGGAGTATAATACAGGAGGTATCTCAGGATCAGTAATGTAATGTATGTACACAGTGACTGCACCAGCAGAATAGTGAGTGCAGCTCTGGAGTATAATACAGGAGGTAACTCAGGATCAGTAATGTAATGTATGTACACAGAGACTGCACCAGCACAATAGTGAGTGCAGCTCTGGATTGTAATACAGGAGGTAACATTATAAGTGTTAGGACAGTAAGTAGTAGACAGCATTACATATCACCAGAAGGTCCCCCTCCACACAGTAAAGCACAATGGAGACAGCATTATGTATCATCCGAAGATCCCTCTCGCCACTGTGAGGCACAATGGAGACAGCATTATATATCACCAGAAGATCCCCTCCACACAGTGAGGCACGGTGGAGGCAGCATTATTTATCACCAGAAGATCCCCCTCCACACAGATAGGCACAATGGAGACAGCATTGTGGTTTGGGACTGTTTTTTGGCAGCTGGAACTGAGGCTTTCTTTAGTCAAGGTGGAGGGAATTATGGGTAGCTCCACTTATCAGTCACCAAGAAGTAATTTCAAATCTTTTTCCAGAAGTTTTGTTGTTCTTGGAGGATTTTCCTGACACTTCCCTAGTTGCATTTTACATTAGAAGCCATGATCTGTAAACAGCTGACAACACAGCAGAGGGATCTCATTGAAGAAAGTTATTCGTCTGTAGAAGGGTTCATGGCATTAAAATTTACCATGAAGCACTGGAAGACATCATTAAGTGGCTAAAATTTGGTAGAAAAAGTGACAGTACCCACAGCTGAACACTCCTCAAAGCTTTTGGAAAAGACATGAAACAACAATTAAAGGAGCTGCAGGAATTTCTGTAAAGTCCTGATTGCATACTGCATAAGACAATAATCTCCTAGGTCCTTCATATCTGGCCTGTGGGGTACAGCGGCAAGATAGAAGCCTTTTCTTACATATAAAACCTCCATCAAGTCTATCAAAACCAAGTGTGGGGCCATCCATAAACTGCTGACAACACAGCAAATGGATCTCATTGCTGAAAGTTATTAGCCTGGAGAAGAGGCCAATAAAATCTCCAAGGCATTAGATCTACCATGGAGCAATGTGAAGACGTCATTAAGTGGCTGAAATTTGGTATGAAAGTGACATTACCTACAACTCGGCATCCCTCAAAAACTGAGAAGGAAATTGATCAAGTGGCTGACGGCAACATTAAAGGAGCTGCAGGACTTTCTGCATAATACTGGTTGTGTCCTACATGTGACAGCAATCTCCTGTATATTTCATATGTTCGGCCTAAGGAGTACAGGGGCAAGCCCGGCTATGTTTTGCCAAAATCTACATCAAAGTATTAGTTTAAGGGTGTGAAAATATATGCAACTACATTATTTTACTTGTGTATTTTTGTTTTTTTTTCTATCCAAAAATATTTATCAATTGATTTGTACAGATTATGGGCGGCATTAAAGGCGAAAAAAGTTCTAAAATGACTTTTCTACACGACAATCCGCAGACATTTTACAGGGGTGTGTAGGCTTTTGTCATAGTTTTCTCTCGA
Organism: Allobates femoralis; assembly: GCA_033576535.1. Lineage (NCBI taxonomy): Eukaryota > Metazoa > Chordata > Amphibia > Anura > Aromobatidae > Allobates > Allobates femoralis. The sequence goes on along the minus strand of JARQOC010000004.1, from coordinate 611,660,165 downwards.
TATCCGGTAACTTTGCGCCGTCTTCTATGCTGGTTTTCGTTCTGTAGCCGGTGGCCCCGGGTGGAGCACCTCTCCTCTTCCATTTCTTAGCTCAGTGGTCCCGGGTAGAACGCCTCTCCTCTTAGCTCTGTGGCCCCAGGCAGAACGCCTCTCCTCTTCGCTCGGTGGCCCCAGGCAGAACGCCTCTCCTCTTAGCTCGGTGGCCCCGGTTGGAGCGCCTCTCCTCTTAGCTCGGTGGCCCCGGGTGGTGCGCCTCTCTTCTCTTCCATTTCTTAGCTCGGTGGCCCTGGTTGGAGCGCCTCTCCTCATAGCTCAGTGTCCCCAGGCAGAGCACCTTTCCTCTTAGCTCGGTGGCCCCGGACAAAGCGCCTCTTCTCTTTCGTAGCTCAGTGGCTTCGAACGGAGCGCGTCTCCGCTTAGCTCGGTGGCCCCGGGCGGAGCTCTCCTCTTAGCTCGGTGGCCCCAGGTGGAGCGCTTCTCCTCTTAGCTTGGTGGCTCCAGGTGGAGTACTTCTCTTCGTAGCTTGGTGGCCCTGGGTGGATCGCCTCCTTCTTAGCTCAGTGACCCTGGGCGGAGCACCTCTCCTCTTAGCTCAGTGACCCCGGGTGGAGCGCCGCCTCCTTAGCTCAGTGACCCTGGGCGGAGCGCCTCTCCTCTTAGCTCAGTGACCCCGGGTGGAGCGCCTCTCCTCTTAGTTCCATGGCCCCAGGTTGAGCACCTCTCCTCTTAGCTCAGTGGCCCCGGGTGGTGCACCTCTTCGCTTTCTTAGCTCAGTGGCCCTGGGTGGAGTGCCTCTCCTATTTCTTAGTTCGGTGGCCCCGGTGAGGCCCCTCTCCTCTTAGTTTGGTGGCCCCCGATGAGGCCCCTCTCCTCTTAGGTTGGTGGCCCCGGGTGGAGCGCCTCTTCTCTTTCTTAGTTCGGTGGCCCCGGTGAGGCCCCTCTCCTCTTAGGTTGGTGGCCCCGGGTGGAGTGCCTCTCCTCTTTCTTAGTTCGGTGGCCTCGGTGAGGTCCCTCTCCTCTTAGGTTGGTGGCCCCGGTGGAGTGCCTCTCCTCTTTCTTAGTTCGGTGGCCCCGGTGAGGTCCCTCTCCTCTTAGGTTGGTGGCCCCGGACGGAGCGCCTCTTCTCTTTCTTAGTTCAGTGGCCCCGGTGAGGCCCCTCTCCTCTTAGATCGGTGGCCCCAGGTGGAGTGCCTCTCCTCTTTCTTAGTTCGGTGGCCCCAGGTGGAGCGCCTCTCTTCTTTCTTAGTTCGGTGGCCCCGGGTGGAGCGCCTCTCCTCTTTCTTAGTTCGGTGACCCCGGGTGGAGCGCCTCTCCTCTTTCTTAGTTCGGTGGCCCCGGTGAGGCTCCTCTCCTCTTAGCTCGATGGCCCTGGGTGGAGCGCCTCTCCTCTTTCTTAGTTCGGTGGCCCCAGGTGGAGCGCCTCTCCTCTTTCTTAGTTCGGTGGCCCCAGGTGGAGCGCCTCTCCTCTTTCTTAGTTCGGTGGCCCCGGTGAGGCTCCTCTCCTCTTAGCTCGGTGGCCCCGGGTGGAGCGCCTCTCCTCTGTCTTAGTTCGGTGGCCCCGGGTGGAGCGCCTCTTCTCTTTCTTAGTTCGGTGGCCCCGGTGAGGCTCCTCTCCTCTTAGCTCGATGGCCCCGGATGGAGCGCCTCTCCTCTTTCTTAGTTCGGTGGCCCCAGGTGGAGCGCCTCTCCTCTTTCTTAGTTCGGTGGCCCCGGGTGGAGCGCCTCTCCTCTTTCTTAGTTCAGTGGCCCCGGGTGGAGCGCCTCTCCTCTTAGTTCGGTGGCCCCGGTGGGGCCCTTCTCCTCTTAGTTCGGTGGCCCCAGGTGGAGCGCCTCTCCTCTTTGTGGAGTTTAATCCTTTGTGTGTTCTCCTCTCGCTCGTGTGTCGGGGTCGGTCACGGTCTCCGGAATCCATTGTGCGGTTGTTTACATTGTTCTTCTCTGGTGGTTTTGGAGGAGTCAATAGATCTGACAGGTCGGTACATAGATCCCTAATTCCCGTCACTCAGGATTATAGAGGGCAAGTGAAGGAAAACCGCACAAAGTCGCAGTCACTCGGGGCCCGATGTGGGCCCGATGTGGTGCCCTAATGTGCATCGGCCATTTTTTTGCCAGGTGCATGTCTTACTTTCTTGTTTTTAGTAAGAAAGTTTAGTTTAGACTTGAATAGACTCTGATTAACAATAGAGATAAGCCGGAGGCTGATCATAGGAGCCAAGGGCAAAGTGTAACAACTGCTACCTGCAATGTAAAGCATGGGGGAGAGACAAGATACCTGCAGTGTAAAACTTGGGGGAGAGATAAGATACCTGCAGTGTACAGCATGGGAGAGAGCGAGGAATCCTGCATGTAAAGTATGGGGGAGAGAGGAGAATCCCATGAGACAGGAGACAGTGCAGCCGGAGTCTGGGATCATAGAACAAGGGCTAAAGTAGTAGTGGATTGTTGTAAAAGAAAGGAAAAAAAAAGTTTCAGGTGATTCCTGCAGTGTAAGGATCCAAAGGGTTAACAGAAAGTGCTGGGTTTCATAGATCCACCGCGCTGACCTCCAGTGAAGGCAAACAGAGTGATATATAAAACTCTGTTTAATTGGTAATTTGCCTACCGGTTTCGTGATTTCAGTTATCACTTCATCAGGGCATGGGGGAGAGATGGGAAACCTGCAGTGTAAAGCATGGGGGGAGAGATGGGAAACCTGCAGTGTAAAGCATGGGGGAGAGATAGTATAACTGCAATGTAAAGCATGGGGGAGAGATGGGAAACCTGCAGTGTAAAGCATGGGGGAGAGATAGTATAACTGCAATGTAAAGCATGGGGGAGAGATGGGAAACCTGCAGTGTAAAGCATGGGGGAGAGATAGTATAACTGCAATGTAAAGCATGGGGGAGAGATAGGAAACCTGCAGTGTAAAGCATGGGGGAGAGATAGTATAACTGCAATGTAAAGCATGGGGGAGAGATGGGAAACCTGCAGTGTAAAGCATGGGGAGAGATAGTATAACTGCAATGTAAAGCATGGGGGAGAGATCGGAAACCTGCAGTGTAAAGCATGGGGGAGAGATAGTATAACTGCAATGTAAAGCATGGGGGAGAGATGGGAAACCTGCAGTGTAAAGCATGGCGGGAGAGATAGGAAACCTGCAGTGTAAAGCATGGGGGAGAGATGGGAAACCTGCAGTGTAAAGCATGGGTGAGAGATATGATACCTGCAGTGTAAAGCATGGGGAGAGATACGATACCTGCAGTGTAAAGCATGGGAGAGAGATAGTATAACTGCAATGTAAAGCATGGGGAGAGATGGGAAACCTGCAGTGTAAAGCATAGGGGAGAGATAGGAAACCTGCAGTGTAAAGCATGGGGGAGAGATAGGAAACCTGCAGTGTAAAGCATGGGGGAGAGATGGAAACATGCAGTGTAAAGCATGAGGGAGAAATAGGAAACCCGCAGTGTAAAGCATGGGGGAAAGATAGGAATCCTGCAGTGTAAAGCATGGGTGAGAGATACGAAACCTGCAGTGTAAAGCAGAATAGTGAGTGCAGCTCTGGAGTATAATACAGGAGGTAACTCAGGATCAGTAATGTAATGTATGTACACAGTGACTGCACCAGCAGAATAGTGAGTGTAGCTCTGGAGTATAATACAGGAGGTAACTCAGGATCAGTAATGTAATGTATGTACACAGTGACTGCACCAGCAGAATAGTGAGTACAGCTCTGGAGTATAATACAGGAGGTAACTCAGGATCAGTAATGTAATGTATGTACACAGTGACTGCACCAGCAAAATAGTGAGTGCAGCTCTGGAGTATAATACAGGAGGTATCTCAGGATCAGTAATGTAATGTATGTACACAGTGACTGCACCAGCAGAATAGTGAGTGCAGCTCTGGAGTATAATACAGGAGGTAACTCAGGATCAGTAATGTAATGTATGTACACAGAGACTGCACCAGCACAATAGTGAGTGCAGCTCTGGATTGTAATACAGGAGGTAACATTATAAGTGTTAGGACAGTAAGTAGTAGACAGCATTACATATCACCAGAAGGTCCCCCTCCACACAGTAAAGCACAATGGAGACAGCATTATGTATCATCCGAAGATCCCTCTCGCCACTGTGAGGCACAATGGAGACAGCATTATATATCACCAGAAGATCCCCTCCACACAGTGAGGCACGGTGGAGGCAGCATTATTTATCACCAGAAGATCCCCCTCCACACAGATAGGCACAATGGAGACAGCATTGTGGTTTGGGACTGTTTTTTGGCAGCTGGAACTGAGGCTTTCTTTAGTCAAGGTGGAGGGAATTATGGGTAGCTCCACTTATCAGTCACCAAGAAGTAATTTCAAATCTTTTTCCAGAAGTTTTGTTGTTCTTGGAGGATTTTCCTGACACTTCCCTAGTTGCATTTTACATTAGAAGCCATGATCTGTAAACAGCTGACAACACAGCAGAGGGATCTCATTGAAGAAAGTTATTCGTCTGTAGAAGGGTTCATGGCATTAAATTTACCATGAAGCACTGGAAGACATCATTAAGTGGCTAAAATTTGGTAGAAAAAGTGACAGTACCCACAGCTGAACACTCCTCAAAGCTTTTGGAAAAGACATGAAACAACAATTAAAGGAGCTGCAGGAATTTCTGTAAAGTCCTGATTGCATACTGCATAAGACAATAATCTCCTAGGTCCTTCATATCTGGCCTGTGGGGTACAGCGGCAAGATAGAAGCCTTTTCTTACATATAAAACCTCCATCAAGTCTATCAAAACCAAGTGTGGGGCCATCCATAAACTGCTGACAACACAGCAAATGGATCTCATTGCTGAAAGTTATTAGCCTGGAGAAGAGGCCAATAAAATCTCCAAGGCATTAGATCTACCATGGAGCAATGTGAAGACGTCATTAAGTGGCTGAAATTTGGTATGAAAGTGACATTACCTACAACTCGGCATCCCTCAAAAACTGAGAAGGAAATTGATCAAGTGGCTGACGGCAACATTAAAGGAGCTGCAGGACTTTCTGCATAATACTGGTTGTGTCCTACATGTGACAGCAATCTCCTGTATATTTCATATGTTCGGCCTAAGGAGTACAGGGGCAAGCCCGGCTATGTTTTGCCAAAATCTACATCAAAGTATTAGTTTAAGGGTGTGAAAATATATGCAACTACATTATTTTACTTGTGTATTTTTGTTTTTTTTTCTATCCAAAAATATTTATCAATTGATTTGTACAGATTATGGGCGGCATTAAAGGCGAAAAAAGTTCTAAAATGACTTTTCTACACGACAATCCGCAGACATTTTACAGGGGTGTGTAGGCTTTTGTCATAGTTTTCTCTCGATATCCGGTAACTTTGCGCCGTCTTCTATGCTGGTTTTCGTTCTGTAGCCGGTGGCCCCGGGTGGAGCACCTCTCCTCTTCCATTTCTTAGCTCAGTGGTCCCGGGTAGAACGCCTCTCCTCTTAGCTCGGTGGCCCCAGGCAGAACGCCTCTCCTCTTCGCTCGGTGGCCCCAGGCAGAACGCCTCTCCTCTTAGCTCGGTGGCCCCGGTTGGAGCGCCTCTCCTCTTAGCTCGGTGGCCCCGGGTGGTGCGCCTCTCTTCTCTTCCATTTCTTAGCTCGGTGGCCCTGGTTGGAGCGCCTCTCCTCATAGCTCAGTGTCCCCAGGCAGAGCACCTTTCCTCTTAGCTCGGTGGCCCCGGACAAAGCGCCTCTTCTCTTTCGTAGCTCAGTGGCTTCGAACGGAGCGCGTCTCCGCTTAGCTCGGTGGCCCCGGGCGGAGCTCTCCTCTTAGCTCGGTGGCCCCAGGTGGAGCGCTTCTCCTCTTAGCTTGGTGGCTCCAGGTGGAGTACTTCTCTTCGTAGCTTGGTGGCCCTGGGTGGATCGCCTCCTTCTTAGCTCAGTGACCCTGGGCGGAGCACCTCTCCTCTTAGCTCAGTGACCCCGGGTGGAGCGCCGCCTCCTTAGCTCAGTGACCCTGGGCGGAGCGCCTCTCCTCTTAGCTCAGTGACCCCGGGTGGAGCGCCTCTCCTCTTAGTTCCATGGCCCCAGGTTGAGCACCTCTCCTCTTAGCTCAGTGGCCCCGGGTGGTGCACCTCTTCGCTTTCTTAGCTCAGTGGCCCTGGGTGGAGTGCCTCTCCTATTTCTTAGTTCGGTGGCCCCGGTGAGGCCCCTCTCCTCTTAGTTTGGTGGCCCCGATGAGGCCCCTCTCCTCTTAGGTTGGTGGCCCCGGGTGGAGCGCCTCTTCTCTTTCTTAGTTCGGTTTGGCCCCGGTGAGGCCCCTCTCCTCTTAGGTTGGTGGCCCCGGGTGGAGTGCCTCTCCTCTTTCTTAGTTCGGTGGCCTCGGTGAGGTCCCTCTCCTCTTAGGTTGGTGGCCCCGGTGGAGTGCCTCTCCTCTTTCTTAGTTCGGTGGCCCCGGTGAGGTCCCTCTCCTCTTAGGTTGGTGGCCCCGGACGGAGCGCCTCTTCTCTTTCTTAGTTCAGTGGCCCCGGTGAGGCCCCTCTCCTCTTAGATCGGTGGCCCCAGGTGGAGTGCCTCTCCTCTTTCTTAGTTCGGTGGCCCCAGGTGGAGCGCCTCTCTTCTTTCTTAGTTCGGTGGCCCCGGGTGGAGCGCCTCTCCTCTTTCTTAGTTCGGTGACCCCGGGTGGAGCGCCTCTCCTCTTTCTTAGTTCGGTGGCCCCGGTGAGGCTCCTCTCCTCTTAGCTCGATGGCCCTGGGTGGAGCGCCTCTCCTCTTTCTTAGTTCGGTGGCCCCAGGTGGAGCGCCTCTCCTCTTTCTTAGTTCGGTGGCCCCAGGTGGAGCGCCTCTCCTCTTTCTTAGTTCGGTGGCCCCGGTGAGGCTCCTCTCCTCTTAGCTCGGTGGCCCCGGGTGGAGCGCCTCTCCTCTGTCTTAGTTCGGTGGCCCCGGGTGGAGCGCCTCTTCTCTTTCTTAGTTCGGTGGCCCCGGTGAGGCTCCTCTCCTCTTAGCTCGATGGCCCCGGATGGAGCGCCTCTCCTCTTTCTTAGTTCGGTGGCCCCAGGTGGAGCGCCTCTCCTCTTTCTTAGTTCGGTGGCCCCGGGTGGAGCGCCTCTCCTCTTTCTTAGTTCAGTGGCCCCGGGTGGAGCGCCTCTCCTCTTAGTTCGGTGGCCCCGGTGGGGCCCTTCTCCTCTTAGTTCGGTGGCCCCAGGTGGAGCGCCTCTCCTCTTTGTGGAGTTTAATCCTTTGTGTGTTCTCCTCTCGCTCGTGTGTCGGGGTCGGTCACGGTCTCCGGAATCCATTGTGCGGTTGTTTACATTGTTCTTCTCTGGTGGTTTTGGAGGAGTCAATAGATCTGACAGGTCGGTACATAGATCCCTAATTCCCGTCACTCAGGATTATAGAGGGCAAGTGAAGGAAAACCGCACAAAGTCGCAGTCACTCGGGGCCCGATGTGGGGCCCGATGTGGTGCCCTAATGTGCATCGGCCATTTTTTTGCCAGGTGCATGTCTTACTTTCTTGTTTTTAGTAAGAAAGTTTAGTTTAGACTTGAATAGACTCTGATTAACAATAGAGATAAGCCGGAGGCTGATCATAGGAGCCAAGGGCAAAGTGTAACAACTGCTACCTGCAATGTAAAGCATGGGGGAGAGACAAGATACCTGCAGTGTAAAACTTGGGGGAGAGATAAGATACCTGCAGTGTACAGCATGGGAGAGAGCGAGGAATCCTGCATGTAAAGTATGGGGGAGAGAGGAGAATCCCATGAGACAGGAGACAGTGCAGCCGGAGTCTGGGATCATAGAACAAGGGCTAAAGTAGTAGTGGATTGTTGTAAAAGAAAGGAAAAAAAAAGTTTCAGGTGATTCCTGCAGTGTAAGGATCCAAAGGGTTAACAGAAAGTGCTGGGTTTCATAGATCCACCGCGCTGACCTCCAGTGAAGGCAAACAGAGTGATATATAAAACTCTGTTTAATTGGTAATTTGCCTACCGGTTTCGTGATTTCAGTTATCACTTCATCAGGGCATGGGGGAGAGATGGGAAACCTGCAGTGTAAAGCATGGGGGGAGAGATGGGAAACCTGCAGTGTAAAGCATGGGGGAGAGATAGTATAACTGCAATGTAAAGCATGGGGGAGAGATGGGAAACCTGCAGTGTAAAGCATGGGGGAGAGATAGTATAACTGCAATGTAAAGCATGGGGGAGAGATAGGAAACCTGCAGTGTAAAGCATGGGGAGAGATAGTATAACTGCAATGTAAAGCATGGGGGAGAGATGGGAAACCTGCAGTGTAAAGCATGGGGGAGAGATAGTATAACTGCAATGTAAAGCATGGGGGAGAGATCGGAAACCTGCAGTGTAAAGCATGGGGGAGAGATAGTATAACTGCAATGTAAAGCATGGGGGAGAGATGGGAAACCTGCAGTGTAAAGCATGGCGGGAGAGATAGGAAACCTGCAGTGTAAAGCATGGGGGAGAGATGGGAAACCTGCAGTGTAAAGCATGGGTGAGAGATATGATACCTGCAGTGTAAAGCATGGGGAGAGATACGATACCTGCAGTGTAAAGCATGGGAGAGAGATAGTATAACTGCAATGTAAAGCATGGGGAGAGATGGGAAACCTGCAGTGTAAAGCATAGGGGAGAGATAGGAAACCTGCAGTGTAAAGCATGGGGGAGAGATAGGAAACCTGCAGTGTAAAGCATGGGGGAGAGATGGGAAACATGCAGTGTAAAGCATGAGGGAGAAATAGGAAACCCGCAGTGTAAAGCATGGGGGAAAGATAGGAATCCTGCAGTGTAAAGCATGGGTGAGAGATACGAAACCTGCAGTGTAAAGCATGGGTGAGAGATACGATACCTGCAAGTGTAAAGCATGGGGGAGAGATACGATACCTGCAGTGTAAAGCATGGGAGAGAGATGGGAAACCTGCAATGTAAAGCATGGGGGAGAGAGAGGATACCTGCAGTGTAAAGCATGGGGGAGAGATGGGAAACCTGCAGTGTAAAGCATGGGGGAGAAATAGGAAACCCACAGTGTAAAGCATGGGGGAGAGAGAGGATACCTGCAGTGTAAAGCATGAGGGAGAGAGAGGATACCTGCAGTGTAAAGCATGGGGGAGAGATGGGAAACCTGCAGTGTAAAGCATGGGGGAGAAATAGGAAACCCGCAGTGTAAAGCATGGGGGAGAGAGAGGAATCCTGCAGTGTAAAGCATGAGGGAGAGAGAGGATACCTGCAGTGTAAAGCATGAGGAAGAGAGAGGATACCTGCAGTGTAAAGCATGGGGGAGAGATAGGAAACCTGCAGTGTAAAGCATGGTGGGTAAATGGAGCAGTATCCTGAGCTTATGATGATACAGGATGAATTAATTTATACTGAAGTCATTGATCAAAGCTAAAAAAAAAATGTTTTTATATGTAAAGAGTTTTATCGACTGAAATGGCTGCAATGTAAAGCATGGGGGATAGAGAGATGGAGCAGCATACTGAGCTAATGACTAGTCAGGATGTGGTCAGGGAATACTGTTAAGCCGAAGCCTATTGTCATACCATAAAGGCAATTATTTCCCCCTTATTTATAGGCACATGACTGCAGTGTAAAGCATGGGGAGGAAAGAAAGTAAAAGCCATTTATGAAGTAGGATGTACAGTGTAAAGCACCTGCAGCCATGCTGGAGCCAGTGATCACAGCCGAGACGGGTTATAGGAACATTTCCCAGAGCCACCCCTTTAAAGAGGGGCTATCATGAGAACCCGGACGTGTGACCCGGAGCCGCCGACTTTTATATTTACTGGAAATCTTTTATCTCGATCCCTCTCAGATACGACCGCGGCTCCATTCAGGCCCGGAGTTTATATAGTGAGTTATTGGCTGATAGAAGAGATACGGAGTCCTGTTTGTATAACGACTTGGCCCAGACTTTTGAGATCGGAGATTCCGAACTATTTGGGGTTATTAATGTCCTCCATAAAGAGTTTCTCCTTCTCCGGAGGACCCGACACGTCCAGTCGTTACATAGACGACTTGTTGATTTTTAATTACTTTTGTGTAATACCTCATTCCTCCACTGGTGTCACTGCAGAGAAATAAAACCGTTATTTCCCACTGATCTGAGCTGATCGCTGTGATCGATTTACCATCAGGGGATCCAGCTGATAAATAGCAATTGGTCAATGTGGATAAGGAATACAGTGAGGGATTATATCAGAAAAATTATCTATAGACCTAAATACCCTGGTCACTTTCCCTTTTTAATTATTTATGAAAGTTCTCTGCAAAGAGCCCTTTCTCCGGAGGACCCGGCACGTCCAGTCGTTACATAGACGACTTGTTGATTTTCTTTTTTTTTTTTTATGATCCTGTGTAATACCTCATTCCACCACCAGTGGCACTGCAGAAAAAAAACTGTTTTCAGTTGATCATTGTGATCGATTTATCATCAGGGATCCGGCTAACACAAAGCAATTGGACAATGTGGATAAGCAATAAAGTGAGGGATTAGATCAGGAAGACAAACCCTTTAAGGAATATGTAGACATAAATACCATGGTCACTTTACCGTTATTATTATTTGTTTATTAAAGTCCTCTACAAAGAGCGTATCTTTCTTTGAATGTCTCGGCACGTCCGGTCGTTACATAGACGACCTGTTGATTTTTAATGACACCGTGTAATACCCCTTTTCACCAGCGGTGTCACTGCTGAGAACTGCTTTAATGGATCTGTAGTTCTAAATTCCCTGGTCACTTTCCCTTTTTTGTTTATTTTTTTATTAACATCTACTGCAAAGAGCGTCTCTATCTCTGGATGACCTGGCACGTCCGGTCGTTACATAGACACCTATTGATTTTTAATGACACCGTGTAATACCCCATTCCACCTGCGGAGTCACTGCTGAGAACCCTTTTAATGGATCTGTAGACTTAAATTCCTTTTTTGTTATTTTATTTTTTTATTAGAGTACTCTGCAAAGAGCTTTTCTTTCTCCGGATGACCTGACACGTCCGGTTGTTACATAGATGACCTACTGATTTTAATAACCCTGTGTAATACCTCTTTCAACCAGTGGCATCACTGCTGAGAACCCCTTTAATGGGTCTGTAGACCTACATTTCCTGGTCACTTTCCCTTTTCATTTATTTATTTATTTATTTAATCTTAAAGAGGAAATGCTTTTTCCTGTTGTCTAATATTTCATTGTATCCTGAGATTCTTCCTGAGGAAAATGTCACGATTCTGGGACAAATAATGGGCAAAGACGCAACCATTTCTGGTATAGTTCCGGCTCGTATATTTATCCGATATTGTAGACTGGATGATCGAGCGATCAATAGTGATTGTTGCAGCACTAACTGGTTAAATCAACTCCTAGATCCCCTGTGATCACTTTTAGGCAATATTTTATTTTACTTAAAGGATTTTTCACTTTTGTCATTCCTCCTTATCAGAATAGCCCCTTAATAAATGATAGAGATCGCAGGTAGTCCCGTCGCTGAGAACCCCAGCGATCGGCTGAAATCATCTATAGAAGTCAGAAGCAAGTGCTCAGTTTCCCTGCAGTGACACCGCTGGCGAGATGCTGCATTACACGCTAAACCCATTCAAATCAATGGGCTGTAATGACGTCTCGGGTCCTCCATATGGGGGAGACGCTCTTTATAACCATCATAACCTTGAGATTATAGCTAGGCGTGACTTCCATATCTCATAGGGAATGTAAAAATGGGTTTTCTGAAGTATCCGAAAAATTTAAAGGGGTTGTCCTAAATTTGACAAAAATGGCCGGAAAGCAGGGGATGACTAAAAATACCAAAATAATGAAATGGATGAATAAACTATGTTTGTGTACATTTATATAGAGCTCCTTATCGAGATATTGAGCTCCTTACTCTATGGGCTGTTACACAGGTAGGGAATATCCCTTTAGTGACGTGATTCTGGGACAAATAACAGGCAGAGATGCAACAGTATCTGGTAACGTTCTAGCCTGTAGATTTACCCGATACTGTGGACTAGTTGATCGGGCCGTCAGTAGCGACTTTTGTGGCACTGATTGGTTAAATAAACTCCTAGATCCCCTATGATCACTTTTAGGCAACATTTTTATTTGTGCTGTATTGAAAAACTGTTTACTTAAAGGGGTTTTTCACTTTTTTTTATTCCTTTATCTTACAACGCCCTTTAAAAATGATACACATTGCAGGTCGTCCCATCATCGAGAACCCCAGCGATCAGCTGATATCTCCTATAGCAAGTGTTCAGTTTCCCTGCAGTGACACTGCTGGTGAGATGCGGTATTACACTTAAAAATCATTCAAATCAATGGGCTGTAATGATGTCTCGGTCCTCCAGATGGGGGAGATGCTCTTTGTATCCACTCTAAACATGAAATTACAAGTCGTGGGGCCTCCTTTTCTCATAGGGAATGTAATAATGGGGTTTCAGCAACATACGAAAAATTTAAAGGGGTTGTCCGAAATTTGTCAAAATGGACGGAAAGCAGAAAATGATATAAAATAACAAAAAAACGAGACTGACGGACAAATAGACATAAAGCCCCATCTCGAGATATGTGGCTACACACGTAGGGAATATCCCTTTAATTTCTATTAATAGACAAATAAAAAATTAAATACAATAATATTTTTGGTTGATGACGCTTGACTTGTCAGATCTTTCATCCGCTCACCTGAGCGAGCTACGACCACAACCAAATACTGTCGATCCCAGTAAAACAATCCGGTAATTGTCCTTGTAGCAGGAAGAAAGGTCCCTGCCTGCGCTGAGCCGGTACCCGCACAGACACGTGAGCCCGCCGCCGCTGTGTTTGTTTTGGTCGCTGGATAATAACAGCCGCTAATTACTCCCGGGCTGCGGCAGCACAAGGGCACCCGGAGGCTGCAAGGTTACTGGAGTTAATGTACACAGGCAGAAATCAAAGGGATCCATCCGGCTTGTGTCAGAAAGTCTCCTGGTCCTACGGGTGATTGAGTCCCGATTAAAGGGATTGTCTGGGGGCACAAAAACATGACTGGTGCAATTTAGGAACAGAAACCAGCTGAGGTTGTTAAAGGTTTTGGAGCAGAAGCTGAGCAAAAACTCTCCAAATCCTCCTGAAGACTCTCCAAATCCTCCTGAAAGACCTCCAAATCCTCCTGAAGACTCTCCAATCCTCCTTGAGGACTCTCCAAATCCTCCTTGAAGCTCTCCAATCCTCCTCGAAGACTCTCCAGATCCTCCTCGAAGGACTCTCCAACTCCTCCTCGAAGACTCTCCAATCCTCCTCGAGGACTCTCCAACTCCTCCTCGAGGACTCTCCAACTCCTCCTCGAGGACTCTCCAACTCCTCCTCGAGGACTCTCCAACTCCTCCTCGAGGACTCTCCAACTCCTCCTCGAGGACTCTCCAAATCCTCCTCAAAGGCTCTCTCCAATCCTCCTCGAGACTCTCCAAATCCTCCTCGAGGACTCTCCAAATCCTCCTTGAGGACTCTCCAAATCCTCCTTGAGGACTCTCCAAATCCTCCTTGAGGACTCTCCAAATCCTCCTTGAGGACTCTCCAAATCCTCCTCGAAGACTCTCCCAAATCCTCCTCGAGACTCTCAATCCTCCTCAGACTCTCCAATCCTCCTCGAGGACTCTCCAACTCCTCCTCGAGGACTCTCCAACTCCTCCTCGAGGACTCTCCAACTCCTCCTCGAGGACTCTCCAACTCCTCCTCGAGGACTCTCCAAATCCTCCTCGAGGACTCTCCAAATCCTCCTCGAGGACTCTCCAAATCCTCCTCGGGGACTCTCCAAATCCTCCTCGGGACTCTCCAACTCCCTCGGACTCCACTCCTCGGGGACTCTCCAACTCCTCCTCGGGGACTCTCCAACTCCTCCTCGGGGACTCTCCAACTCCTCCTCGGGGACTCTCCTCAACTCCTCCTCGGGGACTCTCCAACTCCTCCTCGGGGACTCTCCAACTCCTCCTCGGGGACTCTCCAACTCCTCCTCGGGGACTCTCCAACTTCTCCTCGGGGACTCTCCAACTTCTCCTCGGGGACTCTCCAACTTCTCCTCGGGGACTCTCCAACTCCTCCTCGGGGACTCTCCAACTCCTCCTCGGGGACTCTCCAACTCCTCCTCGGGGACTCTCCAACTCCTCCTCGGGGACTCTCCAACTCCTCCTCGGGGACTCTCCAACTCCTCCTCGGGGACTCTCCAACTCCTCCTCGGGGACTCTCCAACTCCTCCTCGGGGACTCTCCAACTCCTCCTCGGGGACTCTCCAACTTCTCCTCGGGGACTCTCCAACTTCTCCTCTGGGACTCTCCAACTCCTCCTCGGGGACTCTCCAAATGCTCCTTGAGGACTCTACCAATCTTCGAAAACTCTCTAAATCCTCCTTGAAAATTCTCCAACAAAAAGTGCAACACGTCTGTTTTTCGGAGAGGAAACGGAGCAGAAACTCTTAAAATCCTTCCAAAACTGACTGTGTGCACAGAGCATTAACAGTTTTTGCGGAGATTTGCATTCTTTGTTGTTTCCACTCAGATTCGCTCCAAAACCTCCATAAACCGGACCGTGCACATTATTGTTGCTTTCACACTACGGGACATTATGTCCATTTTATGCCGGGTTTTTTCAGGCTGATTCCCAGTCTATTCTGAAACTGATTCTTATTTATTTTTTTTTAACTTTGACGCTGCAGATCCTCCTCAAACCATACACTCTTCCTACACATCGCAACCAGAGATCATATCTATACCTCACACACACGTTCTTGAGTTTATCTTTTATGGTTTTATTTTTCCTTAAAATGGAATTCCGGGGAGATACAAACTGTTTGTACAGTCCCTGCCCTCCTACATGATGAAGCAGAGCAGGGCACTGCAGTTCTAGGATCTATAGATCTCTTATAAATCAATAAAATCATATCTGCTCCTCAGCTCTCACCCCTCCCTCAGGTGACAGAGATATTCAGCCTCCTGCAGCAGCAGTGACATTAGGTGTGGCAGGGGCATGGCAGGAGGTGTGTTGGGAGTGTGGATGCTGGGAGCTGCAGGATCATCCTACATTCCCGCCCCCCCCCACACACACACACTTCTGCATAGAAAGGGGGTGTGGACCCTGGGAGCTGCAGGATCATCCTACATTCCCACCCCCCACGCTTCTGTATAGAAAGGAAGTATAGACCCTGAGAGCTGCAGGATCATCCTACATTCCCGTCCCCTCACACTTCTGTATAGGGAAGGGGCATGGCCACGGCCCGTGCTCACACATACAATCCTATGTGACAGGGGGTTCCAAGCATGAAATAGCAATCATGTGACCAAGCAGATACAAATACATGCTGTGATCCTCTGCTGTATGATGATGCATAATGTGTACTGTTATGGTGAGGCTAGGAGCACTGGCAAATCATTACATTGATCGATTTCAGCTCTGTATGGTTTCCCCACCCCCATAGGAACATGGTTGCTTCCTATCGCTCCAACATTCAATGGATCATCATCATCATCACTCCTCACTGGAATGTAGGATGATCCTGCAGCTCCCAGGTCCATGCCCCCAATACACCTCCTGCTCCGCCCCCTACCACACCCCCTCCCTATACATAAGTATGAGGGGCTGGAATGTAGAATGATCCTGCAGCTCCCAGGGTCCATGCCCCCAACAGTCCACCTGCTCTGCCCCCTGCCACACCCCCTCCCTATACATAAGTATGAGGGGCTGGAATGTAGAATGATCCTGCAGCTCCCATCATCCACGCCCCTGACACACCTGCCACGCCCCCTCCGTATACAGAAGTGTGAGGGGGTGGAAAGTAGGCTAATCCTGCAGCTCCCAGCATCCACGCCCCTGATCTCTGTTCCTGCATGAAGCTCTCAGGCTGAATCTCTGTCCCCTGAGGGAGGGGTGAGAGCTGAGGGGCAGATATGATTTTACTGATTTATAAGCGATCTATAGATCCTAGAACTGCAGTGTACAGCTCTGCTTCATCATGTAGGAGGGCAGGGACTGTACTAAATAGTTTCCTCTCCCCAGTTTCCCCTTCTTTTCTATAGTATTTCTTTTTCCTTTGGATTTTTCAGCCTGATAACATCTATGACAAAAACCTGATCCAAATGTGGGAGAGGATTTGCTCCCCACAGATCGAGATTTCTGCTGCGCCCAATGTCTGCCCCTATAATTTTGCACAAATAAACCCGCCACATCATGCTGTGTTCCGTGCCGTCACACATGGCTGCGCCGTCGTATGGCTCTGAGCGCCGCGTCCCTTTGATGTGATCTGGGAAAGGAGCAGCTGGAGACGCAGATTAGATACCGGAGGCCGCGAGGAAACAAATAACACAACGTCCTTCTGTTAGTCGTCCGGTGGGGGAGGGGGGAGCTGTGTGCAGTTACTTTAAAGGGAATCTGTGAGGGCAACAATCCTATGTAACTGCTATCATTTTCTAATTCCTCACAATCTATTTATGTATTTATATCATTTATATTTCCCTCCTATCCTCTGTAAACGTCAATAAAGATTAATTCCATTGGTCAATCACAGTGAGCTCTCTGCTTTCCACTCCCCCAAGGAATGAATATTCATGCATCACTACACTGCCCTGCCGTCTTCTCTGATCTGTATGTTGTGTGACTCATTCACTGCAGACAGAGAAGGGAGGGGGAGGAGGTGTGTGCTCTATGCTGCAGCTCTTCATGTCATTGTGTGTATGTGAGGCATGTGTGTAGTGTGTGCAGTCTGAGATATTTCTATGTGATTATAAGAACACTAGCTGTTCGGGCGTAATGCCCATATATGGTCATAATGCTCATATCTGGTAATATTGCCCATATATGGTATTGCATGTATCATAGCCCCACCCCTCATGGTAGCCACACCACATTTATAGCACCACCCCCATGTATAGCTCCCTCCCCTTCATCCATCCCTCCATATAGTCCCAGGGGTGGGGCTATGTAAGGGAGGTGGGGTATGTGGAGATGCAGGACGTGAAGTGGGGTGTGGTTATGTGGAGTGGATGTGGAGTGGGTGGGGCTTTGTAAAGTGGGCGTAGTCATGCAGAGTGGGCATAGCTATGCGGAGTAGATGGGGCTATCTGGGTAGGCATGGCCATCTGGGGTGGGTGGGGCTTGTCACATACACACACATACACTCAGCTTTATATATTAGATTTGACATACATACACACACACTCAGGTTTATATAATTAGATGTCACATGCATACATCTGGAGTGGGCGGGACTTGGAGTGGGCGGGAATTAGATTTGATCATTTGCTCAGCAGAGACGCACATTACATGCAGGAAAACCAAAGTTCTCATAGTAAATCTATACACAGAGGGGAGGGACAGAACACCAGCTTAGGTGGATATTGAAATAACACTTATACAGCAGCTGGACTAATTGGCTGTGAATATAATGCACAGTAATGCATCAGCTGCCTACAGGGTGTGAAAATGCTGATAGCAAGGAAACTACTCAATAATTGGATGATTGTACATGTGTTGATAAGCTCTGCCCAGGCCCTGTTCAGGGTTAATATTGGCATCATACTGAACAATGACCTGACAGAGGTTCTTTAACTTTCATGATAATTCTTAAAACGTTGGACAAGTCTCATTTCTTAAGTCGAGAAGAAGCCGCAGCGTAGAAGTCGCCTATTTTTTCCATAAATAGTGGCGCCATATAGTGCACCGTTCACACACCCAGAGCGCTGATTGCCGCAGTTGTCTGGGGTCATTACTGACGTGTTTTGGTGTCTTCTCCGCAGACTGCCTCTTTAAGGTCTGTCCCATGAACAGATACTCTGCACAGAAACAATTCTGGAAGGCGAAACAGGCGAAACAAGGGAACAACACGGAGGCGGCGCTGCTGAAGAAGCTACAGGTCAGTACCCGGAAACCAGGAGCAAACCCGCTATTGTTCCTCCTGGAAATTAATGACCCAGATTGACAAGTGGGCGTTACCCTGGCTCTTCAGGGGGGGTGACTCCACCCACTTGCCAGACATGGTTACACATTTCTAGGAGGAGATCTCTGTGGATCTCGTCTGGAGGACGCAGGGCTGGCGGCTCTGACTTTTGGCCTCTCTATCAGCACATGGAGGTCACACATGATGGGAATGAAGGATTTAAAGGGCCAGCGACCTGTAATTAGAGACAGCCGGTTTTGACACATGTAACAATCACTGAATATTGAGGTCATGACTGGAGTTGGAGCACTCATACATAGTGAGGACCGTCCGCGCAGTATACCAGCACTATCTCTGCTTGCTGTCAGTGAATGGTTATTAATACTTTCTAAGAGGCTGTTATAATTTAAGACCCTCAATATACTGAAGGGCCCCCTCCTGGTGGGCTTTGGAACAGCTGCAACAACTTTAGGACTCTTGATACTCTGGAGGGGCCCCTGGTGGGCTTTGACCAGACCGGTTGCAATCCCTTTGGGACCTTTGGTATATTGGAGTGACCCCTGGTGGGCTTCAACATACCAAGGGCCCTAAAAGGACTGCTACCTGTCCGGTCTGAAGGGGCTCCTGGTGGGTTTTGTGCCGGACTGGCTGCAACCCTTTTAGGACCCTCAGTATATTGGAGGGGCCCCTGGTGCCCTTCAGGCTGGATTAGTATCAGCCACTTTAGGACCCCTGGTATTTTGGAGGATCCCCTGGTGGGCTTCTGGCCGGACCAGTAGGAGTCCCTTTAGGGCCCCTAGTATATTGGAGGGGCCTCTGGTGGGCCTCTGGTTGGACTAGTAGCAGTCCCTTTAGGGCCCTTAGTATAGTGGAGGATCCCCTGTGGGCTTCAGGCTGGATTACCAGTAGCCACTTTAGGACCCTTGGTATATTGAAGGGGCCCCTGGTGGGCTTCGGGCCATTTGAGCAGCAACCTTATTAGAACCTTGACATATTGCAGGGCCCCCTGGTGGACTTCGGGCCAGACAGGCAGCAGTCACTGTAGGACCCCTAGTATATTGTAGGGGCCTCTGGTGGGCTTCAGGCCAGACCTGTAGCAGTCCCTTTTGGACCCCTGATATATTTGTGGGGGATTCAGAGCAGCTGCAACCCCTTTATTCCCCTTGGTATATTGAAGGGGCCCCTGGTGGGCTTCAGACTGGAGCAGTAACAGACCCTTTAGGACACTTTGCCTCAGGCTGGCCTGGCAGTGCACTACACACAGACGTTGCCTCCCCACCTGCTGTAGGGCCACAGAGCATTAGTGTGGGCCCCTGTCTTACCCCTGGTCCGGCTTTCCTGATTGTTTGTAATCTGCAGGATTGGGGCCGCACCCAGCAGCGTCTCGGAGAGGAGCAGGGAGCGGTGCTCAGAGACGCCCCACCCTGTCCCCGGGGGGTGAATGAGACGAGCGGACGCTCTACCCCTGAGAACAGCAGTATATATAGTTCAGACGCTTCTCTACAGTCACATATACATTACCTTTGAAGAATAGGTGACTACCAATATGGCCGCCCTTAAAGGGATTCTTCAGCTTTGAGTAAAAGTCCTGAAATGTTCGGAGTCACCGTTCCGCAGCATTTTCACAGTCTGCAGAGTCACTGATGGCCATGAAGACGCCAATTAGCTGGATCCTCACAGCGACATGAAGGGCCCGGTAATGAGGGTGTATGGGCCCCTCGCTGTCCTGTTTCTCAGCATAGATCACCCCATAAAGTCTCTCTAATAAAGCTGTATTTATAGAATAGCGCGCCTTGCTATTACTAGGTCCCAGTCCACCTGCCTAGGCTGCATATCTGACGTGTCCTTCCCTGTCCTACCCTGGGGCTATTGCTACAATATATTAACCAGAGCTTCAGAGACCCAAGGCTGAAACATTGTAACAAACTCCCAGCTTTATAATTAACTGCAAATGGATGTAAAATAAAGTATTGTCCCAATCACTGACAGCAAGCAGAGCTGTAAAAACGGGGGCGGCATAGAAATACAAGATGCATTAGAACTGATAGGCACTAGGACCCCGGGTCTCGTCCTGTAGGCACTCGGACCCCGGGTCTCCTCCTGTAGGCACTAGGACCCTGGGTCCCCCTCCTGTAGGCACTAGGACCCTGGGTCCCCCTCCTGTAGGCACTAGGACCCTGGGTCCCCCTCCTGTAGGCACTAGGACCCTGGATCCCCCTCCTGTAGGCACTAGGACCCTGGGTCCCCCTCCTGTAGGCACTAGGACCCTGGGTCCCCCTCCTGTAGGCACTAGGACCCTGGGTCCCCCTCCTGTAGGCACTAGGACCCTGGGTCCCCCTCCTGTAGGCACTAGGACCCTGGGTCCCCCTCCTGTAGGCACTAGGACCCTGGGTCCCCCTCCTGTAGGCACTAGGACCCTGGGTCCCCCTCCTGTAGGCACTAGGACCCTGGGTCCCCCTCCTGTAGGCACTAGGACCCTGGGTCCCCCTCCTGTAGGCACTAGGACCCTGGGTCCCCCTCCTGTAGGCACTAGGACCCTGGGTCCCCCTCCTGTAGGCACTAGGACCCTGGGTCCCCCTCCTGTAGGCACTAGGACCCTGGGTCCCCCTCCTGTAGGCACTAGGACCCTGGGTCCCCCTCCTGTAGGCACTAGGACCCTGGGTCCCCCTCCTGTAGGCACTAGGACCCTGGGTCCCCCTCCTGTAGGCACTAGGACCCTGGGTCCCCCTCCTGTAGGCACTAGGACCCTGGGTCCCCCTCCTGTAGGCACTAGGACCCTGGGTCCCCCTCCTGTAGGCACTAGGACCCTGGGTCCCCCTCCTGTAGGCACTAGGACCCTGGGTCCCCCTCCTGTAGGCACTAGGACCCTGGGTCCCCCTCCTGTAGGCACTAGGACCCTGGGTCCCCCTCCTGTAGGCACTAGGACCCTGGGTCCCCCTCCTGTAGGCACTAGGACCCTGGGTCCCCCTCCTGTAGGCACTAGGACCCTGGGTCCCCCTCCTGTAGGCACTAGGACCCTGGGTCCCCCTCCTGTAGGCACTAGGACCCTGGGTCCCCCTCCTGTAGGCACTAGGACCCTGGGTCCCCCTCCTGTAGGCACTAGGACCCTGGGTCCCCCTCCTGTAGGCACTAGGACCCTGGGTCCCCCTCCTGTAGGCACTAGGACCCTGGGTCCCCCTCCTGTAGGCACTAGGACCCTGGGTCCCCCTCCTGTAGGCACTAGGACCCCGGCTCTCCTCCTGGAGGCACTAGGACCCCGGCTCTCCTCCTGGAGGCACTAGGACCCCGGCTCTCCTCCTGGAGGCACTAGGACCCCGGCTCTCCTCCTGGAGGCACTAGGACCCCGGCTCTCCTCCTGGAGGCACTAGGACCCCGGCTCTCCTCCTGGAGGCACTAGGACCCCGGCTCTCCTCCTGGAGGCACTAGGACCCCGGCTCTCCTCCTGGAGGCACTAGGACCCCGGCTCTCCTCCTGGAGGCACTAGGACCCCGGCTCTCCTCCTGGAGGCACTAGGACCCCGGCTCTCCTCCTGGAGGCACTAGGACCCCGGCTCTCCTCCTGGAGGCACTAGAACCCCGGCTCTCCTCCTGGAGGCACTAGGACCCTGGGTCTCCTCCTGTAGGTGCGAGGATTCAGTTATTTTCTCCTTTTTGGCTCTTACGGACGTTGTGCCTCAGTTTGGAGTTCTGCTCCGGGAGGGGACACAATACAGGCTCATTGTGGCCGCCGGGTCCATAGTTCACAACTTTACCATGTGGGAGATGTGACATTTTCCTCTAGTGTGTGAGATCATTGTCCTGTTTCTTTGGGATTTTAAAGGGTTTTCTGTGATTATGATATTGTTGACCTGCCCTTAGGATATCTAATTAATGGACATCTGAGTAGGGACCCCCCATTGACCCCATGGATTAGCATCCTGCAGTATTAAACATGACCACAACCCAAGTGGTGGCGCTATAGCTGGTTAACAATGAAGAAAAGACCACTGCGGTGGAAACATTTCATAAGAGGTCACAGTCTGGGGTCAAATAGTAGAAG
This sequence comes from Allobates femoralis, assembly GCA_033576535.1. Classification (NCBI taxonomy): domain Eukaryota; kingdom Metazoa; phylum Chordata; class Amphibia; order Anura; family Aromobatidae; genus Allobates; species Allobates femoralis. Next base: position 611,638,260 of record JARQOC010000004.1, on the reverse strand, counting down.
GATCTAGGTCTATCCAGCAGCACAGAGTATTTCAGGAAATGAGGAGACTTCTCACCATCATGTCCGCTCTCGGAAGTAGTGATTGTGTTTTCCTCTTCCTCAGCACGCGGCCGAACTGGAGCAGAAGCAGAATGAGTCCGAGAACCGAAAACTCCTGGGAGAGATCGTCAAATACAGCAACGTTATACAGGTGCGATCCATATAACGCTCCGGGGCATGATATCACTGTGCTGAGCTGTCGGTCCGACAACATACCCACAGTCAGGGGCGCAGGCAGCCATTATAATGCTTTTGAGTAGTAATACTTCCTAATCACTTTTCTTTGACAGCTGCTCCACATCAAAAGTAATAAATACCTCACCGTAAACAAGCGGCTACCGGCTTTGCTGGAGAAGAACGCCATGCGAGTGTCCCTCGATGCTGCGGGAACGAGGGCTCCTGGTTCTACATTCAGCCCTTCTGGAAGCTCCGGAGCGAGGGAGACAATGTGAGAACATAGGCACTTGGGGGCTCGTCCTGGATGAAGGTCAATGATGTTTGGTCTTAAGAGTCATCTCATTGTTCAGACACTTGGGGGCTTGTCCCAGATGAACATTGATGATCTGTGGTCTGAGGGTCATCTCATTGTTTAGGCACTTGGGTCTGGGATGAAGGTTCACAATGTTTGGTCTGAGGGTCATCTGATTGTTCAAGTTCTTGGTGGCTCTTCCTAGATGAACATTGATGATGATTGGTCTTATAGTCATCTCATTGTTTAGGCATTTGGGGGTTCATCCGGGATGGACGCTGAAGATGTTTGTTCTTAGGGGTCATCTCATTGTTTAGGCACTTGGGAGCTTGTTCCAGATGAAGGATGATGTTTGGTCTGAGGGTTCATCTCCTTGTTTAGGCACTTGGGGGTTCATCAGGGATGAACGTTGTGATGTTTGGTCTGAGGGTTCATCTCCTTGTTTAGGCACTTGGGGGTTCATCAGGGATGAACGTTGGTGATGTTTGGTCTGAGGGGTCATCTCATTGTTTAGACACTTAGGGGTTCATCTGGGATGACCATTGATCATGTTTGGTCTCAGGGATCATCTCATTGTTTCAGCTCTTGGGGGTTAGTCCGGGATGAACGTTGATGTTTGGTCTGAGGGATCATCTCATAGTTCAGGCACTTGGGGTTTCTTTCGATGAACGCTGATGTTTAGTCTGAGGGGTCTTCTCATCGTGCAGACACTTGTGGGTTCATGCGAACGTTGATGTTTGATCTGAGGGGTCTTCTCATTGTTTCAGCTCTTGGGGGTTAGTCTTGGATGAATGTTGATGTTTGGTCTGAGGGATCATCTCATAGTTCAGGCACTTGTGGGTTCATGCGAACGTTGATGTTTGATCCGAGGGGTCTTCTCATTGTTTCAGCTCTTGGGAGTTCACCCCAGATGATTGTTGATGATGTTTGGTCTGAGGGGTCTTCTCATTGTTTCGGCTCTTGGGAGTTCACCCCAGATGATTGTTGATGATGTTTGGTCTGAGTGATCATCTCATCGGTCAGTCACTTGTTGGATTGTCCAGGATTTCCCTTGATGATGGTTTTCATGACTCCTTCAATGATCTTCGTTTCTCAGGTCGTGGTGGGCGACAAGGTGGTCCTGATGCCTGTCAACGCTGGGCAGCCCCTTCACGCCAGTAACATAGAACTCCTGGATAATCCTGGATGCAAAGAGGTAATTTATGCCAGACATTCGCGTTACGGGGAGTCTGGATGTATAATCTGGGGTAACTCTGCGCCCCTTTATTCCTATGTTTCAGGTGAACGCTGTCAATTGTAACACAAGCTGGAAAGTCGCACTGTTCATGAAGTACAGTGACTACAGAGACGACGTTCTGAAGGGCGTGAGTATGCGGACAAGGCTCCAGGACCAAGGTTGTCACTGGCCCTGGTGGTCTAGGGTAAAAGTGGGGGGTAATAGTTGTTGGTCAATGGTGTAAGATAGGTTGAGTATAAGGTATAAAAGGGACTATTATGTAATTCCTTTTATTCCCTGGTGGCCTAGGGTAAGAGTAGGAAGTTAATACTTGATGTTCAGTGGTGGAATATGGGTTACTATTATCATCCCTGGTGGTGTAGGGTGAATTTGTGTTTTATTACTGGGTGTTATAGGGGGTACGGGGAATTATTAATCTGCTCTCTGGTTGTCTGTAGGTAGGAATTTGTATGTTCCCTGGTGGTCTAGAGTAAGAGAGGTTTCCTCAGTTTCTTTGACCCTGGTGGTCCTCTCACCTCCTGAGCTCTGTCCGGTTGATGTTTCCCGCAGGGCGACGTGGTCAGATTGTTCCATGCAGAACAGGAGAAGTTTCTGACGTGTGATGAATACGAGAAGAAGCAGCACATCTTCCTGAGGACGACCCTGCGCCAGTCAGCCACGTCTGCCACCAGCTCCAAAGCATTGTGGGAAATAGAGGTGATTGTCATATATGTCAGTACAGCAGAATAGTGAGTGCAGCTCTAGAGGATAATACAGGAGGTAACTCAGGATCAGTAATGTAATGTATGTACACTGACTGCACCAGCAGAATAGTGAGTGCAGCTCTGGAGTAGAATACAGGAGGTAACTCAGGATCAGTAATGTAATGTATGTACACAGTGACTGCACCAGCAGAATAGTGAGTGCAGCTCTGGTGTATAATACAGGAGGTAACTCAGGATCAGTAATGTAATGTATGTATACAGTGACTGCACCAGCAGAATAGTGAGCGCAGCTCTGGAGTATAATACAGGAGGTAACTCAGGATCAGTAATGTAATGTATGTACACAGTGACTGCACCAGCAGAATAGTGAGTGCAGCTCTGGGTATAATACAGGAGGTAACTCAGGATCAGTAATGTAATGTATGTACACAGTGACTGCACCAGCAGAATAGTGAGTGCAGCTCTGGAGTATAATACAGGAGGTAACTCAGGATCAGTAATGTAATGTATGTACACAGTGACTGCACCAGCAGAATAGTGAGTGCAGCTCTGGAGTATAATACAGGAGGTAACTCAGGATCAGTAATGTAATGTATGTACACAGTGACTGCACCAGCAGAATAGTGAGTGCAGCTCTGGAGTATAATACAGGAGGTAACTCAGGATCAGTAATGTAATGTATGTACACAGTGACTGCACCAGCAGAATAGTGAGTGCAGCTCTGGAGTATAATACAGGAGGTAACTCAGGATCAGTAATGTAATGTATGTACACAGTGACTGCACCAGCAGAATAGTGAGTGCAGCTCTGGAGTATAATACAGGAGGTAACTCAGGATCAGTAATGTAATGTATGTACACAGTGACTGCACCAGCAGAATAGTGAGTGCAGCTCTGGGGTATAATACAGGAGGTAACTCAGGATCAGTAATGTAATGTATGTATACAGTGACTGCACCAGCAGAATAGTGAGCGCAGCTCTGGAGTATAATACAGGAGGTAACTCAGGATCAGTAATGTAATGTATGTACACAGTGACTGCACCAGCAGAATAGTGAGTGCAGCTCTGGGTATAATACAGGAGGTAACTCAGGATCAGTAATGTAATGTATGTACACAGTGACTGCACCAGCAGAATAGTAAGTGCAGCTCTGGAGTATAATACAGGAGGTAACTCAGGATCAGTAATGTAATGTATGTACACAGTGACTGCACCAGCAGAATAGTGAGTGCAGCTCTGGAGTATAATACAGGAGGTAACTCAGGATCAGTAATGTAATGTATGCACACAGTGACTGCACCAGCAGAATAGTGAGTGCAGCTCTGGAGTATAATACAGGAGGTAACTCAGGATCAGTAATGTATGTATGTACACAGTGACTGCACCAGCAGAATAGTGAGTGCAGCTCTGGAGTATAATACAGGAGGTAACTCAGGATCAGTAATGTAATGTATGTACACAGTGACTGCACCAGCAGAATAGTGAGCGCAGCTCTGGGGCGTAATACAGCATGGTATTTATTTGATATTACATGTTATTATTCTATTTCCACAGGTTGTGCACCATGACCCTTGCCGGGGAGGAGCCGGGCAGTGGAACAGCTTATTTCGATTTAAGCACCTGGCGACTGGGAATTACCTGGCGGCAGAGGTGAGTCCTGTCAGGTGGAGAGACCGATATTCCCATCTGCTCCAGTCTATATATGTGCAGTGAATATCGGCCAAAATACTGACACACTGGACCTCAGCCCGGCCAAAATACTGATCACACTGGACCTCAGCCCGGCCAAAATACTGACCACACTGGACCTCGCCCGGCCAAAATACTGACCACACTGGACCTCAGCCCGGCCAAAATACTGACCACACTGAGCCTCGGCCCGGCCAAAATACTGACAACACTGGACCTCAGCCTGGCCAAAATACTGACCACACGGGAGCCTCGGCCCGGCCAAAATACTGACCACACTGGACCTCGGCCAAAATACTGACCACACTGGACCTCAGCCTGGCCAAAATACTGACCACACTGAGCCTCGCCCGGCCAAAATACTGACCACACTGGACCTCGGCCAAAATACTGACCACACTGGACCTCAGCCCGGCCAAAATACTGACAACACTGGACCTCGCCCGGCCAAAATACTGACCACACTGGACCTCGGCCCGGCCAAAATACTGACAACACTGGACCTCAGCCTGGCCAAAATACTGACCACACTGAGCCTCGGCCCGGCCAAAATACTGACCACACTGGACCTCGGCCAAAATACTGACCACACTGGACCTCAGCCCGGCCAAAATACTGACCACACTGGACCTCGGCCCGGCCAAAATACTGACCACACTGGACCTCAGCCCGGCCAAAATACTGACAATACTGGACCAACATGATATGGGGTGCTGTAGATGGCTCTGATATGGGTGCTGTAGATGGCTCTGATATGGGGTGCTGTAGATGGCTCTGACATGGGGTGCTGTAGATGGCTCTGACATGGGGTGCTGTAGATGGCTCTGACATGGGGTGCTGTAGATGGCTCTGACATGGGGTGCTGTAGAATGGCTCTGACAAGGGGTGCTGTAGAATGGCTCTGACATGGGGTGCTGTAGATGGCTCTGACATGGGGTGCTGTAGATGGCTCTGATATGGGGTGCTGTAGATGGCTCTGATATGGGGTGCTGTAGATGGCTCTGATATGGGGTGCTGTAGATGGCTCTGATATGAGGTGCTGTAGATGGCTCTGACATGGGGTGCTGTAGATGGCTCTGACAAGGGGTGGTGTAGATGGCTCTGACATGGGGTGCTGTAGATGGCTCTGACATGGGGTGCTGTAGATGGCTCTGACATGGGGTGCTGTAGATGGCTCTGACATGGGGTGCTGTAGATGGCTCTGACATGGGGTGCTGTAGATGGTTGTCTGAGTTGTGTTTACCTTGTCCTATCCCTGTTTATGATCAGTCGTGATCTCTTTACATTTGGTGATCACAGGAAGAGTATCTTCTGTGTGGTTCTGACCGTTTGTTAGAATTGTGGCACCACCCAGTGGTGAGAAAGGGATATAGCAGTTGATAGGAACATTCTGTTGTGATTAATCAAAGGGGTTTTACAATTTTTTAATTATCAGTCAATAATACAGGGAAGATGGGTTTTCCGGTGGGAGCCTGTACTGTATGGTAATGATGCATGGAGCTGAGCTGAGAGCCCCATCCTTATTCTGCCCCTGTAGGGCCAGACAACCACACTGAGTGTAATACAGAGGCAGGACTGGTGTTAAGGAGGATGGGCAGACTGGGCAGTTGCCCAGGGCCCCACTCCCTTGGGGGTCCCCAGTGTCTACAGCAGGACCTACACTTATAAAAGCATTAAAACAGTTGAAAAAAAAACATCAGAAATGCACATATTTGATATTACTACATTTGTAAAAGTCTGATCTATCAAAACATAAAATAAATGGTTCTGATCGGTAAATGGCATAATGAGAAAAAATCAAACCGCCAAAATGATGTTTTTTGGCCGCTGCAACATTACAATAAAATGTAAGAAGACATCACATGTACCCAAAAATGATATTAGAAACATCAGCTCAAGACGCAAAAATAAGCCGTCACACAGCCCCAGATCCCGAAACATGAGGACGCTACGGGTGTGCAACATGGTGACCACATATTATACAGTATATATTAGAATATATTATATATTAATATAAGTTGAGTGACTGTATGTGTGTGTCTGTGGCATTAGCCCCGCCCCCTCCACAGCCTGTACCTCCACATATCCTCGCATCCTCCACATAGCCTCACCCCGGGACTATGTGGAGGGGTGGAGCAATGAAGGGCCCGGGCTATGCATGGGGAGGCACTATTGAAGGGGTGGGGCTACTGGGAGGGTGGAGCTATGAAGGGCGGGGCTATACATGGGGAGGCACTACGGAAGGGGTGGGGCTACTGGGATGGTGGGGCTATGTGTAGGGGTGGAGCTATGAAGTGGATTTGGCTACCAGAGGGGTGGAGTTATGAAAAGCCAGGGCTTTGTGTAAGGGTGGAACTATGAAGAGGGCAGACATATGATAGATACACGCACATACATACATACATTACCATATGTGGGCAATATTAGCATGTATGGGCATTAAGACCATATACGGGCATTATGCCTAGGTAACGTCGGGCTCTATAGATAGTGTGTGTGTGTGTGTGTGTATAATATATAATTTCATTATTTTTGTTTTTATTTTTATGTATGAATTTCTGAATTTTTTCACCACTTAAATAAAAAAACAAATAACCCTGTCCATGTTTGGTGTCTGCGTACTTGTACTGACCTTAGTAATAATCTTGTGACATCAGTTTCACCCTATATTCACCATGGAAATAAAAAAACTCAATTTACTGGATTTTTTTCCCTTCCTCCTGTGGTAGATATTAAATATTTTAATCAATTACATCTCATCCCGCAATTAAACAAGCCCTCGTATGGCATGTGGATGAAAATAATAAGTGATGGCTCTTGGAAGATGGGTGGAAAAAATGAAAACGGGGGGCGTGGGTGAAGAGGAAAATTGGAGTGAAAGGTTAAAATCCTTGTAATGGCATAAAGAGCAGCAGGACGCCCCCGCAGGCTTCAGTCTTCGATGTTGATGATGGATTTACTAACAAACTAAAATAATAATTCTGTCTATAAAATGTCATTAGGTCCGGGGGACGGCATTAATCCTACATTTATAGAGATCAGCAGAGCGTACAAGGTCACATCAGCACTAGTGACCCCGGAACAGACAGGGAGTGTCGCCATGGCGACCACGGAACACTGAGATCACAGTAAATCTAACATTCTAATCTCTCACTGACTCCAGGGTGACGTCACTTCTATCATATACGTCACTAATCTGTCATCACAATCCGTCTGTTGTCAGGATGATGTAGAAACTCGTCTGTCCCTGGCAGGGGTGAGGACATAATCCTTGTCGCAGACAACAGTATGTATGGGAACAAACTGGACCAGGTGTTAGGGTCTGCTGGTTCGAGCCACTATATTGTTATGCATATCCTGCTCGGCATCACTGTTTTCAATCTTTCAAATCCCGTTGTTGTCAGTGATTGATGTTGTCCTGCTCTGGAGCACACATAGGTGTTGATGTTTATACAATGTGTGACACATCAGTGTGTGCTATCTTGCTTGCAGAACATCGTGATGTGTTATGGAGGACAATATCTTGTCCTCCGTTGTTTGTGTTTGGAGACATTTTGTCTCAGCAATACGTTATTTGGGTAACTGTCGGTTATCAACCCAATGAATGAGCAATTTCAGCCCATCATCAGGTGATTGATGTTTATGGAGGAACAATAATCCTTGCTCCTCGGCAGCACATTATCAGGTGATTGATGTTTATGGAGGAACATAATCCTTGCTCTCGGCAGCACATCATCAGGTGATTGATGTTTATGAGGAACAATAATCCTTGCTCTCGGCAGCACATCATCAGGTGATTGATGTTTATGGAGGAAGATTAATCCTTGCTCTCGGCAGCACATCGTCAGGTGATTGATGTTCATGAGGAACAATAATCCTTGCTCTCGGCAGCACATCTCAGGTGATTGATGTTTATGGAGGAACAATAATCCTTGCTCTCGGCAGCACATCATCAGGTGATTGATGTTTATGGAGGAACAATAATCCTTGCTCTCGGCAGCACATCATCAGGTGATTGATGTTTATGGAGGAACAATAATCCTTGCTCTCGGCAGCACATCATCAGGTGATTGATGTTTATGGAGGAACAATAATCCTTGCTCTCGGCAGCACATCATCAGGTGATTGATGTTTATGGAGGAACAATAATCCTTGCTCTCGGCAGCACATCATCAGGTGATTGATGTTTATGGAGGAACAATAATCCTTGCTCTCGGCAGCACTTCATCAGGTGATTGATGTTTATGGAGGAACAATAATCCTTGCTCTCGGCAGCACATCATCAGGTGATTGATGTTTATGGAGGAACAATAATCCTTGCTCTCGGCAGCACATCATCAGGTGATTGATGTTTATGGAGGAACAATAATCCTTGCTCTCGGCAGCACATCATCAGGTGATTGATGTTTATGGAGGAACAATAATCCTTGCTCTCGGCAGCACATCATCAGGTGATTGATGTTTATGGAGGAACAATAATCCTTGCTCTCGGCAGCACTTCATCAGGTGATTGATGTTTATGGAGGAACAATAATCCTTGCTCTCGGCAGCACATCATCAGGTGATTGATGTTTATGGAGGAACAATAATCCTTGCTCTCGGCAGCACATCATCAGGTGATTGATGTTTATGGAGGAACAATAATCCTTGCTCTCGGCAGCACATCATCAGGTGATTGATGTTTATGGAGGAACAATAATCCTTGCTCTCGGCAGCACATCATCAGGTGATTGATGTTTATGGAAGAACAATAATCCTTGCTCTCGGCAGCACATCATCAGGTGATTGATGTTTATGGAGGAACAATAATCCTTGCTCTCGGCAGCACATCATCAGGCGATTGATGTTTATGGAGGAACAATAATCCTTGCTCTCGGCAGCACATCATCAGGTGATTGATGTTTATGGAGGAACAATAATCCTTGCTCTCGGCAGCACATCATCAGGCGATTGATGTTTATGGAGGAACAATAATCCTTGCTCTCGGTAGCACATCATCAGGTGATTGATGTTTATGGGTGAACAATAATCCTTGCTCTCGGCAGCACATCATCAGGTGATTGATGTTTATGGTGGAACAATAATCCTTGCTCTCGGCAGCACATTATCAGGTGATTGATGTTTATGGAGGAACAATAATCCTTGCTCTCGGCAGCACATCATCAGGTGATTGATGTTTATGGAGGAACAATAATCCTTGCTCTCAGGAGCACATCATCAGGTGATTGATGTTTATGGAGGAACAATAATCCTTGCTCTCGGCAGCACATTATCAGGTGATTGATGTTTATGGAGGAACAATAATCCTTGCTCTCGGCAGCACATCATCAGGTTATGATGTTTATGGAGGAACAATAATCCTTGCTCTCGGCAGCACATCATCAGGTGATTGATGTTTATGGTGGAACAATAATCCTTGCTCACGGCAGCACATCATCAGGTGATTGATGTTTATGGTGGAACAATAATCCTTGCTCTCGGCAGCACATCGCCCACTGCAGACTGCAGAAGAGCTGATAACACGACGCTGTAGAGGACAGATTTCTCTATAGGGATCGTTCTGTGCCATCATTCTTCATCATCCTGTGTAAGGAGGCCGGAAACAAGCGCTGAGTGTGACATAATAATGTAGATTGAGCTCATCAGTCTGATCTCCGCGCATGTAAATGTAACCTGAATCTCTGAGTGAGATGGTGCAATGTGTGAGCACTAAGGGCCCCACTTTGTCTTAATCCGGCCCTGGAGAAATCCAGCCGATAAAACTTCAGCACCATGGACAGTATTTACCAGAAAATTCAAACACCACTGGTGTTTGAAAGTCTGTGCTTTCCATGCTGCTGAAGTTTTATCCTCAGCACCATGGACAGCCTTTGCCGGCCGATTTAAACAATCAGCTTTCACCGCTGCTGTCACAGCGGTGACAGCTGATTGGTTGCGGCGCGGCAATTTCAAGCACAGCTGCTTTGACAGCAGTGGTGTTTGCCGACATTGTAAGAACGCACACGCGTGCGACTATTGCACAGTGTGCTGTGTGGGTGCGAGATTTTCTCACACCCGTATACTTACAATGGCCACTCGCGTGAGAAATCACGTTCAATCGCAGCATGCAATGCGAGTTCAGTGCGTGGAACACTCACTGATAAGACCAGAATTATTTAATAATACTGGTTCGAGTGCAGTGCAAGTGTTTCTCAACTAGCACTCGCACGCCCGTGTGCCTCCACCCTAAAAGTACAACTCCCCACAGAGCACCTGCCATATTGTATGAGGTAGTACCCGATCCCACCACCAGATGGCAGCACAGCCTCACAGAATCACCGGATAACAGGCTGAAAACCCATCAGTGAATCCTGCACTGGTTACTGGAGGATTCTATATAGGGACCGGAACCAGATCCGGACACTGACCCCCCCCCCCCCTCCCCTGCATCCAACCCCCTGGACTCTTCATGACCCTCCACTGAGCGTGATATGTCTGCAGCTTTCAGATCAGTTCAGTCAATCACTGATATCACTCTGGTGACAGATGTGACAGACCTGTCTATATATTAGGAAACCAAACTGGGCACCTAGGTACAGAGCAGCACCCCAGGATGTAATGTATGTATACAGTGAGTGCAGCTCTGGAGTATAATACAGGAGGTAACTCAGGGTCAGTAATGTAATGTATGTACAGAGTGACTGCACCAGCAGAATAGTGAGTGCAGCTCTGGAGGATAATACAGGAGGTAACTCAGGATCAGTAATGTAATGTATGTACACAGTGACTGCACCAGCAGAATAGTGAGTGCAGCTCTGGAGTATAATACAGGAGGTAACTCAGGATCAGTAATGTAATGTATGTACACAGTGACTGCACCAGCAGAATAGTGAGTGCAGCTCTGGAGGATAATACAGGAGGTAACTCAGGATCAGTAATGTAATGTATGTACACAGTGACTGCACCAGCAGAATAGTGAGTGCAGCTCTGGAGGATAATACAGGAGGTAACTCAGGATCAGTAATGTAATGTATGTACACAGTGACTGCACCAGCAGAATAGTGAGTGCAGCTCTGGAGTATAATACAGGAGGTAACTCAGGATCAGTAATGTAATGTATGTACACAGTGACTGCACCAGCAGAATAGTGAGTGCAGCTCTAGGGTATAATACAGGAGGTAACTCAGGATCAGTAATGTAATGTATGTACACAGTGACTGCACCAGCAGAATAGTGAGTGCAGCTCTGGAGGATAATACAGGAGGTAACTCAGGATCAGTAATGTAATGTATGTACACAGTGACTGCACCAGTAGAATAGTGAGTGCAGCTCTGGAGGATAATACAGGAGGTCACTCAGGATCAGTAATGTAATGTATGTACACAGTGACTGCACCAGCAGAATAGTGAGTGCAGCTCTGGAGTATAATACAGGAGGTAACTCAGGATCAGTAATGTAATGTATGTACACAGTGACTGCTCCAGCAGAATAGTGAGTGCAGCTCTGGAGTATAATACAGGAGGTAACTCAGGATCAGTAATGTGATGTATGTACACAGTGACTGCACCAGCAGAATAGTGAGTGCAGCTCTGGAGTATAATACAGGAGGTAACTCAGGATCAGTAAAGTAATGTATGTACACAGTGACTGCACCAGCAGAATAGTGAGTGCAGCTCTGGAGTATAATACAGGAGGTAACTCAGGATCAGTAATGTAATGTATGTACACAGTGACTGCACCAGCAGAATAGTGAGTGCAGCTCTGGAGTATAATACAGGAGGTAACTCAGGATCAGTAAAGTAATGTATGTACACAGTGACTGCACCAGCAGAATAGTGAGTGCAGCTCTGGAGTATAATACAGGAGGTAACTCAGGATCAGTAATGTAATGTATATACACAGTGACTGCACCAGCAGAATAGTGAGTGCAGCTCTGGAGTATAATACAGGAGGTAACATTATAAGTGTTGGGACAGTAGAGGTAACTTTCTCTGCTTATTTTCCAGTTTGGCAGATGGCACTTGGGCATCCTGATTTTCGGGATTCTGTGCTGTGTAATGAGTCTCATCTGTACAATCTCCGCTGTTTCTCCTTTCTTATTTCTCCTCGGTTGGTTTCTTCTGTACAATTCCTGGACGCTGCCTGCCAGGGTGGGTGAGGTGTGTGAGGCGGGGCGTTTTGTGAGGAGGCCGGGGTGGTGGGTGAGGTGTGTGAGGCCGGGGCATTGGGTGAGGTGGGTGAGGCCGGGGTGGTGGGTGAGGTGGGTGAAGTCGGGGCGGTGGGTGAGGTGGGTGAGGCCTGGGCGGTGGGTGAGGGGGTGAGTGCCGGGGCGGTGGGTGAGGTGGGTGAGGCCGGGGTGGTGGGTGAAGTGGGTGAAGCCGAGGGCGTGGGTGAGGCCGGGGCGGTGGGTGAGGTGGGTGAGGCCGGGGTGGTGGGTGAAGGGGGTGAGGCCGGGGCGGTAGGTGAGGTGGGTGAGGCTGGGGGGGTGGGGGGTGGGTGAGCCGGGGCGGTGGGTGAGGTGGGTGAGGCCGGGGGTGGGTGGTGGTGAGCCAGGGGGGGGAGGCGGGGCGGGGGTGGGTGGTGGGGCGGGGTGGGGTGAAGGGGGTGGGGGGACGGGGTGTGGTGAGCCGGGGGGTGGGTGGGTGGGTGAGGCCGGGGCGGTGGGTGAGGGGTGAGGCCGGGGCGGTAGTGGGTGGTGAGGCCGGGGGTGGTGAGGCGGGGCGGTGGGTGAGGCCGGGGGGTGGGGTGGGTGGGTAGGCCGGGGCGGTGGGTGAGGTGGGTGAGGCGGGGTGGTGGGTGAGGCCGGGGTTGGTGGGTGAGGCGGCTGGTGGGGCGGTGGGTGAGGCCGGGGCGGTTGGGTGAGGTGGGTGAGGGGGTGAGGCGTTGGTGAGGCCGGGTCGGTGGGTCGGGGCGGTGGTGAGGCCGGGGCGGTGGGTGAGGCCGGGGCGGTGGGTGGGTAGGTGGTGAGCCGGGGCGGTGGGTGAGCGGGGGGTGTGAGGCCGGGGCGGTGGGTGGGGAGGTTGGGTGAGGCAGGTGGAGGGGGTGGGTGAGGCCGGGCGGTGGGTGAGGTGGGTGAGGCCGGGGCGTGGGTGAGGTGGGTGAGGCCAGGGCGGTGGGTGAGGTGGTGGCGGGGGGGCGGGTGGGTGAGGTGGTGAGGCCGGGGCGGTGGGTGAGGTGGTGAGGCCGGGGCGGTGCGGGAGTGTGAAGGGCCGCGGCGGTGACTGTGAGGTTGAGGGGTGAGGCGGGCTGGGTAGTTGGTGAGGCGGAGGTGGTGAGGCCGGCTGGAGAGGTGGGTCGCGGTGGGTGAGGGGTGGCAGGCGGGGTGAGGTGGGTGAGGGGCGGTGGGTGAGGTGGGTGAGGCTCCGGAGCGGTGGGTGAGGTGGTCTCCTGCTCCGCTGACCACAGCCCGCCTGCACTGTATGAAGGGAGATCGGGAATGTGTCAAGTATTTCCCACAAGATTCGCCATCTGGACATTATTTAGTTGTTTGTTTCTAAGAAAGCAAAGTGACAGCCACAGGGGGCAGCACGTGGCTCCTAAAGGCTCCTGAATGGCCACACATTTACTAACTCTGGGGCCGCCTGTGGTTGTCACTGTCGTGGTGCCGCCTGTGGTTGTCACTGTCCGTGGGCGGTCTGTGGCTGTCACTGTCGTGGGCGGTTCTGTGGCTGTCACTGTCGTGGGCGGTTAGTGGCTGTCACTGTCGTGGGCGGTCTGTGGCTGTCACTGTCGTGGTGCGCCTGTGGCTTTTTTCCTTGATGTAAATGTAGATTAATAATTTGAAGGAAATGTTCCCCTTTCTTTGGCTTTTTATGGATTAATACTGCCCTGCAGGGATAAGTACGATGCAGAGAATTACTACATGGAAATTATAAGTAATAAAACTTATTTTTTTGCTTTAGATCAACCAGATTATCGGGACGTCAGCGATGGAAAAGTTACAGTAAGTACAAAATTATTCATATCGGTGTAGAATAGTGAGTGCAGCTCTGGAGTATAATACAGGAGGTAACTCAGGATCAGTAATGTAATGTATGTACACAGTGAGTGCACCAGCAGAATAGTGAGTGCAGCTCTGGAGTATAATACAGGAGGTAACTCAGGATCAGTAATGTAATGTATGTACACAGTGACTGCACCAGCAGAATAGTGAGTGCAGCTCTGGAGTATAATAAGGAGGTAACTCAGGATCAGTAATGTAATGTATGTACACAGTGACTGCACCAGCAAAATAGTGAGTGCAGCTCTGGAGTATAATACAGGAGTAACTCAGGATCAGTATGTAATGTATGTACACAGTGACTGCACCAGCAGAATAGTGAGTGCAGCTCTGTAGTATAATACAGGAGGTAACTCAGGATCAGTAATGTAATGTATGTACACAGTGACTGCACCAGCAGAATAGTGAGTGCAGCTCTGGAGTATAATACAGGAGGGAACTCAGGATCAGTAATGTAATGTATGTACACAGTGACTGCACCAGCAGAATAATGAGTGCAGCTCTGGAGTATAATACAGGAGGTAACTCAGGATCAGTAATGTAATGTATGTACACAGTGACTGCACCAGCAGAATAGTGAGTGCAGCTCTGGAGTATAATACAGTGGGTAACTCAGGATCAGTAATGTAATGTATGTACACAGTGACTGCACCAGCAGAATAGTGAGTGCAGCTCTGGAGTATAATACAGGGGTAACTCAGGATCAGTAATGTAATGTATGTACACAGTGACTGCACCATCAGAATAGTGAGTGCAGCTCTGGAGTATAATACAGGAGGTAACTCAGGATCAGTAAATGTAATGTATGTACACAGTGACTGCACCAGCAGAATAGTGAGTGCAGCTCTGGAGTATAATACAGGAGGAACTCAGGATCAGTAATGTAATGTATATAGTACATGTATACACTGTTCTTGCTGCCCTCTCCGATCCTCCGCTCGCTTTCTCCCCGGTCACTGCCTCGTGCTCTCATGCTCACAGAGCCTCTTTGTATCTCCGCCGCTCTCTGCCATCTGGCCGGGGTACAGAGACCTTGTTTTGTGCCTCTCTGGAGGGTGAAGTTTCGCTGTTGCAGTCACAGCCGCAGCGAAACTCCTCTCCTCTTTTCACACTTGCATTTCTTAAAGGAGCCGCACGATAATAGTGCGAGCGTCTGATATCAGCCACACGTAGATGGAGATGCCTCTGGAGTGTCTGAGCAGAGGACATAAAGCCGTGATTATGGGTGGGCTGAGATCTCTGCACTTTTACTTCATTGATGGCTGATAACAGAGAACAATAACTGACATTGACTTGACCCGTAAAGTAGAGAATGAATGATATTTGTGGCTCTCTGGTTGAGGCTGCCGCCGTCCCGGTGATGGTTAATGTTGTCGGGGGATTTGCCGCTCTCAGTAACGACGTTGCTGCCAGCTCCTGTGCTGTCGGAGGCTGAGTCAGCGCGGGCAGCACGGCGGCTGTGTCTTCCAGGACGTCTCGAGAGCCGGAGCGTGATGTCTCTGCTAAAAATGGAGATGACTCACGAGTGAGTCAATAACCGAGGTGTTAGCGGAGGCGGGAGGGGGCGCAGGGTTTCCAGCAGGAGCGGAGGAATTAATGTGCGGTTCGTCTCTGTCCCCCGCTGCCCCTAGCATCGACCTGTCCTGTTAATATAGGGAAAAAAGCAACTAAAAATGCATTAAATATACAATATGCCATCATTTTCAACACCCCTGCTTGCTGTCAGTGAATGATGAATGTGATCTCTGGCGCTGATCGTTTGTTTCAATGTATCACAGAGGATAATGTAGATTGAGTCCGATTGTTCCAGAACCTTATCTGTGAGATGGGGAAGATTATATTAACTTGTTTTCTATGTGTCACTTCCAGAAGGACGGTGAGATACCGGTCCCCAAGAGAAAGTGGCCGGCCGGGGAGAAGATCATGTTCACACTGGTGTCAGTGCCCCACGGGAACGATATTGCTTCTCTCTTTGAGTTGGATGCCACCACCCTACAGAGAGCGGACTGCCTGGTGCCAAGGTGAGGATGCTGCTCCTCAGAGGTGTGGCCAGGGCTGAGGTGAGGGTGCTGTTCTGCATGGGTGTGGCCAGGGCTGAAGTGAGGGTGCTGTTCTGCATGGGTGTGGCCAGGGCTGAGGTTGCTGCAATGCATTGGTGTGGCGAGAACCAATATGAGGGTGCTGCTCCTCAGAGGTGTGGACAGAGCTAAGTGAGGATACTGCGCCTCAGAGGTGTGGCCAGAGCCAAAGTGAGGGTGCTGCTCCTCTGAGTGGGGCTAGAGCTAAAGTGAATGACTTCCTCAACGGGTGGCCAGAGCTGGAGTGAAGGTGCTCCTAGAGGCGTGGCCAGAGCTGAAGAGAGTGTGCTGCTGGAGGGGTGGCTAGAGCTGAAGTGAATTCTCCTCCTCAGAGGTGTGGCCAGGGCTGAAGTGAGGGTGCTGCTCCTTAGAGTTGTGGTCAAAGCCGCGAGAGGTGGCTGCTCTGCATGGGTGTGGCCAGATACAGGGTGAGGGTGCTGCTGCTTAGTTTTATGATCAGAGCCAAGGTAAGTGTGCTTCTCCTCAGTGCTATGGTCAGAGCTGAGGTGTGGGTGCTGCTGCTCAGACGCATAGCCAGAACGAGGTGAGGGTGCTGTTCCGCAGGGTTAAGATCATAGCCGAGTCGAGATTGCTGCTGCACAGGGGTGTGACCGGAGCCGAGGTGAGGATGCTGCTCCACAGGGTGTGACCGAGCGAGGATGCAGCTCCTTGGGTTGTGGTCAGAGCTGAGGTGAGATTGCTTGCTCCACAGGGGTTATGACCGGAGCCGAGGTGAGAGTGCCGCTCTGCAGGGATGTCCCAGAGTAACATCGTACATTGCAGCCACCACTAGAGCAAGCTCTGAAGTAATATAATAATCTTTACATAGCACCAACATATTCCGCAGCGCTTCATAATACAAAGTTCACATTTAAACAATCATAAGAAACATTAGAAAATACAATACAATGCCAAAAACAATACAATACAAAGCATAACATAATACAATAATTAGAGCAAAAAATGACAGCCCTGCTCATAAGAGCTTACAATCTAACAATGAGGTGGGGGTGACACAAAGCGGGTGCTTATTTACAATGATGGTATAGTCAACTTGAGGAGATGAGGAACAGATCAGGAGCAGCGTAAGTGGCCACCAACCATTATTTGTGATCCACTTGAGACTGGTGGGGTGGATAAGCTATGTCTACATGACTTTGACTAGGGATCATGATAGGCCGCCCTAAAAAGATGTGTTTTTAGAGATCGCCTGAAACTATGTAAGTTGTGGATACACCTAATTTCTTGGGGTAGAGCATTCCAGAGAATTGGTGCAGCTCGGGAGAAGTCTTGGAGCTGGGAGTGGGAGGTTCGAATTAATGCAGAAGTGAGTCTAAAGTCACTTCCAGAGCGAAGAGAACGGCTGGGGTGATAGACAGAGATGAGGGAGGAGATGTAGGGAGGTGCTGCACTGTGAAGAGCTTTGTGGGTGAGAACAAGTAGTTTGAATGGATCTATAATGTAAGGCAGTCAGTGCAGTAACTAGAGCAGAAGCTCCGTATGACGGTTAGGTAGATAGGTGATCTGGCAGCTGCATTAAGGATGGACTGAAGGGAGTCTAGTGCGAGGGGAGCCAATTAAGAGATTACAATAGTCAAGCGGAGTGAATCAGGGCCACTGTGAGGGTTTTTGTGGTTTCCAAGGTGAGAAAGGGGCGAATTCTAGAGATGTTCTTCAGGTGCAAGCGACAAGAGCGGGCGAGAGATTGTATATAGGAGGTGAAGGAAAGATCAGAGTCAATCATAACACCCAGACAGCGAGCCTGCTGACTAGGTGTTATTGTGGTGCCGCACACTGAGAGGAAATGTCAGATTTAGGGAGGTTAGTGGAGGCGGGAGCAGAAGAGTTCAGTTTTGGGGAGGTTGAGTTTCAGATAGAGAGCGGACATGATATTGGAGACTGCGGTTAGACAGTCATTGATGTTCTTTATTAGAGTGGAAGTAAGGTCAGGGGAAGAAGTGTATAGTTGGGTGTCATCAGCATGGAAGATGGTACTGGAAGCCAAATCTGCTGATGGTGCGTCCAATCGGGGCCGTGTAGAAAGAGAAGAGGTCCAAGGACTGAACCCTGAGGGTCCCCAATAGTGAGAGGAAGAGGGGAGGAAGTGGAGCCAGAGAATGATACACTGAAAGAGCGGTCAGAAAGATAGGAGGAGAACCATGAGGAGCAGTGTCCTTGATGCCAATGGAGTGCAGCATGGAGAGTAGGAGATGGTGGTCAACAGTGTCAAAAGGCTGCAGAGAGGTCAAGAAGGATAAGAAGAGTGGTCACCATTACGTTTTACTGACAGAAGGTCATTGGTCACTTTGATTAGAGCAGTTTCTGTAGAATGTAAGGGGCGGAAGCCAGACTGTAATGATTCTAAAGAGAGTGAGTGGAGAGGTAATGGGTGAGGCGGGAGAGACCAGGTGCTCCAGGAGTTTAGAGATGAAGGGGAGATTGGAGACTGGTCTGTAGTTGTTTGTGCAGGAGGGTCGAGAGAAGATTTCTTTAATAATGGAGTAATGATCGAGTGTTTGAAGGAGGAGGGGAAGATGCCAGAAGAGAGGGAGAGATTGGAGATTTTGGTTAGGTGAGTGGTGACCACCGGAGAGAGAGGCTGGAGTAGGTGTGAGGGGACGGGGTCAGCAGTGCATGTCGTGGGACTTGAGGACGAAAGGAGCCTGGAGACTTCTTCTTCTGTAACTGGGTTGAATGGGGAGAGGTAGGGGTAACAGCAATTTGAGGTTGGGAATTGATTTCCTGACGGATGTTTTCTATTTTCTCTGTGAAGTCAGAAGCCAGATCATCAGCACAGAGGTCAGTGATGGGGGCCTGCACTTTAGGACTGAGGAGAGAATGAAAGGTGTCAAAACAGTTTTTTTGGGGTTGTTAGATAGTGAGGAGAGCAGGGTTGGTGAAGTAGATCATGTTTTGGTTGAGGTGAGGGCAGAGTTGTAAGTTTCTTTTATATCCAGATTCTATTTATATTATTTATCGATCTTCTTCTTCATTAACCATTTGCTGAACTATCTTTATGTACAGGAATTCTTACGTGCGGCTGCGACATCTGTGCACAAACACCTGGGTCACCAGCACCAGTATCCCCATCGACACGGAGGAGGAAAGACCGGTCATGCTGAAGGTACGGAGCATGTCGAGGTCGCCGGCCGTCCATGTGTCCGCACATCATTAGGGCATTTTTATCTTATTCTGCTTTTTTCTAATATAATTCAAGTTACTCATGAGGTCAAAAAATACTAATTATGTGGAATCAATCTCATCACACAAAAAGAATATTAATAATGATTAACTCTTATCATTTCAGTATATTATTATTTTATTTTTATTTTTGCTCTTGTTTTTTTTCACTGTTGATTTTTGTTTATTTTTCTGGATCTTTTCTTCAGATTGGAACGTGTCAGACCAAGGAGGACAAGGAGGCCTTCGCCATCATCTCCGTTCCGCTTAGTGAAGTTCGGGATTTAGATTTCGCTAATGACGCCAATAAAGTTTTAGCATCAACGGTGAAGAAGTTAGAATATGGGACCATCACACAGAACGAGCGCAGGTCGGATATCTGCTCTGTGTTCATATTCCAAAAACCTTAACATGTCTATGTAGAGGCGAAACAGTTACAATATAGAGAAGAGTTTCAGTAATGTCCTTCTTATAGGTGCCAGAATCAGCTAAAGGCTCAGCCATATGCAGACATTTACCAGTCCACAAACTTCTGACCAGTCCAATGAGTCAGATCACCCTTCTCTCCCAAGTACCTATTTCCTTGGGTGAAAAATAATCTTGTACAATACAGAGAAGTGTTGGGTTGATGGTTTTAGACCGAAAAAAAAATTATCAACCCAACACTTTCTTGTATTTAAAAGATTATTTTTCACCCAAGGATACAAGGTTACTTGGGAGGAAAGATTGATGTGACCCCTTGACCTGGGCAAATGTTGTGGTTTCCTAAATTTCGGAGATAGTTGAGGCTTAGATATTTCCTGCACAACCTCAACCACTCTGTAAACTGTATACGTCACACCTGGAGAGATTTCAAGATATTTTTTTCACCCTAGGATACTAGGTTACTTAGGAAAGTAGGATAATGTAATCATTTGGACTTGGCTACTTTTTGGGGGGGTTTGTCCCTGTTTATACCACACCTCTAAAGATTTCAAGATGATTTTTCACCCTTGGATACAAGGTTACTTAGGAGAAAAAGTAATGTAATCCTTTGGCCTATTCAACTCTTTGTGGTTTTTTAAATTTCTCCAGATGGTTGTGCCATGAGATAGTTTTATCTCATGGCACAACCATCTGGAGAAATTTAGGAACCACAGAGTTGAGTAGGTCAAAGGATTACATTACTCTTCTCTCCTAGGTAACCTTGTATCCCAGGGTGAAATATCATTGAAATCTTCTAAGGTGTGGTATATTACAGAAAACAAAAAGTGATTGTGATCATTCCTTTTTTCAAAGTAACCAGTCCTAGGGTTTAAACTATCTGAATCTTCAGGGAGGTATAACATGCAGGTGAAGGTCAATATTGTTGGTTCCTTTTTTCTTCAGGGTGAAAAAAAGTTTAACTTCTCCAAATTCAGAAGTGCACTATAATTTGACCAGAAGGTGGTCACTCGTTCCATCTCTTGTTCTGGGTGAAATATCTTATAATTCTCTAGAGGTGTGATATACTGGTTACAGAAAGGTTGGGGTCCTCTTTTTCAGGGGAAGGCTCAATCTCAAATCCTCTAGAATTTAATATAACAGAAAGGTTGTCCCTTTGTATAGGGGTCAACGTAAGCCCTTCCTCCAAGTAAATTGTATCTCTAAACATAACATTTTGCTTAATAGAAGGGTGGTCAATACCCCGTCCCAGTAACTGAAAAAATTTTAGACTGTCCTTCCTTGTTTCAGGGCTGGAAACCGCTAGGGCTAAACTATCTGCAGTAATGTAGGAAACAACGAAGAGTTGGCCAGATCAAAGAGTGAAATTGTCCTTCTCTCCCAAGTACCCTTGTATCCTTGGGTGAAAAATACTGTATTCTTAGAGGAGTAATATACAGAGAAGTATTGGGTTCATACTTTTTTTATTCTGATGCCAAAACTTTCTCATGGCACAACCATCTGGAGAGATTTAGGAAACCACAAAGAGTTGCCTAGGCCAAAGGATTACATTAGTCTTCTTTCCCAAGTAACCTAGTATCCTGGGGTGAAAAATCATCTTGTTACCTTAGAGGTGTGATCTATACAGTGGACAGAAAGGTTGTGATTGTGCTTTTTTTCAGAGCCAGAAACCGCTGTGGTCTCAACTAACTCCCAAAATTTAAGAAACCCCGAACAGTTGTCCATGTCAAGGGGTCAATTCACCATTTCCTCCCAAGTACCCTTGTATCCTAGGGTGAAAAACCATTTTGAAATCTCCATTTAGAGATGTGATGCATACTGTAGATAAGAATGTTTGGGGGTCATCTTTCTATTTTTTCCAGGCGGGATGCAGCTAGGGCCAAGCTATGCAGAAATATAGGAAACCACAAAATAATTGCCCATGCTAAAGAGTCAAATCACCCTTCCCTCCTAAGTAACCTTGTATCCCAGGGTGAAAAAAACATTTTGAAATCTATCTAAGGCGCTTACACAAGATTCTGTGACAACTTGAACAGTCTCTGGTGCAGTGAATCATGGACACATTGCTCATTGTACACAGCCACAAAATGAACAATGTGTCATGAAATTCACTCAACCCGAGACTGTTCAGGAAGTTGGTCAAGAATCTGGTGTGTCAAAGCCCCTAGTAATGTTACATGTCTCAAAGGTTTGAGGGATCTTTTGGTGCGTAACCATTAGGGCTGAACAAATAACAATATGTAGAATGAAAAGTTATCAAAGCCAGGGTCAATTACACTTCCTCAAGTAGTTGAATCTAGTAAAAATCATTGAATCGATAGAGATGCGATATATACAACAAGAAATGTTGGAAGTCATCTTTTCTTGTTTTGGTGCCATAAAGGGTAAGGGATAAATAAACTGTAGAAATGCAGGAAACCATAGAGTTACCCAGGCCAAAGAGTCACATCACCCTTCCTCCTAAGTACCCTTGTATCCTAGGGTGAAAACTTATTTTGAAATTTATACTTGTAAGCATAATGTGTACTGTAGAGATAAGGGTTGAGGTTCTCCTTCCTCTTTATGGTGATGAAACCAACTAATGGCTTAATAATCTGTAGAAATATAGATATTCAATCCCCTAGCACCGCTCCCCAGCTCGTCTCTCCTGGGCCTGCATCCTCTGCTCCTCTACCGATCGGGCGTCTAGGTGTGCTGTGCCTGAGCCATCGCTGGGTTCCCTTCCTGTCTCTTGACCACCGGGCTCACACATCAGCACAGTCATGAATCTAATCAGCGGTGCACAGGCGCGTCCGCGCTCCTCTCCTGTGAATCTAGGGGCCGGCACGGCTCAACCTGACACTCCCCTTGACCAATAGCTGTTCTTCCTCCGGTATATCAGGCCACCTCCACTGATGGGAGATGCCTGATTATTTTGTTAGTATGCTTCTGCTTCTCTGACTGGTAGTCAGGCCCACCTTGTGCTCTCCTCTGGTAGAACCTGTTCCAGCTCCCCTGACCCCAGGCTCTAGTGCCTCCTTCCCTGTTTGGCCTTACCGTAGTATAGGCTAACGCTACAAACCGCCCCCCTGGTACTAGCAGCTGTGGTATTTAGACCCCCTGGACTTGCCCCTGACAATCCCTGTATAGGGGTTGGCTAATCTAGGACCAGCTCACCCTGTAGAGTACGGTACCACGGCCCAGTGGGTCCACTCTAGGCTGCCTTTCCCCGGAAGCGTGACAATAGAAAACTAAGAAGAGTTGCACAACTCAGTGTCTCATCACACTTCCTTGCCAAATACCTTTTGAACCCTAAGTGAAAAATCATCTTTAAATCTCTATTTAGAGGTGTGATCTATATAATTTATGCAAAATGTTGGAGTTGCCTTTCTTTTTTTGTGACTAGAAACAGCTAAAGGCTCAACTATTTGCAGAAGTTTAGGAAACGATGAAGAGTTGGTCATGTCAAAGTGTCACGTCTTCTTTCTTTCCTAAGTACCCATGTGTCCTGGGGTGAAAAATAATTTTGAAATTTCTGTTTAGAGGTGTAATACATACAGTAGAGAGAGAGTTTGTGATTGTCCATGTCTATTTTAGTGCCATCACCAACTAAATGTTGAACTATCTGCAGAAATGTAGGAAACCAAGAAAAGTTGGCAAGGCCAAGGGTCACGTTACACTCCCCACCCAAGCACCTTTGAATCCTAGGTGAAAACCCCTCTTAAATCTCTATTTAGAGATGTGATTTATACAATTCAAAGACATGTTGGAAGTCGTCTTTCTTCTTTTTTTGGTGCCATTACGGGACAAGGGATAAACCAACTGCAGAAATGTAGGAAACCATGAAGAGTTACCCAGACCAAAGGATCACATCATCTTCCCTCCCAAGTACCCTTGTATCCTAGGGTGAATTAGAATAAATGGTTGGCATCGTCCTTCTCATTTTTGGTGTCTGCGGTTTCCTAAATTTCTGCTGATCATTAAATCCTTAGACACCAAAAATGAGAAGGACGATCCCAACCATTTATTCTAATTCACCCTAGGGTACGAGGGTACTTGGGAGGTAAGATGATGTGATCCTTTGGTCTAGGTAACTCTTCATGGTTTCCTACATTTCCGCTGATCATTAAGTCCTTAAAGAGTTGTCCAAAAGATCACATCACAATTCCTAATTCTAGGATACAAGTAAACTAGTATCCTAGGGTGAAATATCAACTTGAAATATCTATTTAGAGGTGTGATTTATACAATTCAAAGTAATGTTGGAGGTTGTCGTCCCTCTTTTTGGTGCCATACAGGGACAAGAAATGAAACAAATGTAGGAAACGATGAAGGTACCCAGCTGAAAGGGAACATATTAGCCTTCCCTACAAAGTACTCTTGTATCCTAGGGTGAAAATTAATTTTTAAATTTCTATTTCGAGCTGTGATATATACTGTACTGGGTTGGGGCCTTCTTCCCTTTTCGATGCTAGAACCAACTAAGGGCCCAACTATCTTCAGAAATGTAGGAAACCAGAAATTCCCAATTCTAGGGTACAAGTCCACAACTAGGATGCAAGTAAACCAGTATCCTAGGGTGAAAAATCATCTTGAAATGTCTATTTTAGAGGTATGATTTGTACAATGGAGGGAAGGGATTGGATTGCTCTTCTTTCTGGTGGCAAGCTAGCTAAGGCTTCAACCATCTAAAAATCTAGTAATGCTTGAAGACTTTATTCAGGCTAACGATCACATCATTGTTCTCTCCAAAGTACCCTTATATCCTAGGGTGAAAAATAATCTTGAAACTCTATGGTAGTCGTCTTTCTTCTTTTAGTGCCATAATGGAGCAACTGACGTCAGAGATATAGGAAACCATGAAGTGTTAGCCAGTCGAAGGGGACATCACCCTTCCCTCCAAAGTACCCTTGTATCCTAGGGTGAAAAATAAATTTGAAATCTCTATTTAGAGGTATGATATGTACAAAGAGGGAAAGGTTTTGTGTGGCCTTTTTGAAGCCT
The DNA here is from genome assembly GCA_033576535.1 of Allobates femoralis. NCBI lineage: Eukaryota > Metazoa > Chordata > Amphibia > Anura > Aromobatidae > Allobates > Allobates femoralis. The sequence goes on along the minus strand of JARQOC010000004.1, from coordinate 611,613,479 downwards.
TAGCTCTGGCACCAATCACCTGCAAAACTCTAGCAATGCTTGAAGACTTTCCAGGCCAGATGATCACATCATTGTTGTTTCCAAAGTACCCTCATATCCTAGGGTGAAAAATAATCCTAAAACTCTATGGAAGTTGTCTTTCTTCTTTTTGGTGGCATAACAGAACAAGGGATGAACCGACTGCAGAAATATAAGAAGCCATGAAGAGTTACCAGTCGAAAGGGGACATAACCCTCCCCTCCAAAGTAACCCTTGTATCCTAGGGTGAAAAATAATTTTGAAATCTCTGTTTAGAGGTATGATATGTACAAAGAGGGGAAAGGTTTTGAAGCCTTAGCTCTGGCACCAACCACCTGCAAAACTCTCACAATGCTTGAAGACTTTTCCAGGCCAGATGATCACATCATTGTTGTCTCCAAAGTACCCTCATATCCTAGGGTGAAAAATGATCCTGAAACTCTGGAAGTTGTCTTTCTTCTTTTTGGTGGCATAACAGAACAAGGGATGAACCGACTGCAGAAATATAGGAAGCCATGAAGTGTTACCCAGTCAAACGGGACATAACCCTCCCCTCCAAAGTACCTTTGTATCCTGGGGTGAAAAATCATTTTTGAAATATCTATTTAGTGATAAGATATGTATAAAGGAGGAAAGGGTTTGGTTTGTGCTTGGCCTGAGATAGCTGAGGGTTCAACCACCTGCAGAAATCTAGCGATGCTTGAAGACTTTTGTAGGCCAGATGATCACATTATCGTTCTCTCCAAAGTACCCTCATATCCTAGGGTGAAAAATGATCCTGAAACTCTGGAAGTTGTCTTTCTTCTTTTTGGTGGCATAACAGAACAAGGGATGAACCGACTGCAGAAATATAGGAAGCCATGAAGTGTTACCCAGTCAAACGGGACATAACCCTCCCCTCCAAAGTACCTTTGTATCCTGGGGTGAAAAATCATTTTTGAAATATCTATTTAGTGATAAGATATGTATAAAGGAGGAAAGGGTTTGGTTTGTGCTTGGCCTGAGATAGCTGAGGGTTCAACCACCTGCAGAAATCTAGCGATGCTTGAAGACTTTTGTAGGCCAGATGATCACATTATCGTTCTCTCTCCAAAGTACCATTAGATCCTAGGGTGAAAAATAATCCAAAAACTCTATGGAAGTTGTCTTTCTTCTTTTTGGTGGCATAACAGAACAAGGGATGAACCGACTGCAGAAATATAGGAAGCCATGAAGAGTTGCCCAGTCAAACGGGAAGACTTTTGTAGGCCAGATGATAACATCATCATTCTCTCCTAAGTACCCTTAGATCCTAGGGTGAAAAATAATCTTGAAACTCTATTTAAATGTGTGATATATTTAATACAGATGTATTTGGTGCCAAAGCTAGGTGCATTCCCAGGCTAGATGATCACATTATCGTTCTCTCCTAAGTACCCTTAGATCCTAGGGTGAAAAATAATCTTGAAACTCTATTTAAAAGTGTGATTATATTCAATACAGAAAAACAAGTTACTCCTCCCTGTTTCTGATGCCAGAGCCAGCTACATTCTTGCTGAGATTTAGCAAAGTATTCATGGTTTCTCAGGGTAAAGGGTCAAACCAGCTTTATTTCCAAGTACCCTTATATTCTGGGGTGAAATCTGTTGTATAATCCATCTCTGTTGAAGGAAAAGGGAGGCAGACTTTGGGGTGTCCTCTCAATATTCTGATCTTTTTTTCAGGTTTGTCACTAAATTATTGGAGGATCTGATATTTTTTGTGGCCGGAGTTCAAAATAACGGCCAAGAAGTGCTGGACGTTGTGGTCACCAAACCCAACCGGGAGAGGCAAAAGTTAATGAGGGAGCAGAACATTTTAGCGCAGGTAAGAAGGCTTACACTTGGCTGATAATAATAGGAGTAGGTTTTTAACATTTATTTATTTTTTATATAATTTTTTTGGTCTACAGATTTTTGGGATTTTGAAGGCACCATTTAAAGACAAGGCAGGAGAAGGCTCCATGCTTCGCCTCGAAGATCTGGGAGATCAGAGATATGCCCCATACAAGTATATACTGCGGCTCTGCTATCGGGTCCTGAGACACTCACAACAGGACTACCGCAAGAACCAGGTAACCCAGGCAATGGAAGAGCCCAAATAGGTGATGTGAGCACAGTCCCCATATGGTGTCCTCACATGTTCTCATTCTCCATTAAGTTCATTGCAAAACCTCTTCAACCATGCCATTACTATTACTGTTCAATCTTATATTTCTTAGCTATGTATGTAGAATAGCGAGTGCAGCTCTGGAGTATAATACAGGAGGTAACTGAGGATCAGTAATGTAATGTATGTACACAGTGACTGCACCAGCAGAATAGTGAGTGCAGCTCTGGAGTATAATACAGGAGGTAACTCAGGATCAGTAATGTAATGTATGTACACAGTGACTGCACCAGCAGAATAGTGAGTGCAGCTCTGGAGTATAATACAGGAGGTAACTCAGGATCAGTAATGTAATGTATGTACACAGTGACTGCACCAGCAGAATAGTGAGTGCAGCTCTGGAAGATAACACAGGAGGTAACTGAGGATCAGTAATGTAATGTATGTACACAGTGACTGCACCAGCAGAATAGTGAGTGCAGCTCTGCAGTATAATACAGGAGGTAACTCAGGATCAGTAATGTATGTACATAGTGACTGTACCAGCAGAATAGTGAGTGCAGCTCTGGAGTATAATACAGGAGGTAACTCAGGATCAGTAATGTAATGTATGTACACAGTGACTGCACCAGCAGAATAGTGAGTGCAGCTCTGGAGTATAATACAGGAGGTAACTCAGGATCAGTAATGTAATGTATGTACACAGTGACTGCACCAGCAGAATAGTGAGTGCAGCTCTGGAGTATAATACAGGAGGTAACTCAGGATCAGTAATGTAATGGCAGGCACGGTACTGATTAAGGAACGTGCCTCTGACTGTTGGGCCCATCTGGAGAAAGCTAGAGGAATGTAATGGTCAGTGCCCTATTCCCCCCTTCCACCACTCCTCAGGTAGAGCACTAATTGGGGATGCCCAACTGACCAACGGGATAATAGGGGAAGGGGCATCCAGCCACACCTACAGGGGTTATATTCAGGTACCCAGGACAGTAACTTTCTCTTTTCACCCGGTGACCCTTAAACAGACCAAGAATAGCACCAACTATGAACAACTGGCTACAGGCGTTTGCAGTGTTAGGCTGTATTATGGGCCAGAAGCACCCGGAACGCTGCTCTGAACTATATATATATCAAGATTTCATATATAATTCATACAAAACCCACGGCGGTTCTGCCTGGCGGTTGTATGACGAGGAGTTCCGCAGGCGGCTGGCCCTACAGCCTGACCTAGGCTGGGGAGTCAAAGCGACAGACGTATGGTTAAGACTGATGTTGTCACATAGGAATACCCCCTTTTCATCCACGGCCACTAACTACCCCACATCAGCAGGTCCACACCCAGTGGTCGTACGGAAACCCGGGGCCTGCTGGCTATTTAACGAAGGAAACTGCCGTTTCCATGCATTGTGTAGATATAGACATGACTGCTCGGCTTGCGGGGGGGGACACCTGGCAGCGAGGTGCACCCTTCCAGCAAACAGGGCGCCTGCAAGGCACAACCCCGGTGAGCATGGCCGCAATGGACCCCTGGCTAAGCCTCTACCCAAATAAAGATGCGGCGCAGCGACTACGCTCCGGCTTCACATACGTTTTTTTTATCCCATTTCTATTCGATCCACTTCCAACCCTTGCTGATAATTTAAAATCCGCTCGAGAATTCCCCAAAATCCTACATCAAAAAATCCAAATAGAGGTTGAGTTGGGTAGAATGGCGGGCCCCTTTCAGACGTTGCCTTTCCAAAACATTAGGATATCTCCATTAGGCATTATTCCAAAAAAAGAACCCGGAAAATATCGGCTAATCCATCACCTATCCCACCCAAAAGGCGAATCGATTAACGACGGTATCCCTCCCGAAGAAGCATCCGTAACATACGCCTCATTTGACAAAGCAATAGAATTAGTCCGCACAGCGGGGCCCGGAGCACTGCTAGCAAAATCAGACATCGAGGCGGCATTCCGCCTATTACCCGTACACCCAGACTGCTTCCATCTGTTGGGTTGCAAAGTGGACCAGCACTATTACTTTGATATGTGCTTGCCAATGGGTTGTTCCATCTCGTGTCACTACTTTGAGCTATTCAGTACTTTCCTGGACTGGGTAGTCCGTTATGAGACAGGCAGTAATTCCCTCATTCACTATCTCGACGACTTTTTATTCGTCGGCCCCAAAGGCTCCAAACTCTGCTCCCTCCTTCTCGCTAAATTTAAGTTCATAGCGCGGCTTTTCGGCGTTCCCCTATCACCTGAAAAAACGGTCGGACCATGTAACGTACTACCTTTCCTCGGCATTGAAATAGACACCAAAGCAATGGTTTTTCGTTTACCAGCAGAAAAAATTCAGAAGACACTGGAAATGCTGGAGGGTTTCTGCAAGGTAAAAAAGGTCACCCTCCAGCAGATGCAGTCACTTCTGGGTCTGCTGACATTCGCCAGCCGCGTAATGCCGGTCGGCAGAGCATTTTGTCGCCGATTATCGTTAGCAACAAAAGGCATTACCCAGCCGGGCCATAGAATCAGGATCACTCGCTCATTGAAGGCAGAGCAAGGGATGTCAAAGCCATAGAGCGTGCAAGAAGAAAGGTCAATGCGAGAATGGCGAAATTTGTGAGGGGACAATGCGGGATCGTGGTTCGCCATCGCCAGTTGGAAGGCGATAACTCTGCACTTTTAAGACCGGATAAAGTGCACCTCACAGACATTGGGCTAGACATTTTTTTGTCTGGCTTGCAGGACGGAGTTGAACAAGCCCTGATGATGAAGGGTGGGGGTCGGAGTCCTGTGTTAGGGGTACACATGATCCTCCGTGGCGGAAAAGGTGGAGAAGGGCTAAGGTTCATAACCGCTCATTGGCCACATCGCCGGTCTGTCACGGACAGGGCATACTGCCAGGAGCCCGTTATGATATGTAAGTGCCTTTCTCTGCTAGAGTAATTAATAAACTGTGACCGAAGTTTTCAACCCACCCAGGCCTAGCCGTGTTTGTCATTGTGGGACTGGTGGGAGGGGGAAGGCACTGTTTAAAGCAAGCAGGTCCCCACAGTCTGTATGTACACAGTGACTGCACCAGCAGAATAGTGAGTGCAGCTCTGGAGTATAATACAGGAGGTAACTCAGGCTCAGTAATGTAATGTATGTACACAGTGACTGCACCAGCAGAATAGTGAGTGCAGCTCTGGAGTATAATACAGGAGGTAACTCAGGATCAGTAATGTAATGTATGTACACAGTGACTGCACCAGTAGAATAGTGAGTGCAGCTCTGGAGTATAATACAGGAGGTAACTCAGGATCAGTAATGTATGTACACAGTGACTGCACCAGCAGAATAGTGAGTGCAGCTCTGGAGTATAATACAGGAGGTAACTCAGGATCAGTAATGTAATGTATGTACACAGTGACTGCACCAGCAGAATAGTGCGTGCAGCTCTGGAGTATAATACAGGAGGTAACTCAGGATCAGTAATGTATGTACACAGTGACTGCACCAGCAGAATAGTGAGTGCAGCTCTGGAGTATAATACAGGAGGTAACTCAGGATCAGTAATGTAATATATGTACACAGTGACTGCACCAGCAGAATAGTGAGTGCAGCTCTGGAGTATAATACAGGAGGTAACTCAGGATCAGTAATGTAATGTATGTACACAGTGACTGCACCAGCAGAATAGTGAGTGCAGCTCTGGAGTATAATACAGGAGGTATCTCAGGATCAGTAATGTAATGTATGTACACAGTGACTGCACCAGCAGAATAGTGAGTGCAGCTCTGGAGTATAATACAGGAGGTAACTCAGGATCAGTAATGTAATGTATGTACACAGTGACTGCACCAGCAGAATAGTGAGTGCAGCTCTGGAGTATAATACAGGATAAGTGATGTATAGCAAGTACTTTGAATTACTTGATTATTTTCAGCAATCTTCATACAATCCGTCTTTGTCTGGGTTTCTCTTCCCTCGTGGTCATGTGTCTCTTATTACGGTATTACACAGCAGAGTCGGCCTGATCTCTGTACATGTAGAGATTGTTCCCCGGGGTCTGAGCTTAGTGTGAGCCGCTCACTCTGAGGGTCGGGGGATATTCGGGGGTCTGCGCCTATTCTACACTGACACGACGTCTCCACATCCAGGAATATATCGCCAAGCACTTCTGCGTGATGCAGTCACAGATCGGATACGATATCCTGGCGGAGGACACGATCACCGCTCTGCTGCACAACAACCGCAAACTGCTGGAGAAGCACATCACCGCCAAGGAGATCGAAACGTTCGTCAGCTTACTAAGAAGGAACAGAGAGCCGAGGTCAGTGATCGCCCGCTTCATATATAATACCGCCATATAAAGCTGTACATTACTGTCATTGTCCTGTGTTCACATCTCCCTATAGATTCCTGGATTATCTGTCAGATCTGTGTGTGTCCAATACAACCGCCATCCCCGTCACCCAAGAGCTGATCTGCAAGTTTATGCTCAGTCCTGGAAATGCCGACATCCTCATCCAGACTAAGTAGGTTTATGGCATTCTCATATCTACTTCAATATAACTACTATAATACTGCCCCTATATACAAGAATATAACTGCTATAATACTGCTCCTATGTACAAGAATATAACTACTATAATACTGTCCTGTATACAAGAATATAACTACTATAATACTGCTCCTATGTACAAGAATATAACTACTGTAATACTGCCCCTATATACAAGAATATAACTGCTATAATACTGCCCCTATATACAAGAATATAACTACTATAATACTGCCCCTATATACAAGAATATAACTGCTATAATACTGCTCCTATATACAAGAATATAACTACTATAATACTGCTCCTATATACAAGAATATAACTACTATAATACTGCTCCTATATACAAGAATATAACTACTATAATACTGCCCCTATATACAAGAATATAACTACTATAATACTGCTCCTATGTACAAGAATATAACTACTATAATACTGTCCTGTATACAAGAATATAACTACTATAATACTGCTCCTATGTACAAGAATATAACTACTGTAATACTGCCCCTATATACAAGAATATAACTGCTATAATACTGCTCCTATATACAAGAATATAACTACTATAATACTGCCCCTATATACAAGAATATAACTACTGTAATACTGCCCCTATATACAAGAATATAACTGCTATAATACTGCTCCTATATACAAGAATGTAACTACTATAATACTGCCCCTATATACAAGAATATAACTGCTATAATACTGCTCTTATATACAAGAATATAGCTACTATAATACTGTCCTGTATACAAGAATATAACTACTATAATACTGCTCCTATGTACAAGAATATAACTACTATAATACTGCCCCTATATACAAAAATATAAATACTATAATACTGCTCCTATATACAAGAATATAACTACTATAATACTGCCCCTATATACAAGAATATAACTGCTATAATACTGCTCCTATATACAAGAATATAACTACTATAATACTGCCCCTATATACAAGAATATAACTACTGTAATACTGCCCCTATATACAAGAATATAACTGCTATAATACTGCCTCTATATACAAGAATATACCTAGTATAATACTGCTCCTATATACAAGAATATAACTACTATAATACTGCCCCTATATACAAGAATATAACTACTATAATACTGCTCCTATATACAAGAATGTAACTACTATAATACTGCCCCTATATACAAGAATATAACTGCTATAATACTGCTCCTATATACAAGAATATAACTACTATAATACTGCCCCTATATACAAGAATATAACTACTATAATACTGCTCCTATATACAAGAATATAACTACTATAATACTGCTCCTATGTACAAGAATATAACTACTATAATACTGCCCCTATATACAAGAATATAACTACTATAATACTGCCCCTATATACAAGAATATAACTACTATAATATAATACTGCCCCTATATACAAGAATATAACTACTATAATACTGCTCCCTATTTACAAGAATTTAACTACTATAATACTGCCCCTATATACAAGAATATAACTACTATAATACTGCTCCTATATACAAGAATATAACTACTGTAATACTGCTCCTATATACAGGAATATAACTACTATAATACTGCTCCCATATACAATAATATAACTACTATAGTACTACCCCTATTTACAAGAATATAACTACTATAATACTGCCCCTATATACAAGAATATAACTACTATAATACTGCTCCTATGTACAAGAATATAACTACTATAATACTGCCCCTATATACAAGAATATAACTACTATAATACTGCCCCTATATACAAGAATATAACTACTATAATACTGCTCCTATATACAAGAATATAACTACTATAATACTGTCCCTATATACAAGAATATAACTACTATAATACTGCTCCTATGTACAAGAATATAACTACTATAATACTGCCCCTATATACAAGAATATAACTACTATAATACTGCTCCTATATACAAGAATATAACTACTATAATACTGCCCTATATACAAGAATATAACTACTATAATACTGCTCCTATGTACAAGAATATAACTACTATAATACTGCCCCTATGTACAAGAATATAACTACTATAATACTGCCCTATATACAAGAATATAACTACTATAATACTGCTCCTATATACAAGAATATAACTACTATAATACTGCTCCTATATACAAGAATATAACTACTATAATACTGCCCCTATTAAAAAGAATATAACTACTATAATACTGCTCCTATGTACAAGAATATAACTACTATAATACTGCTTTTACAAGAATAAATAATTACTATAAGAATATAACTACTATAATACTGCCCCTATGTACAAGAATATAACTACTATAATACTGCCCTATGTACAAGAATATAACTACTATAATACTGCCTCTATGTACAAGAATATAACTACTATAATACTGCCCCTATGTACAAGAATATAACTACTATAATACTGCTCCTATATACAAGAATATAACTACTATAATACTGCTCCTATGTACAAGAATATAACTACTATAATACTGCCATATTACAAGAATATAACTACTATAATACTGCCCCTATATACAAGAATATAACTACTATAATACTGCCCTATATACAAGAATATAACTACTATAATACTGCCCCTATATACAAGAATATAACTACTATAATACTGCTCCCTATATACAAGAATATAACTACTATAATTATATACTGCACTATATATACAAGAATATAACTACTATAATACTGCCCTATATACAAGAATATAACTACTATAATGCTCTTACTATATACAAGAATATAACTACTATAATACTGCCCTATATACAAGAATATAACTACTATAATACTGCCCTTATATACAAGAATATAACTACTATAATACTGCTCCTATGTACAAGAATATAACTACTATAATACTGCTCCTATGTACAAGAATATAACTACTATAATACTGCTCCTATACAAGAATATAACTACTATAATACTGCCCTATATACAAGAATATAACTACTATAATACTGCTCCTATATACAAGAATATATACTACTATAATACTGCCCTATATACAAGAATATAACTACTATAATACTGCCCTCTATATACAAGAATATAACTACTATAATACTGCCCTATATACAAGAATATAACTACTATAATACTGCCCTATATACAAGAATATAACTACTATAATACTGCCCCTATATACAAGAATATAACTACTATAATACTGCCCTATATACAAGAATATAACTACTATAATACTGCCCTATATACAAGAATATAACTACTATAATACTGCTCCTATATACAAGAATATAACTACTATAATACTGCTCCTATATACAAGAATATAACTACTATAATACTACCCCTATTTACAAGAATAGAACTACTATAATACTGCCCCTATATACAAGAATATAACTACTATAATACTGCTCCTATGTACAAGAATAGAACTACTATAATACTGCCCCTATATACAAGAATATAACTACTATAATACTGCCCCTATATACAAGAATATAACTACTATAATACTGCCCCTATATACAAGAATATAACTACTATAATACTGCTCCTATGTACAAGAATAGAACTACTATAATACTGCCCCTATATACAAGAATATAACTACTAAAATACTGCTCCTAGGTACAAGAATATAACTACTATAATACTGCCCTTATGTACAAGAATATAACTACTATAATACTGCTCCTATATACAAGAATATTACTACTATAATACTGCCCCTATATACAAGAATATAACTACTATAATACTGCCCCTATATACAAGAATATAACTACTATAATACTGCCCCTATGTACAAGAATATAACTACTATAATACTGCTCCTATATACAAGAATATAACTACTATAATACTGCTCCTATATACAAGAATATAACTACTATAATACTGCTCCTATATACAGGAATATAACTACTATAATACTGCTCCTATATACAGGAATATAACTACTATAATACTGCTCCTATATACAGGAATATAACTACTATAATACTGCTCCTATATACAAGAATATAACTACTATAATACTGCCCCTATGTACAAGAATATAACTACTATAATACTGCTCCTATATACAAGAATATAACTACTATAATACTGCTCCTATATACAAGAATATAACTACTATAATACTGCTCCTATATACAGGAATATAACTACTATAATACTGCTCCTATATACAGGAATATAACTACTATAATACTGCTCCTATATACAGGAATATAACTACTATAATACTGCTCCTATATACAAGAATATAACTACTATAATACTGCTCCTGTATACAGGAATATAACTACTATAATACTGCCCCTATATACAAGAATATAACTACTATAATACTGCTCCTATATACAAGAATATAACTACTATCACACCGCCCCTATGTACAAGAATATAACTACTATCACACCGCCCTATGTTATAATGTGCCATGCTGTCCTCCTGTTCCCAGGCTGGTCTCTATGCAGATGGATAACCCTCTGGAGTGTCCGGTGCTGGCAGAGGACATTGATGAGGAGGAGGTTTGGTTATATTGGATTGACAGTAATAAGGAGCCGCACGGTAAAGCCATCCGACACCTCGCACAGGAGGCAAAGGAGGGGACCAAAGTGGATCTAGAAGTGTTAAACTATTACAGGTTGGACCCATTAATTATCCGTTTTTATTCTTGATCCTTAGTGCCGCCATATAGTGCTCCTGAGAAAATGCATCATATCGTATAGAAAGGTCCTCAGAGAGTTGTCATTGTTTTCATGTAAAGTCCTGTGTTCCGGCTCTTCTCTCATCCGTCCTCTGTTGTCCTTCTTCAGGTATCAGCTGAACCTGTTTGCTCGGATGTGTCTGGACCGCCAGTATCTCGCCATCAACCAGATCTCCACCCAGCTGTCCGTGGACCTGATCCTTCGCTGTATGTCTGACGAGGGCCTCCCCTACGACCTCCGCGCCTCCTTCTGCCGCCTGATGCTGCACATCCACGTGGACAGAGACCCCCAGGAGACGGTGGTCCCGGTGAAGTACGCCCGGCTGTGGACCGAGATCCCCACCCGGATCAACATCCACGAGTGAGCGCCATATATACATACATTTACACATTCTTCTCTGTGGAGAGAAACGTGTGAACTCTTAAGTGTCGGCGCGTTTCGTTCCTCCGCAGATACGACTCGTTCACCGACTCCTCCCGGGACGAGATGAAGCAGAAGTTCACACTCACCATGGCCTTCGTGGAGGAATATCTGAAGGAGGTCGTCACACAGCCGTTCCCTTTTGGCGACAAGGAGAAAAATAAACTCACGTTTGAGGTACGAAGTCCTGGGGGAAGATTACCTGCTCCATACACACCCATACAGAGCCGTACAGACCCGTACAGATCCGTACAGACCCGTACAGATCCATACAGACCCGTACAGATCCATACAGACCCGTACAGATCCATACAGACTTGTACAGATCCATACAGACCCATACAGACTTATACAGACCCATACAGATCCGTACAGACCCGTACAGATCCGTACAGATCCATACAGAGCCGTACAGATACATACAGAGCCGTACAGATACATACAGAGCCGTACAGAGCCGTACAGACCCATACAGACCCATACAGACCCATACAGACCCGTACAGACCCGTACAGACCCGTACAGACCCGTACAGACCCGTACAGACCCGTACAGACCCGTACAGACACGTACAGAGCCGTACAGAGCCATACAGAGCCATACAGAGCCATACAGAGCCATACAGAGCCATACAGAGCCATACAGAGCCATACAGAGCCATACAGACACATACAGATACATACAGACCCGTACAGACCCGTACAGACCCGTACAGACCCGTACAGACCCGTACAGACCCGTACAGAGCCGTACAGAGCCGTACAGAGCCGTACAGAGCCGTACAGAGCCGTACAGAGCCGTACAGAGCCATACAGAGCCATACAGAGCCATACAGAGCCATACAGAGCCATACAGACACATACAGACACATACAGACACATACAGACACATACAGACACATACAGATACATACAGATACGTACAGAGCCGTACAGACCCATACAGACTGCTGCTGGATCTCTGTCAGCTCTCAGGTTACCTCTCCCCACTATCCCCAGCTGTATACAAGCAGTGATATATCTCTGTTAGCTCTCAGGTTACCATTCCCTGCTATCCCCAGCTGTATACAATCAGTGATATATCTCTGTTAGCTCTCAGGTTGCCTTTTTCCCCTATCCTCAGCTGTATAGACAGTTTTCTAGATCTCTGTTAGCTCTCAGGTTCCCTTCCCTATCCTCTCTGGATCTCTGTAGCTCTCAGGTTCCCTTTCCCCTATCCCTTGCTGATCTCTGTTAGCTCTCAGGTTTCCCTTTCCTCCTATCCTTCTCTGATCTCTGTTAGCTCTCAGGTTCCCTTTCCCCTATAACTCTCTGGATCTCTGTTAGCTCTCGGGTTGCCTTTCCCTGCCATCTCCAGCTGTATACATGCTCTGCTGGATCTCTGTTAGCTCTCAGGTTACCGTTCCCTGCTATCCCCAGCTGTATACAAGCAGTGATGTATCTCTGTTAGCTCTCAGGTTACCTTTCCCTGCTATCCCCAGCTGTATACAAGCATGATGTATCTCTGTTAACTCTCAGGTTGCCTTTCCCCCCTATGCTCAGCTGTATAGACATCTTGCTGTATTTCTCTGTTACCTCTCATGTCATCTCTCCCTCTATCCTCTCCTGGATCTCTGGTTAGCTCTCAGGTCACCTTTCCCTGCTATCCCCACCTGTATACACATTTTGCTGTATTTCTGTTAGCTCTCAGGTCACCTTTCCCTGCTATCTCCACCTGTATACACAGTTTGCTGGGTCTCTGCATCTCTCGGGTTTCATCCTCTGCTGACTTTTGCTGGGTTTTCGCTGCAGCTTCTCTTTTCAGGCTGTTATTTCCAGGAGCGGACTGTCATATACTGACTTTCCGTCATTTCTCTTGAGTTTTGCCGCCCTCACTTGGCAGGTAACAGGTCAGGACTATATGGCAGCATGTGTCCATAAATCCTGGGATATTTCCCTCTGTCCACCTCCTATGTGATTGGTCATTTTATAAATCCTCAGTTCCTCCTCGTTCTCCTTCAGGTCGTCCACTTGGCTCGAAACCTCATCTACTTTGGCTTCTACAGCTTCAGCGAGCTCCTGCGTCTGACCCGAACCCTCCTCGCCATCCTGGACATCGTACAGAACCCCCTGCCCTCATACGCTGAACGGCTCAGCAAGTTCCAGGACGGAGGTATCCCATCAGCCTTATACAATCATCTTCCTTTACTGGTCCGGGAAAAACGTGTATGTGGCTCTTACCCTGTATCATAAATAATACTGCCATCACGCGGCACAAACAAGTGCAATGCAGTACCTAAATAATAGCACCACATGGTGCAAAGGATTGTAGCTTTCAGCACTAACTATTACATACACAAATCCACATATTGGTGCCGTACAGAAAACATATAGCAGCGCCATATAATGCCTACATGATACAACCAATCACCAACACATTACAGGTCCATAGAGTGCATAAATAATACTGCCATACAGTAACATCTTCATACATACATCAAATACTGCCATACAGTAACACACTAAAGGTACATACAGTACATAAATAATACTGACATACAGATACACATTATTATTCCATAGAGCCTACCAAAATAATACCGCCAAACAGTGACACTGTTGAGTACCATTAAATTCTAGAATAATTCCGCCAAACAGCACCCATTCCACTACAGTACTACACATATTACCATGCACTGCCAGTACAGCTCTAGTGAGTGTCCAGATAATACCGCCATACAGTGACAAACCCCGGCTTGCACACAGGAGCTCTACCTTTGTGTCAGAATAATAGAATTTCCAGCAGTTTCTTGTAACGAGTGAGATAAAACTGTCCTTGACAACTGAGACGTGAGAGTGACTGTGTGCGGCGGTGTCTGTATGCTGTGTGCGGCGGGTGTCTGTATGCTGTGTGCGGCGTGTCTGTTGGTCGTGTGCGGCGGTGTCTGTGTGTGTGGCGTTGTCTGCTACATTTTTACCCTTCGTCCATTTTTTAGACCCGGGTGACGCCCGTCTGCAGATGAATGAATCAGTGACAGAATCATTGGTGATAGACGCGATTACACTGATCTCTCTGCACCGACAGACGATACAATGTCTCCAGAGAACAATCCGCGACCATTAGAGCAATAAGGCGACGGCCGGAATCACTGTCCGCCCTCATCTCTACACACAATCCAGAAAATACTGATGACGAACACTTCTCGTTTGTTTGTTTCTTTATTTTTTGTAGGACAGAAATGAGTAATGCCGCCATAATGCACATAAATAATGGTGCCAAACTGTGCATAGAAGAAATACTGCTATGCTATATTAAATAATAGTACTACCCAGTGGTTACATACTAGAGTAGTATAATGCAATAATAGTGGTAAATATGGAGCACATCTCACTCCACACAGTGCCATAATAATACCGCAATACTATAGAGCAGACACGAGAGTGCCATATAACACCACACAATTCATTCACTAACTATATATTTCCATATCCTTTCATAGAGTTGTACAGTGAGTATAGATGATTGTATACAGTCTGTACATAGTGCTCCCATACAGTTTCTGTATAAAAAAAAACACCATATATTATCTATCAAATACTCCTATACAGTGTCTACGTAAAAGCTGCATTTTTAGTGTCAACATAATATCTCCATAGAGGGTGTAAATAATACTCCCATACAGTATCCCATTCTAAATATACATTGCCACCATGATAATGTTCTACACTGCACTAATATCCCTCTGTACAGAGCCTACATAATAACGCCATACAGTGTCCCTGTAATTGTCATCTATCAACAGATCATATAATGGCCGCATTATACTGCTATACATCACCCACATAATAGTGTTATGTACTGAATCATGGCACGACAGTGTCTAAATAAAACCGCCATACAGTGTACTTTGAACACGTATCAGCCTCTAAATAATACCACAATACAGTGTCAACATACAATACACTGAGCACGTATCAGTCTTTTAGAAATCTCACTTTAAAGTGCAACACATAATGGCTTCTATATAATACTGCCACACAGTGCCCACATAACAGCATACACTATCTGTCCGTAAATAATACTGCAAAATAGTGTCCACTAACAATATACGTAGAACACATAATGGTCCCTAAATAACACCGCCATACGGTTCCCACATAACAGTATAAATTAAATGCTTAACAGTCCTTCAATGATATCGTCATACAGTGCCCACATAATGGTATACATTGAACAAGTATGGGTCCCTATATAATACCGCCTTATACTGCCCATATGACAGTATACACTGATCATATCGTTATCTGTCCTTAAATAATACCACCATACAGTGCCCACATGATGGTATACATTGCACATTTATGGGTCCCTAAATAATACTGCCATATAGTGCCCACATGATGGTATACATTGCACACGTATGGGTCCATAAATAATACCGCCTTACAGTGCTCACATGATGGCATACATTGCACATATATAGGTCCCTAAATAATACCGCCATATAGTGCCCACACAACAGTATACACTGAACTTGTGATTTCCTAAATACTGCCATATAGTACCCACGTAACAGTATACGTTGAACACTTATCGGTCTCTAAATAATACCGCCATACAGTGCTGAAATTACATTAATGGTAGATGTACGAAGCACCGAGTGGTGGAAGCGCTATCTAAAGTTTGCTCTGGCGGCACAAATAAAGTTTCCGTTCCTTTCACCCATTAAAAAAAAAAAAAAAGTTTTCAGCCTCCTCCAAATTACCGCCAAACTTTCCCTAATGCGCCCCTCACCTCCCCGCCCCCCCTCACCTCCCCGCCCCCGCCTTAGCTCGGATCGGGAGCAATTACTCTGCGCTTCTATACATTTCCATAGGAGGTAAATGATCTCCGGCGGAGAAGCTGCGCTTTGTGAATCAGCACCAAGACGTGGAGGAGACGGCGGAGGGATGTCTGCGCTTTCATTGTCTTACATGAAGGATCCGGGGATGGCGGCACATTGTTATACATTCACTCTGTGACTATTGAGTCATCCCGCCGGTCCATACACCGCTAATGTTGGCGCTTGTGATTTTCGCCACTTTTCCGCTGTTCTCCTTTGTGTCGCTCGCTCTTATCATATCTGCGGTAGAAGCTGTCACTCCTGCGGCGGCAGGTTAATGAGGCGGCATTAATCGTCACAGCCTCCGGGCATCCATTGTCTCGCCAGTCATTAGACTCCTTCTATCCACTGCGCCCAGTTCATTCTGAATATGAAAAGCCGCCATCCGGCGTCCCAGACAGACGAGCCCGCCACGTACCGGTGTATCCGGCTCTTAATTAGCTCAAGCTTAAACTGTCAATTATCATCCCATAGAGGATAGAACACCCGGGGCCATAGAGGATAGAACACCTGGGGCCAAGAAAGGGAGAAAGTTTCTTAACCCTTTAAGGACTCGGCAGTGTTCTTTTTTTTTTTTTTTTTAAGTAACTTTATTGTTACCATCCATAAGACAAAACTTTCATTATTATTACTAGTAGTAGTAGTAGTAATATTACCATTGTTACCTTCTGTATGACATAACTTTCATCGGGGGACACAGGACCATGGGTGTTATGCTGCTGTCCACTAGGAGGCGACACTAAGCAGAATCTGAAAAACACTGAGAAGCTCGTCCCCGGCAGTATATGCACCCTGGCTGGTAGCAGCCTAGCCAGTTTTTGCTTAGTGTCATTAGGAGGCAGACGTGATCCACAGACCACTTCCATTTTTTACTTTATTTTTTAACCTTTATTTTACACAAGATGATGAAAGAGGGCGACGGTGCCGATTTCCCAAAAACAACAACAGACGGGAATGCGGGGTGTTGCCTCCACGTACCCCCCCTTCTGCACCATGGGACATTATGGCGACGGTTCCTCAGCGTTACGATCTCCTCATATTGCTATGTCTGCAGAACAAGGCTACCATAAAAAGGGACGGGTTCCTGCCCAGCCCTCACCATACCTAACGTTACCTCATACGTCTGTGACACTTTATCTACATTGGCAGTGTGATCCTAAGCTCTCTGGGGTATTTTACCTCAGAGCTTTTCCCCCTGCCTGTAACTGCTTCTCAGGGGTTCCCTATGTTCCTCCTATGTCCTGTGGATGTCCACGGTCCCCCTGCGGTACCGGCGCGATGTCCTGAAAATTTTCGGACTTCCGCGCCGGTCACCTCACATTCCTGGGGCCGCAAATAAATCTAGGCCCCGGCTTCGGGCCTACTCCGATGCGCTCTGCCCTTGCGACCCCTGCCCAATGTCATTAAAACTGCACTGCCCTCTCTCTGCATCACACAGGAGGCGGGCCGGCTGTTTTTTTGGGCGCTTCTCGCTCATTGCAATACTTCAGTCCCGCTCTCTCTCCAGCCCGCCCACCTCCTTCATCTCCTCAGACGTCGGCTGGGCAGCGCTCGCCATCAACCAGCTCAGGCATCACATGGCCTCCTTCATCTCCTCAGACGTCGGCTAGGCAGCGGTCTCCATTAACCAGCTCAGGCATCACATGGCCTCCTTCATCTCCTCAGACGTCGGCTGGGCAGCGGTCGCCATTAACCAGCTCAGGCATCACAGCGGCCTCCTTCATCCCCTCAGACGTCGGCTGGGCAGCGGTCGCCATTGTCCGCTCAGGCATCACAGCGGCCTCCTTCATCTTCTCAGACGTCGGCTGGGCAGCGGTCGCCATTGTCCGTCTCAGGCATCACAGCGGCCTCCTTCATCTCCTCAGACGTCGGCTGGGCAGCGGTTGCCATTGTCCGTCTCAGGCATCACAGCGGCCTCCTTCATCTCCTCAGACGTCGGCTGGGCAGCGGTCGCCATTAACCAGCTCAGGCATCACAGCAGCCTCCTTCATCTCCTCAGACGTCGGCTGGGCAGCGGTCGCCCATTGTCCGGCTCAGGCATCACAGCGGCCTCCTTCATCTCCTCAGACGTCGGCTGGGCAGCGGTCGCCATTGTCCCGCTCAGGCATCACAGCGGCCTTCTTTATCTCCTCAGACGTCGGCTGGGCAGCGGTCGCCATTGTCCCGCTCAGGCATCACAGCGGCCTTCTTTATCTCCTCAGACGTCGGCTGGGCAGCGGTCGCCATTGTCCGGCCCTGCACCTCAGTCCAACCTGAACTCCAGGATGACAATACGAGGCAGGAGCATATGCTATCTAGGGACAGTGTACGAGAGCCCACACAACCTGAGCCAGAAACACGCCGGAAAAGAGCACATAGACACTCTTCTCCGCCATCTTCTAGGAGCTCCCAAGCTTCTCCCTCCAGAGAGAGTGACGGTCGGTCACCCTTGGCAGACATGTTCTGTGACAATGAATCAGAACCAGACCTAGACACGTCCCTTGATCTAGACACATGGGACACTCCGGCCATGATCGAGGACCCCATCACATCTGTAAACCAGGCGCTTAATGTGGACGAACCTCCCTGTGAAATCTTGGACCATACCGTCTTTCAAGAGATCTAAACATCCACACAGATATTTTACAGACCATCCTGAATTTCAGGAGATTCCACAGAAACACAGGGCCCGACCAGACAAACGTTTCAGCAGTCGCAAGGCAATGGAAGCTCGCTACCCATTCCCGCAGGCCCTAGGTCAGGACTGGGCCGACTCCCCACAGGTCGAGATCCCCCTGTTTCCCGGTTGACTACAAAGACCTTACTTTCCCTGCCGGATGGGTCCTCCGTTAAGGACCCAACCGACCATCCGGTTGAACAGCTGGTGCGCTCAGTCTTCGAGGCCTCAGGGTCGTCTCTGTCCCCAATCTTCGCCTCTGTCTGGGTTGCTAAGGCCATAGTAACCTGGGCGGGGACGTTACACTCGGCCCTTAGTGATACTGATCCACCGAACTGGCAGACTTAGCTGCCCAAATTTCGGTAGCTGGAGAATATCTCATTAACGCATCCCTGGACACAGCCAACTGTGCCACGGTGGCAGTCTCAAATGCCATCACCATCCGCAGAGCACTCTGGCTCCGTGAATGGAGAGCTGACTCCGCTTCTAAAAAGTCGCTAACTAGTCTCCCCTACCTCAGTGACAATCTGTTCAGAGAGAAATTGGACAAATTAATTTCGGATGCCACCGGGGGCAAGAGCACTTCTCTCCACCAGCACAAGCTGAAACGTCCCTTCGTCCAACAACAGCGAGCGCGCTTCCGTTCCTTTCGGAACTCGTTTGGCTGGTCGACTTCCCGCCAGTCGCAGAATGTTAACCGTTCACCATGTAGGGATCGCGGACAGCAGTCGTCTCAGAAACCAATCTCGTCCACGACAATCCAAACCTAAGGGATCTCTATCCCATAGATTCTCCTCCTCCTGACTCCCCATCTCTCCCGAAAGACACCCCCAAGTAGGTGGTCAAGTTGTCCACTTTCGACACGTTTGGCTTTCCGTCTCGGAAGACAAATGAGTCAGGGATGTGGTGTCTTCCGGATACAACATAGAATTTCTATGCCGCCCTCCCAATAGGTTCTTCCTATCAATACCCCCGCAGTCTCCAGCAAAGTCTCGCGCCTTCTTCCAGGCAGTCGACTCTCTCCTTCAAGGTGGAGTCATTACCCCCGTTCCACCTCAGGATTGCGTCAAGGGTTTTTACTCCAACCTTTTTGTAGCCCCCAAGAAGGACGGGTCCGTGCGCCCTATCCTAGATCTAAAGCACCTGAACAAGTCAGTGTGTATCCGCCACTTTCGCATGGAGTCGCTCTGCTCATCACTTCGTTTATGGAGGAAGGTGACTTCCTAGCCTCCATACTTAATAAATATACGCTGCACACCAACACCAAAAATTCTAACAAGAAAAGAGCATAATGGCTGACATGTTAATGCACAGTGTGAACTGGAGCAAAATGCACAGTAGAAAACTACTCAAAGCTTATATAAGGAGTAACACGAGAACTTAGCTGATGTGATGGCCATGACATCTGTGCCCGGTAACCGCGGCAAGGTCTCTCATTCTACCGGGTCCTACTCTAGTCATCTTATGTCTGCAGTGTGAACTTGCGTGTATGGGTATATGCCACTAAATGCAATTAAAACCTGCTCTCAAGGGGTGTGTCCGGAACCAAAGCTACAAATAAAATGCAGAGTCTCATTGCGGCTACAGGACCTGGGGGTGGGTGCATAGTCCAAAAAATAACTATATGTATGTATTAAAGATGGCTGGCACACCTCTGTGATGGGTGCTAGCTGGAAAAATACATAACATTACTTAATAAATATCCGCTGCACACGGGATATTTATTAAGTAATCTAATATATAAAGCTGAATGTGTGTGTGTGTGTATATCCGGGATTGGCATCTACACCGGCGCAACTACAGCCACAAAATTTTGCACAGTCACACGTCTGGACCCCGGGAGCGTCATAGGCTATGTTGTGAGGTGAAATTTTAACCTCGCACATTCCAATTCACCAAACAATTTTGCCCCTATCTACATAATGGGGAAAAAGGGACAGTTACCAGTTGACAGTTGTGAATGAGAGCGGATTAATGATAGCGCCAAAGACTAACAGCAAATACCAGCATATAGTCACTAAGGTGGGGCCCCAACATGAGATATTCACCACACACAGGGACATGTATACACACCACACACACAAAGAGGAACAGCAAGTGTATAGTCGCTAAAGTGCAGCCCCAACATTGGATACTCACCACACACCCGAACAAACACACACACACACAGAGACACAACACACCCCCCCAAGGGGACACACACACACCCTATAGCGACACATGCACTCACCCCACAGACACACACACACACCACAAAGAGACACACACAACACAGACACACACACCACACAGACTTCCCCCCCACAAGGACACACACATAGCCACCCTATAGGGACACATGCACTCACCCCACAGGCACACACACACACACCCTCCCCCCCACAGGGACACACACACATACACACCCTATAGGGACGCATGCACTCACCCCACAGACACACACACACACACACCACAAAGAGACACACACAACACAGATACACACACACCACACAGACCCCCCACAGGGACACACACACATACACACCCTATAGGGACACATGCACTCACCCCACAGGGACACACATATACGCACACCCCAGGGACACACACACCACACAGACAGACACAGATGTGCACAAATCACCTCACACAACTCGCCTCATACGTGTGCTATCTTTAGTTTCCAAACATGAACATCTGATTAAAAACAGCCAATGTGCAACACATGTGCCATATAGGGAATTAAGTCAGATGTCAGTCACATGAGCTGTCTATTATGTGTATGTGTGAGGTAACATATACTGCCCGGTGGGGGGGAAGGGTTTACTATTGGCTGGAGATTTATTAGGCTGCCTATAGCAACCAATCACAGCTCAGCTTCTATTTTCCTACAGGTCATTAATATGACACATTCAAATTCTATTTTGTTATAGCCAACAGCAGTTATTTATTAACCCGGGCGTAGCCGGGTACTAAAGCTAGTTTAATATATAAATCTGAATGTGTGTATGTGAGTATGTATATCCGGGATTGGCATCTACACCGTCGCAACTACAGCCACAAAATTTTGCACAGTCAAACAACTGGACCCCGTGAGCGTCATAGGCTATGTTGTGAGGCGAAATTTTAACCCTGCGCGTTCCAGTTCACCAAACAATTTTGCTCTCTCTACATAATGGGGAAAAAGTGAATGGAAAAGTGTTGGAGGAAAATCGACAGCTGTCAGCTATAGCCGCAAAATTTTACACAGTCACACGTGTGGACCCCGGGAGCGTCATAGGCTATGTTGTGAGGCGAAATTTTAACCCCGCGCATTCCAATTCACCAAACAATTTTGCCCCTATCTACATAATGGGGAAAAAGTGACAGTTACCAGTTGACAGTTGTGAATAAGAGGGGCTTAATGATAGCGCCAAAGACTAACAGCACATACCAGCATATAGTCACTAAAGTGGGGCCCGACATGGGATATTCACCACGCACGGGGACATATATACACACCATATGCACACAGAGTAACAGCTAAGGTGGAGCCCCAACATTGGATACTCACCACGCACCCGAACACAAACACACACTACAAAGAGACACACACAACAGAGACACACCACAGCCCCCCCCCACAGGGACACACATACATACACATCCTATAGGGACACATGCACTCACCCCTCAGGGACACACACACCACAGGGACACACACACACACCAGGGACACACACACACACACACCCCACAGGATACACAGACACCCTAACACACACCACAGGAAACACAACCCCATAATGGCACACACCACAAGGACACCCCTCCCCCCACACACAAAGGAACAACACACACCACAGAGACCCCCCCACAGGGACACACGAACACCACTGGGACACACACACACCCCCCAGGGACACACACATATAGTCACGAAGCATAGTGACACACACACCCCAGCATATATAGCAGCATATAGTCATATATAGTGAGGCGGCAGCTCTGGTGGTGGTGAGGCAGCAGCTCTGGTGACGGTGGGTCGGCAGCTCTGGTGACGGTGGGTCGGCAGCTCTGGTGGCGGTGGGTCGACAGCTCTGGTGGCGGTGGGTCGACAGCTCTGGTGGTGGTGGGTCGACAGCTCTGGTGGCGATGGGTCGGCAGCTCTGGTGGCGGTGGGTCGGCAGCTCTGGTGGCGGTGGGTCGGCAGCTCTGGGAGCGGTGGGCCGGCAGCTCTGGGAGCGGTGGGCCGGCAGCTCTGGGAGCGGTGGGCCGGCAGCTCTGGGAGCGGTGGGCTGGCAGCTCTGGGGGCGGTGGGTCGGCAGCTCTGGCGGTTGGTGGGTCGGCAGCTCTGGCGGTTGGTGGGTCGGCAGCTCTGGCGGTTGGTGGGTCGGCGGTTGGTGGGTCAGCAGCTCTGGCGGTTGGTGGGTCGGCAGCTCTGGCGGCGGTGGGCCGGCAGCTCCAGTGCTGGTGAGGTGGCACCATGGCCATTGCAGGCTGTAACCTTTTCTGAAGAGATGGGATTTCAGGTTCCGTCTGAAGGATCCAGGCATGGTGGATAATAACATGTTGAGGCGCAGAATTCCAGAGGATGGGGGATATTTGGGAGAAATCTTGGAGGCGGTTGTGTGAGGAATGAATACGTGTGGAGGAGAGGAGGAGGTCTTGGAAGGAGGATCGAAGATTACGTGAGGGAAGATAGTGGGAGATTAGTTCAGAGATATAGGAAGGAGAGAGTTTATGGATGGCTTTGTAGGTCAGTGTTAGTAGCTTGAACTGGATTCGTTGGCGAATTGGGAGGCAGTGGAGGAATTTGCAGAGGGGAGATGCAGGGGAGTAGCATGGAGGGAGGTGGATTAGTTGGGCAGCAGAGTTGAGGACAGACTGGAGAGGTGCAAGAGTGTTAGCAGGGAGGCACAGAGGAGGAGGTTGCATAGTTGAGACGGGAGATGATGAGGGCATGCACTAGCAGTTTATTAGATTGAGGGCTGAGGAAAGGACAGATTCTGGAAA
The DNA here is from genome assembly GCA_033576535.1 of Allobates femoralis. Lineage (NCBI taxonomy): Eukaryota > Metazoa > Chordata > Amphibia > Anura > Aromobatidae > Allobates > Allobates femoralis. The sequence goes on along the minus strand of JARQOC010000004.1, from coordinate 611,589,150 downwards.
TATTCTTGAGCTGGAGGTGACAGGAGGGTGGCGAAGTTTGGATGTGCGGCAGCGGATTTCAGGTGCAGGAGAGAGTGTTATTCCATTTACCATAATAGATAGATCGGTAGGTGAAGATACATGAGATAGGTGAAAGATGATGAGTTCAGTTTTGTTACGTTGAGTCTTAGGAAACGAGGAAGAAGGAGGAGGATATGCTGAAGACACTCCAGGATTCTGGACAGCAGAGAGGTAGATTCTGGGTGTCATCAGCGTACAGGTGATACTGGAAGCCATGGGATTTATGAGTTGTCCTAAGCCAAGAGTATAGATGGAGAAAAATAGGGGCCCAGGACAGAGCCTTGAGGGACCCAACAGAGAGGGGATGGGGTGAGGAGGTCATGTGGGATGGGAGACACTAAATGCGCGGTTGGAAAGGTAGGAGGAGATCCAGGAGAAGGCAAGGGCAGTGATACCAATGGAAGAAGGAGCTGTAATAAGAGGCAGCGGTCAACTGTGTCAAATGCAGAGGACGGGTCTAGAAGGAGGAAGACGGAAGAACTGTCTGTTAGCTTTGGCTGTAAGTCATTGAGTAATTTTGGTCAGGGTAGTTTCGGTGGAGTCGGTGGGGGCGGAAGCCGGATTGAAGGTTGTCAAAGAGAGAGTTAGATGAGAGTAGAGAGGAAAGTTGATCATGGACGTGTTGCTCAAGGAGTTTTAAAGCAAACGGGAGCAGCGAATGGGGCGGTAGCTGTCCTAGCAGTCGAGTCAAGTTTTGACTTTTTGAGGATGGGTGTGATGCTGGCTGTTTGAAAGCCGAGGGGAAGGTACCAGAAGTTAGCATAGATTGAAGAGGTGGGTTAGGGCTGGGATGAGCGGTGTTAGGGAGGTTGGGGAAGGAGGTGGGAAGGAATGGGTAGGTCAAGAGGGAAGGGCAGAGGTCTGGTATATGGAGTGGTTAGGGTGGTGGAACAATAAAGGTTTGCCTTGCTTGGTCGATCTTATTTTTTAAGTATGCGGGGAGCCTCAGCAGAGATGAGGGAGGTCGAGGGAAGCGGTGGGTGGAGGAGAGAGTTGAATATACTGAACAGTTGTTTGGGGTTGTAGGATAAGGAAGATACAAGGTTTGTGAAGTAGGTTTGTATAGCAGAGGTGAGGGCTGATTTGAGGCGAGTGTAGCTTGTTTGAAGGCAGTGAAGTCGTCTGGCAGGTTTTTCTTCCAGCGCCGCTCTGCAGCCCTGGACACTTTTTAGGTTGTTTGGTGAGGTTGGTGTGCCAGGGTTGTCTATTGATTTGTCGCACTAAATAAAATAGGAGAAAGGAGGCAACCAACATGCAGTTTAATTATTCACTTCTGTTTCCTATTTGGAAGGAGAATGAAAATATGGATCACATCAGTATTCAGCCTACGCTAAATCTGTTGATAACTTTTCTTTGTGGGGTGGCCCGGTTTATGGGCTAGGTTTCTAACACAGCCGTCATTTTAATATTCTAATTGACCCAGTTGTGCTAGGAATTCTACTCTTACCAATGATACATCTATACGTAACCTCCCTCCCTCCCATAGTAACTAGCAAAAAATAATAGGCCCGTTTGGTGGTGTCCTTAAAGAGACATACTGTCAAACCCCACCCGGTGTATGGCATCTACATGCACCAATGAATGCAGCATAACCTGCTCATTCAGGGAAGGGCTCCACCATGTCTCTAGCCCCTGTGCCTGAGCTAACACGTTATAAAATCTTACATAAGTGAGTCAATGAGGGCATTCCTTATTCTGAGATTCAGCGCAGCTGGCACGAGGTTTTCCCTGCTTCCGGGCGCTCGGCGGCAGCGTCCTGCTGCTCTGTTCCTCCTCCTTATTGTTCTGCCCCCCTCTTCACCTGCCGTCGATAGTAAGCTTCTATCACACGCAGGTGCATAGTGAGGCCTGTGACATCAGCACCGGCTCTTGTCCTCGTGTGCCGTCTCGACTTGCAGAGGTTATAGTGACCATAATGATCTTACTGTAGGTAATCATCTATAATGAGGCCCAGTTACTTCTAACTTAAGCTATGCACAGCATTCATAATTACGTGGTTAATTCAAAATGAGGCCAGATTAACTTACTAGCAGAGCATATAACACCAGAAGATCTTACTGTGAGGTAGATTTCAAAAAATGACGCCAAAGTTACTTCTGCAGGTTATAGACACAGAACGATCTTATGTGAGGTAATACTCATAACATGATGCTCAGCTACTTCTGCCAGAGGCTATAGCACCAGACGATTCTTACTGTGAGGTAATCCTCATAAATGAGGCTTCCAGCTACTTCTGCAGGATCTTACTAGGACTCCAGAGACTACGATCTTACTGGAGGTTACGTCTCTATCCATTTGAGAGCTTCGACGATCTATTGTATTTATAACCTTTGTGCTATACTTCTAGAACTTTATTTAGGCACAGACTTTAACTTGATAGTTCTATTAATATGACATTGCAGGCAGCCCTGTCAGGTACTTAAAGGGATACATCTTTAAAAAGAAAGATAATTAGCAATAGCTCATACTTCCCAGCTACCCCCACCCCCCACACGAATTCCCAGATCGGGCCCTTGTTGGAGCTTGTACTAGGGATTCCTTTAGAAGATTATATTGACAGTGTGGGTAACACATAACTCGTTCAGAGTACTGCGGCAGCCACTCTAGGATCATAGGAGGTCCCAGACCATAAACATTCATTTAATCTCTACCCTTTATAGAAATTAAAGATTGCAGACTCTGAGTTTTCTGTTACACCTTGGTGGCTGTATTCAGCACAGCATCCTGTATATGCTCTCTGGAGGTTCTATAGAGGTGTATTGAGAGGCCCTCTTCTGTCTTCTAAATGCTTTTTGTGAGGAGTGGTCATTGACTAAAATACTCATTGGACCATGGCATAAGGCATTTATTTATTTATGTATGTATATTACTTTAGTGTTTTAATGGAGATTGCTTCACTTACAGTTTAAGGTACACGATCAGAAAAGGGGAAGGGGGATGTACCAGAGTGTCCCTTCCAGCCTGGTTTCATAGCCCATAATGCAATCAGGTCTACATTACCATTCAGTCTCCTGCCTCTGGGTGGGGGGGCAGTCTTGTTCCTCTCTGCAGGGATCTTCTGTGTACACACTTTTGCAGACTGGCTAAAGACTTCAGTAGCTTATTACCCTTTGATGTCCCTGATGTTTAAGGGGGAAGGTGTGCATATCTTAGCCCATCCAGGGGGCTGACCCAAGAAGAGGTAGAAGAATGAGACACATGTTTAATGTTGGTGCCCCTTTAAGTGAACAGTTCACTTTTTTATCCGTCTATGGATAAACAATGGATACATAGAACATTCCGATTTGTCTTTTTCCTGGAAATTCACCGCTTTCATTTCACAACCCTTTAGATTCTTGTCTTAGTTGTAATTTATTCATCATTTCGTTGTTGATCACGTCCTGGGTGAATGTTTTTCAATCCGACCGTATCCAGATTCTGCTTGATGGCCGTCGTGTTCTAAAGTCAAAAACCTCTTATTGGAAAATTAAGCTGAAAATGACCCAAGAGAGAGATTTCTGGTTTATATTTAGCCTGTAAATCCCGCAATAGCGTGTTTTGCTTTGTGCAGCGCAGCGGTGGGAAGTTAATGGCGGCTCTACAATGACCCTGATGGTATATGTTTTGCTGCTCGAATGCCATTCAGACTTTAATGTGTTACAATGTGTCACTGTCCTAGGTAATAACGTGATGAGGACCATTCATGGTGTGGGCGAGATGATGACACAGATGGTTCTCAGCAGGGGGTCCATTCTGCCCATCGCGGTCCCTGATGTCCAACCAGGGCACCACTCAAGCAAGCAGACGACCGATAGTGAGGACATCACTGTGATGGACACCAAGCTAAAGATCATTGAGATCTTACAGGTACAAACTCAAGTTTCACTCATTGTATATAAAACCCAAACAGAGTGGGATAATTGCGGTACAGCGATGGGGTCAGTGATCACCTCAGGTGAAAAGTACTCAACATCTATACAATATGTCAGAAACACTCTTGATTGTGTGAATTTGCTAATTCCTATCATAAATGAAAGGAGAAGAGAGAGGATTAGACCTTAGAGGCTGTGCTACAAGGCTTTTATATTAGTCACACATTTCTTAGGGATAGCTTAGAAAGTTACTGCCCTTGGAGGAAAAGTTGTCATAATGATATTCCTAAAGTTTAGATCAGTGGGATAAGGGTACTGAGACACCATGCTTTCTAGTGGTGGCTGCAGACAAAACCATATAAGGTGTTTCTGTATACAGGGAGCTCCTCCTAGTGGTGACTGCAGACAGAATCTTATCATGTATCTCTGTATACAGGGAGCTCCCCTAGTGGTGACTGCAGACAGGATCATATCATGTATCTCTGTATACTGGGAGCTCCCCCTAGTGGTGACTGCAGGCAGGATCTTATCATGTATCTCTGTTTACAGGGAGCTTTTGCTTTGTGGTGGCTGCAGACAGGATCTTATCATGTATCTGTATACAGGGAGCTCCCCCTAGTGGTGACTGCAAACAGGATCTTATCATGTATCTCTGTATACAGGGAGCTCCCCCTAGTGGTGACTGCAAACAGGATCTTATGTATCTCTGTATACAGGGTGCTCCCCCTAGTGGTGACTGCAGACAGGATCTTATCATGTATCTCCATAACAAAGGATTTTTTAACCTTTTATATAATCCTGTCCTTTGTCTTTCAGTTCATTCTCAGCGTCCGTCTGGATTACAGAATTTCCTATATGTTGTCTATATACAAGAAAGAATTTGGGGATAACAGCGGCAGCATTGACACCTCGACAGCATCCATATCCACAGTGTCTCCCCCAGACACCCCGACCCTATCAGGTAAAGGAGGTAATGACATCTTTATTTGCTATAATTAATATCCATGTTTTTGTTTTATTCTTAGTTGTGATATTTTTGCAGCGGTTGTTCCAGATATTGATGAGATCGCAGCGCTGGCGGAAACCATGTTTGCAGGAAGGTGAGTCTGGGATGAAGTCACCTGCCAACTATGCAAATCACAGTGAGTTAATATTTGGGTCCCGCCCCCTTTCCAATATGCCACTCCCTCAAATGAACTGGTAATACCTATCTTTATGCAAAAATGACAAGCCCCGCCCCTATGACTCATTCCAGGGCTTTGGTTGATATGAAGTTAATCTGTCTCTGTCTTATCCAGTAAGGAGAGGAATCCGGTGGAGCTGGACGACGAGGGCGGGAGAACGTTCCTGCGGGTGCTCATCCACCTCATCATGCATGACTACCCACCGCTGCTCTCCGGGGCCTTGCAGCTGCTCTTCAAGCATTTCAGCCAGAGGGCCGAGGTCCTCCAGGCCTTCAAACAGGTCTGTCTAATACTGAGCTTCAAATCTCCTACAGGGAGCTCCCCCTAGTGGTGGCTGCAGACAGGATGCTATCATGTATCTCTGTATACAGGGAGCTCCCCCTAGTGGTGGCTGCAGACAGGATCTTATCATGTATCTCTGTATACAGGGAGCTTCCCCTAGTGGTGACTGCAGACAGGTTCTTATCATGTATCTCTGTATACAGGGAGTTCCCCCTAGTGGTGGCTGCAGACAGGATCTTATCATGTATCTCTATATACAGAGAACTCCCCATAGTGGTGACTCCAGACAGGATCTTATCATGTATCTCTGTATACAGGGAGCTCCCCCTAGTGGTGGCTGCAGACAGAATCTTATCATGTATCTCTGTATACAAGGAGCTCCTCCTAGTGGTGACTGCAGACAGGATCTTATCATGTATCTCTGTATACAGGGAGCTCCCCCTAGTGGTGACTGCAGACAGGATCTTATCATGTATCTCTGTATACAGGGAGCTCCACCTAGTGGTGACTGCAGACAGGATCTTATCATGTATCTCTGTATACAGGGAGCTCCCCCTAGTGATGACTGCAGACAGGATCTTATGTATCTCTGTATACAACGAGCTCCCCCTAGTGGTGACTGCAGACAGGATCTTATCATATATCTCTGTATACAGGGAGCTCCCCTTAGTGGTGACTGCAGACAGGATCTTATCATGTATCTCTGTATACAGGGAGCTCCCCCTAGTGGTGACTGCAGACAGGATCTTATCATGTATCTCTGTATACAAGGAGCTCCCCCTAGTGGTGACTGCAGACAGGATCTTATGTATCTCTGTATACAAGGAGCTCCCCCTAGTGGTGGCTGCAGACAGGATCTTATCATGTATCTCTGTATACAGGGAACTCCCCTTAGTGGTGACTGCAGACAGGATCTTTTCATGTATCTCTGTTTACAGAAGAATCATTGAGCATGGTTTATCTTTTTGTTGGCCTCCTCGCTCTCCTCCATTGTGTGGATGTTCGGAGATAGTTGGTCGCACGTTCTCTGCTCGCGATCATTGTACCAGATGCGGAGCGACGTCTTTGTATTTTAATATTAATCGTGTGATGTTCTTTTCTGCAGGTTCAGTTACTGGTGTCAAATCAGGATGTCGACAACTACAAGCAGATCAAGGCTGATCTGGACCAATTACGGCTGACGGTGGAGAAATCTGAACTTTGGGTTGAAAAGAGCAATAGTTACGAGAGCGAAGAGCTGGGAGACGGGCAGACGAAGGACGGCAAAGAGCAGATTAATGAGGTGAGTGTGCGCCGCGCTCCACTGTCCATGTCATTTACTGCCTGATTAAACAAAGGTCTGAGAATGACAGCGACAAGTCCCCGGACAGGACAACACAATGGAGTCTGGAGAGAGGACAGGATATGGCGGCACAAGAATATAACTACTGTAATACTGCCCCTATGTACAAGAACAAAACTACTATAATACTGCTCCTATATACAAGTATATAACTACTATAATACTGCCCCTATATACAAGAATATAACTACTATAATACTGCCCCTATATACAAGAATATAACTACTATAATACTGCCCCTATGTACAAGAACAAAACTACTATAATACTGCTCCTATATACAAGTATATAACTACTATAATACTGCCCCTATATACAAGAATATAACTACTATAATACTGCCCCTATATACAAGAATATAACTACTATAATACTGCCCCTATGTACAAGAATATAACTACTATAATACTGCCCCTATATACAAGAATATAACTACTATAATACTGCTCCTATGTACGAGAATATAACTACTATAATACTGCTCCTATATACAAGAATATAACTACTATAATACTGCTCCTATGTACGAGAATATAACTACTATAATACTGCCCCTATATACAAGAATATAACTACTATAATACTGCCCCTATATACAAGAATATAACTACTATAATACTGCCCCTATATACAAGAATATAACTACTATAATACTGCTCCTATATACAAGAATAAAACTGCTATAATACTGCTCCTATATACAAGAATAAAACTGCTATAATACTGCTCCTATATACAAGAATAAAACTGCTATAATACTGCTCCTATATACAAGAATATAACTACTATAATACTGCTCCTATGTACAAGAATATAACTACTATAATACTGCCCCTATATACAAGAATATAACTACTATAATACTGCTCCTATATACAAGAATAAAACTGCTATAATACTGCTCCTATATACAAGAATATAACTACTATAATACTGCTCCTATGTACAAGAATATAACTACTATAATACTGCCCCTATATACAAGAATATAACTACTATAATTCTGCTCCTATATACAAGAATATAACTACTATAATACTGCCCTTATGTACAAGAATATAACTACTATAATACTGCCCTTATGTACAAGAATATAAACTACTATAATACTGCCCTATGTACAAGAATATAACTACTATAATACTGCCCTATGTACAAGAATATAACTACTATAATACTGCCCCTATGTACAAGAATATAACTACTATAATACTGCCCCTATGTACAAGAATATAACTACTATAATACTGCCCCGATATACAAGAATATAACTACTATAATACTGCTCCTATATACAAGAATATAACTACTACAATACTGCTCCTATGTACAAGAATATAACTGCTACAATACTGCTCCTATGTACAAGAATATAACTGCTATAATACTGCCCCTATTACAAGAATATAACTACTATAATACTGCTCCTATATACAAGAATATAACTACTATAATACTGCTCCTATATACAAGAATATAACTACTATAATACTGCTCCTATATACAAGAATATAACTACTATAATACTGCTCCTATGTACAAGAATATAACTGCTATAATACTGCCCTATATACAAGAATATAACTACTATAATACTGCTCCTATATACAAGAATATAACTACTATAATACTGCTCCTATATACAAGAATATAACTACTATAATACTGCTCCTATATACAAGAATATAACTACTATAATACTGCTCCTATATACAAGAATATAACTACTATAATACTGCTCCTATATACAAGAATATAACTACTATAATACTGCCCCCTATATACAAGAATATAACTACTATAATACTGCTCCTATATACAAGAATATAACTACTATAATACTGCTCCTATATACAAGAATATAACTACTATAATACTGCTCCTATATACAAGAATATAACTACTATAATACTGCTCCTATATACAAGAATATAACTACTATAATACTGCCCCTATGTACAGGAATATAACTATTATAATACTGCTCCTATGTACAAGAATATAACTACTATAATACTGCCCCTATGTACAAGAATATAACTACTATAATACTGCCCCTATGTACAAGAATATAACTACTATAATACTGCCCCTATGTACAAGAATATAACTACTATAATACTGCTCCTATATACAAGAATATAACTACTATAATACTGCTCCTATATACAAGAATATAACTACTATAATACTGCTCCTATATACAAGAATATAACTACTATAATACTGCTCCTATATACAAGAATATAACTACTATAATACTGCCCCTATGTACAGGAATATAACTATTATAATACTGCTCCTATGTACAAGAATATAACTACTATAATACTGCCCCTATGTACAAGAATATAACTACTATAATACTGCCCCTATGTACAAGAATATAACTACTATAATACTGCCCCTATGTACAAGAATATAACTACTATAATACTGCCCCTATATACAAGAATATAACTACTATAATACTGCTCCTATAATACAAGAATATAAAATTACTATATAATACTGCCCCTATGTACAGGAATATAACTATTATAATACTGCCCCTGTGTACAAGAATATAACTACTATAATACTGCCCCTATGTACAAGAATATAACTACTATAATACTGCCCCTATGTACAAGAATATAACTACTATAATACTGCCCCTATGTACAAGAATATAACTACTATAATACTGCCCCTATGTACAAGAATATAACTACTATAATACTGCCCCTATGTACAAGAATATAACTACTATAATACTGCCCCTATATACAAGAATATAACTACTATAATACTGCTCCTATATACAAGAATATAACTACTATAATACTGCCCCTATGTACAGGAATATAACTATTATAATACTGCCCCTATGTACAGGAATATAACTATTATAATACTGCTCCTATGTTCAGCAGTATGGTGCAGTACAGTCTCTGTAGTGTAATGTGCGGTTGTACATTTCTTATATTATGGGTTCTGTTGCCGGTGCACAGTGATCTTTCTCATTTTGGGGATGTGTCAGCCTCCTCTTTGTGCGTCGCTCCCCTGACATTCCATTAATGTCAGGCGTGTTCTCAGAGTATTGTGCGGTGCGTAGTGTCGGTGCGCGGGTCCGGGCTGAGCCGCCGTCCTCTTTTGCTCTTTAATTAGGACTTTGGAGACCGTGAAATTGAGATGATGAATATCAGATGAAATATCACACGGTGATGGACGACCTCGGGGTGTGAGATAAACGCCATCTCGTGGCCCTATGTTTACAGCGACAAACGTCCTCGCCGTTGCGGTAAAACGCGGTCAGCCTCAGGTTGTGTTCATGTCTGGAGTACCGCCCTCAGGAGGAATAGTGCTACATAGAATAACCATGACTTAAAGGCAGTTTATATCTGGAAAGGAAGCAAGCGCAAATAGGGTCTTATCTTTATATGTAAGGAAGGCTCTGAAGCCGCTCAATGAAACTGCTCACCTGTTCAGGTTGTGTAACACACAACCAATACCAAGCTGCTGCGAGGCACACACTTCCTCATGTAGCGTGGTAGGCAATCCTAGGATTCAAAAGGGACGGTGTGTTGTAGGTCCGCGCTGCTACAAAAAGCACGAAGCTGAAATCTTCAATCCATAAGGGTTTATTGTATCCATCCAACGCATTTCAGAGCCTGCTATACTCCATCAGGGAATGCATGCCCTGCCTTCCCTCCTTGCATTCCCTGATGGAGTATAGCAGGCTCTGAAATGCGTTGGATGGATACAATAAACCCTTATGAATTGAAGATTTGAGCTTTGTGGTTTTTGTAGCAGCGCAGACTGTCCCTTTTGAATCCTGACATGACTTAAAGGGACACTTAAAGGGATTCTCCAGTCACGGCATAACGTTTTACCGAGGACCCTGTTAAGAGAGCATTGATCACCTGGCCTTAAAATTGCAGATTAAAAGTGTATCAATCCTTTAATTTTTCCATTTAGAAGGTTCTTAAAATGTATTAATGGGGGCAGCCATATTTGAAATTTGTCCATTTATGGGTGGAGCGTAGTGATCAGATGACTTTATAAGGAAGTTACTTTGATGGATACATGCACAGTGGTGAAATCAATGAGTTTTCTAAAACGCTCGACCCCCTGGACACAATGGTGTGAAGGCAAAACCAGACGGCTCCACCTGATGTTAGTGCTGCCGGATTGTAGCGCTGCGGAAGTAGCGCTGTCGGAATGTAGCGCTGTCGGATTGTAGCGCTGTCGGATTGTAGCGCTGTCGGATGTAGCGCTGTCGGAATGTAGCGCTGTCGGAATGTAGCGCTGTCGGAATGTAGCGCTGTCGGAATGTAGCGCTGTCGGAATGTAGCGCTGTCGGAATGTAGCGCTGTCGGAATGTAGCGCTGCCGGAATGTAGCGCTGCCGGAATGTAGCGCTGCCGGAATGTAGCGCTGTCGGAATGTAGCGCTGTCGGAATGTAGCGCTGTCGGAATGTAGCGCTTGCCGTAATGTAGCGCTTGCCGTAATGTAGCTCTGCCGGATTGTAGCTCTGCCGGATTGTACCTCTGCCGGATTGTAGCTCTGCCGGATTGTAGCGCTCCCGGATTGTAGATCCGCCTGATTTTAGATCCACCAGATTGTAGCCCCGCCCCCTCTTCTTTGTTCATCCTGACGAGCGTCGTTTTCTTTAGGACACAAGTATTCTCGCCCCGGTAGAAGAGGGGATTAAGAAGCCCCAGATCGACAGCAACAAGGCCAATAACTACAAGGTCGTGAAAGAGGTAAAAGCCCGCGTATATATCTTTTTATGGGTGTGTATAATTTTGCAACATTTGTCTTTCAGCTGCCTCAATACAGCGAAAACAAAAGGTGAAGTCGCATTGCAAATAGTGTTGAATGAAACGCTCCATCCGATTAGAGTTCACAGCTCCTAGATGAGCACGCCAGGTGCTACAGGGGTGGGGGGAAACGTCTGCAAAAAGGACATTTTTAACTAAAAGAAGCACTAAAACACTCCTGTCATTTTGTGGATGCAATTTAGTTGTGTTTCCATGGTAACAGACTACAAACAAACCCCTGTGTAGTCTGATCCTTTTTCTTTAAAAGGTCAATACACTAAACAGTAATGAAGCGGATTCATTTTTCACTTTGGATGTAAAAGTCTTCACCCCCCAGTATCGACGGCCATGATTATGCCTTTTTTCTGGTGTTGCAGATTCTGATCCGGCTCAGTAAACTCTGCGCTCAGAGCAAGAAGGGACGAAACCAGCAGCAGCGGCTCCTGAAAAACATGGGGGCTCATCTGGTGGTCCTGGATCTCCTGCAGATTCCATTTGAGAAGGTTGGTAATGCACCTTAAGGAGGGGGGAAAGGAAATATTCGGAATTAAAGGGAGTTTCCCATTTTTATGAATGGGCATCATCAGATAGTGCTTGTAACAATAAACACATTCACAATTTACTGCTTGTTAAAATTTTCAGCCGTTCTTGAGATATTAACTCTTTTGTCTTGTTTATGAGTCGTTACCGTGTTTACAACCAAGCATCAGCGGTGGTCGGTCTCCTAGGAGACAACGCACTGTCAACAAAAGAAAATGTCAATATCTCAGAAACGATTGCAGATTTTAATAAGCAGTAAATTGCAAAATTGCTTGTTTTTAGAAGCTCGATGTGACAATACCATATATGAAAATGGAATTAACCCCTTTAAATTTAAATGATTATCTGTCAGCTTTTTGGTACCAATCATGTAAGGTCATGTGTTTCTCCTCTGGTCAGATCCAAGGCAGCAGTCAAAATTCTGCTGTTTTCCTTTTATTCCACTAAGGAAAACATGGTGGGAGCTCACATTACTGTCATGTATTGCACCGAGGTGTCTGTTGCTTCCATCAGTCTAAGGTTTTTTTATTTGTGCTTTGACTGTAACCAGAGTAGAAAATGGAAACTGTTAACAATTAAAGGGATATTTTCAAAATATCAACATAAATTGATGATCACTAAGGTTATGCCTAATGGAGAACCCCAATCAGAGGAAGTTCAATCTCTGGATTACTGGGCTTTCGGCCCTCCACTGGAGAGCCTCAATCTCTGGATCACTAGGGGTGTATCTACTGGGGAACCCCAATCTCTGAATCACTGGGGGTTCCCTCTACTGGAAAGGCCTATTCTCTGGATCACGGGGGAATGGGGAGGGGGGGGGTCTGTTTTTCCGCTAGAGAGCCCCAATCTCCAGGTCACTGGGGCGGTCCGTCCTCTGAAAAGCCCCAATCTCCAATTCGCTGGGGGGTCCGTCCTCTGGAATTACCCAGTCTCTAGATCACTAGGTGTCCATCCAATGGGGAGTCCAATCTCTTGATCATTGTGGGGTAAGTCCTCTGGAGAGCCCCCAATCTCCAGATCACTGGGGGTCTGTCCTCTGAGGAGCACCCAATCTCTTGATCATTGGGGGTCCATCCACTGGAGAGCCCCAATATCTAGATCACTGAAGGAGGGGGTGGTCCTCAGTGGAGAGCCCCAATCTCTGGATCACTGGGGGTCCATCCTCTGGAGAGCCCAATCTCTGGATCACTGGGGGTCCATCCTCTGGAGAGCCCAATCTCTGGATCACTGGGGGTCCATCCTCTGGAGAGCCCCAATCTCTGGATCACTGGGGGTCCTTCCTCTGGAGAGCCCCAATCTCTGGATCACTGGGGGTCCATCCTCTGGAGAGCCCCAATCTCTGGATCACTGGGGGTCCATCCTCTGGAGAGCCCCAATCTCTGGATCACTGAGGGTCCATCCTCTGGAGAGCCCCAATCTCTGGATCACTGGGGGTCCATCCTCTGGAGAGCCCCAATCTCTGGATCACTGGGGGTCCATCCTCTGGAGAGCCCCAATCTCTGGATCACTGGGGTCCGTCCTCTGGAGAGCCCCAATCTCTGGATCACTGGGGGCCCGTCCTCTGGAGAGCCCCAATCTCTGGATCACTGGGGGTCCGTCCTCTGGAGAGCCCCAATCTCTGGATCACTGGGGGTCCGTTCTCTGGAGAGCCTCAATCTCTGGATCACTGGGGGTCCGTTCTCTGGAGAGCCCCAATCTCTGGATCACTAGGGATCCGTCCTCTGGAGAGCCCCAATCTCTGGATCACTGGGGGTCCATCCTCTGGAGAGCCCCAATCTCTGGATCACTGGGGGACCGTTCTCTGGAGAGCCCCAATATCTGGATCACTGGGGGTCCATCTTCTGGAGAGCCCCAATCTCTGGATCACTGGGGGACCGTTCTCTGGAGAGCCCCAATATCTGGATCACTGGGGGCTCAGTTCTCTGGAGAGCCCCAATCTCTCGATCACTGGGGGTGGGAGGTGGTCTGTCCTCTCTGGAGAGCCCCCTATGTCTGGATCACTGGGGTCCGTCCTGCCAAGAACCCCAATCTCTAGATCACTGTGGGCTCCGTTCTCTGGAGAGCCCTGATCTCTACAGTAGATCACTGGGGTTGGGAGATGATTAGATTTAGTGTAATAACTTTGTTGTTGTTGTTTTCAGACTGATGATAAAATGAATGAGATCATGACCCTCGCTCACACCTTCCTGCAAAACTTCTGCCGGGGAAATCCTCAAAATCAAACACTTCTCCACAAAAACCTGAGCCTGTTCCTGACTCCGGGGGTAAGTGGGGGGCGCCACTATTATTGTAAAATTCACAGATTACCCAGGATATCTTTCTTTAAAAAAAAATAAATAAAAAAAAAAAAATAGCGCCACCCTTGTCCACAGGTCGTGTGTGGTATTACAGCTTGGCTCAATTCTGATTTGCCGTATTGAACATAGAGAGACGTAGAAAATATAAAATATTAAAAAAAATGATTTTAAAAAAAGAAATGTGGAATGGCCCTTTAAGGGGGTTGCAGCAGCTGTTTTAGCACAGGCACTAAAGAGTTAATGTTCCCCTGCGCAGCTCCTGGAGGCCGAGACGATGCGGCACATCTTCATGAACAACTACCACCTGTGCAACGAGATCAGCGAGCGCGTGGTGCAGCACTTCGTGCACAGCGTGGAGACGCACGGCCGCCACGTGGAGTACCTGCGCTTCCTGCAGACCATCGTCAAGGCGGACGGGAAGTACGTGAAGAAATGCCAGGACGTGGTGATGACGGAGGTGAGAGGGCGGATGTTTTGTCATCTTGGGGACCAATCAGATTACTGCGGGGACTTTTAACTGCCGTTTCACCCCTAAGATGCTACGCTTAATGGCAACTGCAGCATCTAAGCAGTTAGACAGATGTTGCCTCAATTGATGTAGTTTTCCGCATCGTTATTAGTGAAGACCCCCGGATCTGGCTTTTACGTAATAAAGGCAGGTGTAATACTAGATGATGTAGATGCCACTGACTGTGGCGTCGGAATGGGTTAATGTTAAAACAATTAGATCGGCAGGGGTCCTAACCAATCAAATTTAGTTGTCCCCCCTTTTTTTCTTGCTTCAAAATTGCAACCAGAAAGAGTTGTGCGGAACAGCGGGTCCGATCCCATTCCAATCCATGCCGCTATTTGCACTTCCCTGTACCTTGCTGGCGCCATTTACTTATAGTTTGCAATTTTTGGGGTAGCGCCGCCTGCGTCGCAGTGAAATGGTGCTGTGTAGCGTTAATGCTACAAGCTGTAAACGAGCAGCAATGTACAGCTTAATACGTAGCGTTATCGCTGTCAGATGTGGACGAGCGGCGATGCACAATCTACACCATGTTCCAAATTATTATGCAAATGTTCTTTTTCTCTGATTTTCCTAAATGGTCAGTGCAAATGACAGTCAGTGTAATAAAAGTCATCGAATTTTTTGAAGAAAGCTCCCAATGATAACAGTATAATCTTCAAAATTATAAAAACTCTAAATGCCCTGTTCCACATCATTAGGCACAGGAGAGTTTGTAAACATTTGATATGTTTGAAAGAACTGAAAATGCTGATTTGTTGAATTTGCAGCATTAGGAGATCACATTCACTGCAATAAAAAGCTATTTAACTCCAAAACATCCTAACAGGCCAAGTTACATGGTAACATAGGAACCCTTCTTTGATATCACCTTCACAATTCTTGCATCCATTGAACTTGTGAGTTTCTGGAGAGTTTCTGCTTGTATTTCTTTGCATGATGTCAGAATAGCCTCCCAGAGCTGCTGTTTTGATGTGAACTGCCTCCCACCCTCATAGATCTTTTGCTTGATTATACTCCTAAGGTTCTCTATAGGGTTGAGGTCCGGGGAAGATGGTGACCACACCATGAGTTTATCTCCTTTTATGCCCATAGCAGCCAATGACACAGAGGTATTTTTTGTAGCATGAGATGGTGCATTGACATGCATGAAGATGATTTTTGCTCCTGAAGTCACGTTTCTGCTTTTTGTACCATGGAAGAAAGTTCTCAGTCAGAAACTCTATATACATTGCAGAGGTCATTCAGGAACCTTAAAGGGGCCGACCAGCTGTTTCCCAATGATTCTGGCCCAAAACATGACTCCTGCACCTCCTTGCTGACGTCGCAGCCTTGTTGGAACATGGTGGCATCCACCAACCATCCACTACTCTATTCATCTGGACCATCCAGGGTTGCTCGGCACTCATCAGTAAACAAGACTGGTTGAAAATTAGTCTTCATGTAGGTCTGGGCCCACAGCAACTGTTTCTGCTTGTGAGCACTGTTTAGGGGTGGCTGAATAGTAGGTTTATACACCACAGCAAGCCTTTGAAGGATCCTACACCTTGAGGTTGGAGGGACTCCAGAGGCACCAGCAGCTTCACATATCTGTTTGCTGGTTTGTAAGGCCTTTTTAGCAGCTGCTCTCTTAATCCGATGAACTTGCCTGGCAGAAACCTTCCTCATTCTGCCTTTATCTGCACGAACACATCTGTGCTCAGAATCAGCCACAAATCTCTTCACAATACGATGATCACACTTAGATTTTCATGCAATATCAAATGTTTTCATCCCTTGGTCAAGGCATTGCTCTATTTGTTGCTTTTTGGCAGCAGAGACATCCTTTTTCTTTCCCATGTTACTTGAAAACTGTGGCCTGCGTAATATTGTGGAACATCCAGTTTTCCTCTTATTGGGGCTCACCTGCCAAACTGATTATCACAGGTATCTGAGATTGATTTCAATGATCCAAAGAAACCTGAGACACAAGACCAGCAATGGGTTTCATTGAAAAAAAAAAACTCTGACACTTAAAACCAATTTGCATAATAATTTGGAACATGGTGTAAATATGTAGCGTTAGTGCAGTCAGCTGTGAACAGGCGGCAATGTACAACATAAATACGTAGAGTTAGTGCTGTCAGCTGTGAATGGACATAATGCGTAGCCTAAATACAGTGTTATCGCTATCAGCTTTGATCCGGTGGCAAGGCACAACCCAAATACAAAGGATTAGTGCTGTCTGCTGTGAACGGGCAGCAATGTGCAATCGAAATACATAAAGTTAGCGCTATCAACTGTGAATGGGTGGCAGTGCGCAGCCTAAATCCATAGCTTTAGCGCTGTCCGCTTTAAATGGACAGCAGTATGTAACCTAAGTATGAAGCATTAGTGCTGTGAGCTGGTGAATGGATGGCCGTGTGCAACCTCAATATGTAGTGGTAGTGCTGTTAGCTGTGAACTGGCAGCAATGTGCAACCTCAATACATAGTGTTAGTGCTGTCAGCTGTGAACGGGCGGCAATGCACAACCTAAATATGTAGTGTTAGCACTGTCAGCTGTGAACGGGCAGCAATGCACAACCTCAATATGTAGTGTTAGTGCTGTCAGCTGTGAACGGACGGCAGTGCACAACCTAAATATGTGGTGTTAGCACTGTCAGCTGTGAACGGGCATCAACGCGCAACCTCAATATGTAGTTTTAGCGCTGTGAACAGGCGGCAATGTGCAACCTAAATATGTAGTGTTAGCACTGTCAGCTGTGAATGGATGGCCGTGTGCAACCTAAATATATAGCGTTAGCGCTGTGAACAGGTGGCAATGCGCAACCTAAATATGTAGTGTTAGCGCTGTCAGCTGTGAACGGGCAGCAATGCGCAACCTAAATATGTAGCGTTAGCGCTGTCAGCTTGCAATGCACAACCTGAATATGTAGCATTAGATGCTGTCTGCTGTGAACGGGCTGCAATATGCAGACTAAATATGTAGCGCTAGTGTTGTCAGCGGTGAACGGGCGGCAGTGCACAACCTAAATACCTTTAAATGGCATTTCTTTCTGATCTCAGATGCCGCAGCGGAACCTTGGCTGAGCGTTACCTGCCGTCTACACGCCGCCTTTTCCGTTAAGGGGTTAATTGCTGGTGCCGGTGTGCAGACCCCTAAATCCTGGCAGTGATTAGCAGAGGGGGGTGGAGAGTCTCCAGAAAACGATGAGTTCTTTCCCGCCGGCGCGTCCTGGCGGTGACAGCGAATCTTCAGCCATCTTGACATAAAGACTCGCTAGCAATTAAGATGACTGACACCTGACACCCGATACATCACGCACCGGCGCTTAATAGACCGCCATCGCCTCAACCAAAGATTAAAAAAATAGAGACAAAAAGAAACCTCATTGTCTAGGAACGTCTCGACATCGGATGTAGACAAAGAGGCGAGGAGACAAAATCAAGCTAATGAGTCAAGGCGCGAACAAAAAACACCGCCACTTCCAGAAGTTTCCAGCGCGGATGGTAACTTCTTACAGCGGTAACCTTTGTCGGCAGAGATTCCTTCTCTCAACCTTTTCATTCCCGATGAAGGTTTTTTTCCTCTTTTAACTATTAACACGACTCACATTTACATCACAAATTCCCGGCCATTAGCGACGGCACGGCTTTGTCTGCCGCGGCGGAGGAGGAGACGTCCCCGCGTCCTAGGGGGTGCGGGATGGGGGGGGTAAGTTATCACTAAATTGTCTCCGCTTAGTTCATATCAGAAGAAATTGGGCTTAATTGGCATAATTGAGTCATCCCAGGTGATATCCGCTCCTGGGCAAGATGGGTGACCGGCTGTATGGTCTAGGGGAGCGGCGACTGTATACATAGCTGTAAATGGCCGCTGTGGACACTCATAAAATAAGTCTTAATTACCATACTGATCCTCAACAGACTCGATTGGTCCCTGCTAGGCACCGCACCAGACACATGGTCGTCACCATTGTGACCGGTGATTGGCTGCAGGGGTCACATATCTATGCAGGAACTACAGACACATAGTGGTCACCATTGTGGTCAGTGATTGGCTGTAGCAGTCACATGTCTATCCAGGAGCTACAGAAACATAGTGGCCAGTGATGGGCTGCAGCGGTCACATGTCTATCCAGGAACTACAGACACATAGTGACCAGTGATTGGCTGCAGCGGCCACGTGTGTATCCAGGAACTACAAAAACATAGTGGTCAACATTGTGGTCAGTGATTGGCTGCAGCGGTCACATGTCTATCCAGGAACTACAGACACATAGTGGCCAGTGATTGGCTGCAGCAGTCACATGTCTATCCAGGAACTACAGACATACAGTGGTCACCATTGTGGTCAGTGATTGGCTGCAGCTGTCACATGTCTATCCAGGAACTACAGACATATAGTGGCCAGTGATTGGCTGCAGCAGTCACATGTCTATCCAGGAACTACAGAAACATAGTGACCAGTGATTGGCTGCAGCGGTCACATGTCTATCCAGGAACTACAATCACATAGTGACCAGTGATTGGCTGCTGCAGTCACATGTCTATCCAGGAACTACAGAGACATAGTGGTCACCATTGTGGTCAGTGACTGGCTGCAGCGGTCACATGTCTATCCAGGAACTGCAGACACATAGTGACCAGTGATGGGCTGCTGCAGTCACATGTCTATCCAGGAACTACAGAAACATAGTGGTCACCATTTTGGCCAGTGACTGGCTGCAGTGGTCACATGTCTATCCAGGAACTACAATCACATAGTGACCAGTGATGGGCTGCAGCTGCCACATGTCTATCCAGGAACTACAGACACATAGTGACCAGTGATGGGCTGCAGCGGCCACATGTGTATCCAGGAACTACAGACACATAGTGACCAGTGATGGGCTGCAGCGGTCACTTGTCTATCAAGGAACTACAGACACATAGTGGTCACCATTGTGGCCAGTGACTGGCTGCAGCGGTCACATGTTTCTCCAGACAGAATAGCACCTACACACTAGGTGTCTGTAGATCCTGCTTGGCCTGGAAGGACATATGACCGCTGCAGCCAATCATTGGCTATAACAGTGATGAGTGGGTCACAATCACAAACAGTGATTGTCTTCAGCAGTCACGTCTGTCCAGGCCAAGCAGGAACTGCAGACATTCGATATGTACTTCTATATAGTGTAGATGGACAAGTAACCACTGCAGCCAATCACTGGACTGACGTCTCATTGTTACAGCCAGTGATTGGCTGCAGCGGTCACATGTCCTTCCAAGCCAAACAATCTATAGACCCCTGCTGTGTACTTTCTATGCAGTTCGGATAGACATGTGACCGCTGCAGCCAATCACTAATCAGAACACCATTTCCTTCCTGGAGCAAAATAATCATGGGGCTCCTTTGCTCTGGGTGGGAGACGTGCGGAACAAAGGGGTGAGGGTTTGGCCCTTGGTCCTGGAGGGGCCCATCCTTATGTTTGTTAGTTCCCTCTTATGATTTGCCTGTCATTGCAGCTGGGGCACATTCAGGACCCCGTGTGACGCCTGCCCCCCTGACCCGCTATTTCTCTGTGTTGCAGCTGATCAATGGCGGCGAGGATGTGCTGATCTTCTACAACGACCGCGCCTCGTTCCCCATCCTCCTGCAGATGATGTGCTCTGAGCGGGACCGGGCGGACGAGAGCGGGCCCCTGGCCTATCACATCACCCTGGTGGAGCTGCTGGCGGCCTGCACCGAGGGCAAGAACGTCTACACCGAGATCAAGTGCAACTCACTGCTGCCCCTGGACGACATCGTGCGTGTGGTCACACATGACGACTGCATCCCCGAGGTATGAGCTCCCCAGGCATCACCGAGGTGCACCACAGCGCCTCCACAGGGGGAAGGGAGCGTTACATCCTGTATTATACTCCAGAGCTGCACTCACTATTCTGCTGGTGCAGTCACTGTGTACATACATTACATTACTGATCCTGAGTTACCTCCTGTATTATACTCCAGAGCTGCACTCACTATTCTGCTGGTGCAGTCACTGTGTACATACATTACATTACTGATCCTGAGTTACCTCCTGTATTATACTCCAGAGCTGCACTCACTATTCTGCTGGTGCAATCACTGTGTACATACATTACATTACTGATCCTGAGTTACCTCCTGTATTATTCTCCAGAGCTGCACTCACTATTCTGCTGGTGCAGTCACTGTGTACATACATTACATTACTGATCCTGAGTTACCTCCTGTATTATACCCCAGAGCTGCACTCACTATTCTGCTGGTGCAGTCACTGTGTACATACATTACATTACTGATCCTGAGTTACTTCCTGTATTAAACTCCAGAGCTGCACTCACTATTCTGCTGGTGCAGTCACTGTGTACATACATTTCATTACTGATCCTGAGTTACCTCCTGTATTATACTCCAGAGCTGCACTCACTATTCTGCTGGTGCAGTCACTGTGTACATACATTACATTACTGATCCTGAGTTACCTCCTGTATTATACTCCAGAGCTGCACTCACTATTCTGCTGGTGCAGTCACTGTGTACATACATTACATTACTGATCCTGAGTTACCTCCTGTATTATACTCCAGAGCAGCACTCACTATTCTGCTGGTGCAGTCACTGTGTACATACATTACATTACTGATCCTGAGTTTCCTCCTGTATTATACTCCAGAGCTGCACTCACTATTCTGCTGGTGCAGTCACTGCGTACATACATTACATTATTGATCCTGAGTTACCTCCTGTATTATACTCCAGAGCTGCACTCACTATTCTGCTGGTGCAGTCACTGTGTACATACATTACATTACTGATCCTGAGTTACCTCCTGTATTATACTCCAGAGCTGCACTCACTATTCTGCTGGTGCAGTCACTGCGTACATACATTACATTACTGATCCTGAGTTACCTCCTGTATTATACTCCAGAGCTGCACTCACTATTCTGCTGGTGCAGTCACTGTGAGAAAAGGAGGACCGGGTATGACCATGTTAAGGGGCAGACTACTCAGAACACATTGTAAAAGAAAGAGAAAAAATGAGAGTTCTACAGCCCAGGTATCTAGACCACGTATCTGCTGTCCACACCAGTGTATTTTGCAAAAATAGTATTTTATTCAATGCAGTGGATACAGTAAATGAACGTGTACAAGGTAACGAATGACAAGGATACAAGACTAAGAGGGAGACAAATGACAGGTGGGCAAGACAGGCAAGGACTGTGTATAGGGTTCAGAGGGGTAGTAAAGTGACATGTGCTAAGGTGCATAGATCCGGGTAAGGTGCGGTTCAACTAAATAAATGTAGCATTTCCCTGATCTAGACAACATAAAGTGCACAGTAGTAGCTTACCCATAAACCTCGTCAGGGGTCCCTGTCAAATCTGCCCACCGGTCCAGTAGCCCCGACACGTGTTTCGCGTCGGCTGCTTCGGGGGGCTAGTGCACTCACTATTCTGCTGGTGCAGTCACTGTGTACATACATTACATTACTGATCCTGAGTTACCTCCTGTATTATACTCCAGAGCTGCACTCACTATTCTGCTGGTGCAGTCACTGTGTATATACATTACATTACTAATCCTGAGTCACCTCCTGTATTATCCTCCAGAGCTGCACTCACTATTCTGCTGGTGCAGTCACTGTGTACATACATTACATTACTGACCCTGAGTTACCTCCTGTATTATACTCCAGAGCTGCACTCACTATTCTGCTGGTGCAGTCACTGTGTACATACATTACATTACTGATCTGGAGTTACCTCCTGTATTATCCTCCAGAGCTGCACTCACTATTCTGCTGGTGCAGTCACTGTGTACATACATTACATTACTGATCCTGAGTTACCTCCTGTATTATCCTCCAGAGCTGCACTCACTATTCTGCTGGTGCAGTCACTGTGTACATACATTACATTACTGATCCTGAGTTACCTCCTGTATTACACTCCAGAGCTGCACTCACTATTCTGCTGGTGCAGTCACTGTGTACATACATTACATTACTGATCCTGAGTTACCTCCTGTATTATACTCCAGAGCTGCACTCACTATTCTGCTGGAGCAGTCACTGTGTACATACATTACATTACTGATCCTGAGTTACCTCCTGTATTATACTCCAGAGCTGCACTCACTATTCTGCTGGTGCAGTCACTGTGTACATACATTACATTACTGATCCTGAGTTACCTCCTGTATTATACTCCAGAGCTGCACTCACTATTCTGCTGGTGCAGTCACTGTGTACATACATTACATTACTGATCCTGAGTTACCTCCTGTATTATACACCAGAGCTGCACTCACTATTCTGCTGGTGCAGTCACTGTGTACATACATTACATTACTGATCCTGAGTTATACTCCAGAGCTGCACTCACTATTCTGCACTCGTCCTCAGGTGAAGATCGCCTATGTGAACTTTGTGAACCATTGTTATGTGGACACGGAGGTGGAGATGAAGGAGATTTACACCAGTAATCACATCTGGAAGCTGTTTGAGAACTTCCTGGTGGACATGGTGCGGGTGAGGTTTGTTACAGTGTGTCGGCGCAGGGACAGATCTCAGGTGATCTGTACATTTCCATCGTTACAATGTATCAGTGCAGGTGTCGGCCGGCCTCTACAGTCCATACAGCTCTGTCTGGTATCCTGGGACTTGTAGTCCACCAATTTCTTTATTTTCTCACCAGGTTTGCAACACGACCACGGACCGTAAACACGCGGACACGGCTCTGGAGCGGTACGCCACCGAGGCCGTGATGAACATCGTCAGCGGCTTCTTCAACTCCCCGTTCTCTGACAACAGCACGAGCCTGCAGGTGACAGCACTGTAAAGTATGGGGGACAGAGCAGAGGACAATACACTGCAACATAGGAGGGAACATGGACAGCAGCACTGTAAAGTATGGGGGACAGAGCAGAGGACAATACACTGCAACATAGGAGGGAACATGGACAGCAGCACTGTAAAGTATGGGGGACAGAGCAGAGGACAATACACTGCAACAAGGGAGGGAACATGAACAGCAGCACTGTAAAGTATGGGGGACAGAGCAGAGGACAATACACTGCAACAAGGGAGGGAACATGGACAGCAGCACTGTAAAGTATGGGGGACAGAGCAGAGGACAATACACTGCAACAAGGGAGGGAACATGGACAGCAGCACTGTAAAGTATGGGGGACAGAGCAGAGGACAATACACTGCAACAAGGGAGGGAACATGTACAGCAGCACTGTAAAGTATGGGGGACAGAGCAGAGGACAATACACTGCAACAAGGAGGGAACATGGATAGCAGCACTGTAAAGTATGGGGGACAGAGCAGAGGACAATACACTGCAACAAGGGAGGGAACATGGACAGCAGCACTGTAAAGTATGGGGGACAGAGCAGAGGATAATACACTGCAACAAGGGAGGGAACATGGACAGCAGCACTGTAAAGTATGGGGGACAGATAGGAAGGGTCAGACTTCAAAGCACAAAGCAGCTGAGATTACAATAGAGCAGAGCTGCAGGGTAAAGCATAGAGGATGGACAGGAGCATGGAGGATTATGATATGACAGGGTGAAACCTGCACTGCTGAGGGGTTAATCCGACCCCCATAACAGGGGCTGAGAATCTGCACTGCCGAGGATTAGATACAAAGCTCAGCAGACAGGATCACACAGGTTAGGATTAGATACACAGCTCAGCAGACAGTATCACACAGGATAGGATTAGATACAAAGCTCAGCAGACAGGATCACACAGGTTAGGATTAGATACACAGCTCAGCAGACAGTATCACACAGGAGAGGATTAGATACACAGCTCAGCTGACAGTATCACACAGGAGAGGATTAGATACACAGCTCAGCAGACAGTATCACACAGGAGAGGATTAGATACACAGCTCAGCAGACAGTATCACACAGGAGAGGATTAGATACACAGCTCAGCAGACAGTATCACACAGGATAGGATTAGATACACAGCTCAGCAGACAGTATCACACAGGAGAGGATTAGATACACAGCTCAGCAGACAGTATCACACAGGATAGGATTAGATACACAGCTCAGCAGACAGTATCACACTGGAGAGGATTAGATACACAGCTCAGCAGACAGTATCACACAGGATAGGATTAGATACACAGCTCAGCAGACAGTATCACACTGGAGAGGATTAGATACACAGCTCAGCAGACAGTATCACACTGGATAGGATTAGATACACAGCTCAGCAGACAGTATCACACTGGAGAGGATTAGATACACAGCTCAGCAGACAGTATCACACTGGAGAGGATTAGATACACAGCTCAGCAGACAGTATCACACTGGAGAGGATTAGATACACAGCTCAGCAGACAGTATCACACAGGGTAGGATTAGATCCACAGCTCAGCAGACAGTATCACACAGGAGAGGATTAGATACACAGCTCAGCAGACAGTATCACACAGTATAGGATTAGATACACAGCTCAGCAGACAGTATCACACTGGAGAGGATTAGATACACAGCTCAGCAGACAGTATCACACAGTATAGGATTAGATACACAGCTCAGCAGAAAGTATCACACAGGATAGGATTAGATACACAGCTCAGCAGATAGTATCACACAGGATAGGATTAGATACACAGCTCAGCAGACAATATCACACAGGAGAGGATTAGATACACAGCTCAGCAGACAGTATCACACAGGATAGGATTAGATACACAGCTCAGCAGACAGTATCACACAGGAGAGGATTAGATACACAGCTCAGCAGACAGTATCACACAGGATAGGATTAGATACACAGCTCAGCAGACAGTATCACACTGGAGAGGATTAGATACACAGCTCAGCAGACAGTATCACACTGGAGAGGATTAGATACACAGCTCAGCAGACAGTATCACACAGTATAGGATTAGATACACAGCTCAGCAGACAGTATCACACTGGAGAGGATTAGATACACAGCTCAGCAGACAGTATCACACTGGAGAGGATTAGATACACAGCTCAGCAGACAGTATCACACTGGAGAGGATTAGATACACAGCTCAGCAGACAGTATCACACAGGGGAGGATTAGATACACAGCTCAGCAGACAGTATCACACTGGAGAGGATTAGATACACAGCTCAGCAGACAGTATCACACAGGATAGGATTAGATACACAGCTCAGCAGACAGTATCACACAGTATAGGATTAGATACACAGCTCAGCAGAAAGTATCACACAGGATAGGATTAGATACACAGCTCAGCAGATAGTATCACACAGGATAGGATTAGATACACAGCTCAGCAGACAATATCACACATTAGAGGATTAGATATACAGCTCAGCAGACAGTATCACACAGGATAGGATTAGATACACAGCTCAGCAGACAGTATCACACAGGAGAGGATTAGATACACAGCTCAGCAGACAGTATCACACAGGATAGGATTAGATACACAGCTCAGCAGACAGGATCACACAGGGGAGGATTAGATACACAGCTCAGCAGACAGGATCACACAGGATAGGATTAGATACACAGCTCAGCAGACAGTATCACACAGGAGAGGATTAGATACACGGCCGAGATTAGATACTCTGTATGCCGCTATCACCTCCGTTCCTCTCTCCAGACTCACCAGCCGGTCTTCATCCAGCTCTTACAATCGGCCTTCAGGATCTATAACTGCACGTGGCCGAACCCAGCGCAGAAATCATCCGTGGAATCCTGTATAAAGACACTGGCCGAAGTGGGTGAGTGCGATGGCCTGCGATCCCTCCTCCAGTCTGCCGCCTGATCCACCGGGGGGCGCCGTCCCCTCCTCCAGTCTGCAGCCTGATCCACCGGGGGGCGCCGTCCCCTCCTCCAGTCTGCAGCCTGATCCACCGGGGGGCGCCGTCCCCTCCTCCAGTCTGCAGCCTGATCCACCGGGGGGCGCCGTCCCCTCCTCCAGTCTGCAGCCTGATCCACCGGGGGGCGCCGTCCCCTCCTCCAGTCTGCAGCCTGATCCCCCGGGGGACTATCCCCTCCTCTACCCTGGTCCACATATCCGTTCAGACAATATGTCCCCATATTTCTCATTTAATGTTTTTTATTGTCCTCCCCAATATAAAGCCAAGAACCGTGGCATCGCCATCCCGGTGGATCTTGACAGTCAGGTGAATACACTTTTCTTAAAGAGCCATTCCACTATGGTGCAGCGGGCAGCCATGGGCTGGAGGATGACAGCTCGCACTGGGCCTCGATTCAAGGACGTCCTGGGGAGCCCCGGCTGGGACTACAGGAACATCATCGAGAAGCTGCAGGTAAGAAGCGGCCAATCACAAGACAGGAAATATCTGATTACAGATTAGTCTGGATTATTAGATTACTGTTCAGTTGTATAAATGTATCATCCATCATTAACACACCATGTACAATTTACTGTAAACCACGAACATTCCATTTCACAGCACGTCATAAAGAGAGATGGTTTTCTACATCAGTTTGGTCTGCTGTGCTGACATCTGGTGGTGAATGTGTGAACTGCGTCTTTATGATTTATATTAATAGTTTGCCGTTTAATGTATGCAGCTCCTCTGCGGAGCTATGTGACAGGATCACAGATTATTACCTCCACCGCTCCAGCTCCCTCATTGACACTTGACTACAGGATCGGATCTTACTACACCCAGTAGACCCAAGTCTGCATACACAAAATGGGAAAATACTATATATCACTTTTTCTCACCTACATCTACTATATAGAGCGTCTACAAAAATCGCCCTCTCTGGGGGACTCCATATCCCATGACACCCCTGTTGGTTTCAATGGACGGAGTGTAATACCTAGTTTGTCCTGTGGTGGCGCTGCAGGCATAATGATCACTTATGGCCAGGTTCCTCCAGTTATCACCGATCATCAGATCTAGTGTCAGATCCTTATTACGTGTCCTTGGTTCTCAGGACGTGGTGGCCGCTCTGGAGCAGCAGTTCAGCTCTATGGTTTTGGCGGAGTTCTCGGTCCTCGTGGACGTTCTGCACAGTCCCGATCTCCTGTTTCCTGATGGGACCGATGCTCGGATCCGCTGCGGAGCCTTCATGTCCAAGTAAGTGGAGCGGAGGTGTCGCCTAGAAATCAGATTAGCGCCCCCTTGTGCCCAAAATATCAGTAACAATGAAAAGGCTGTCACCCTCCGATGTGGTGGGATTGTGTGCAGACACATGGTCAGAAGAGTCTTCTCATTAGTAGAGGGTGGGGTCAGAAGAGTCATCTGCTCATGAGAGGGTGGGGTCAGAAGAGTCATCTCGGAGGACGGGGTCAGAAACGTCTTCTCATTAGAAGGCGTGGTTGTAAGAGTCTTCTCCTTATTAGAGGCAGGATCAGAAGAATCATCTCATTAGAGGGTGGGGTCAGCAGAGTCATTTTCTCATTATAGGGTGTGGTTAGAAGAGTCTCCTTATTAGAGGGAGGGGTCAGAAGAGTCTTCTCATTATAAGGTGGGGTCATCAGTCATCTTGTTAGAGGGTGGGGTCAGTAGAGCCCTCTCCTCATTAGAGGGTGGGGTCAGTAGAGCCCTCTCCTCATTAGAGGGTGGGGTCAGTAGAGCCCTCTCCTCATTAGAGGGTGGGGTCAGTAGAGCCCTCTCCTCATTAGAGGGTGGGGTCAGTAGAGCCCTCTCCTCATTAGAGGGTGGGGTCAGTAGCGCCCTCTCCTCATTAGAGGGTGGGGTCAGTAGCGCCCTCTCCTCATTAGAGGGTGGGGTCAGTAGAGCCCTCTCCTCATTAGAGGGTGGGGTCAGTAGAGCCCTCTCCTCATTAGAGGGTGGGGTCAGTAGCTCCCTCTCCTCATTAGAGGGTGGGGTCAGTAGCGCCCTCTCCTCATTAGAGGGTGGGGTCAGTAGCACCCTCTCCTCATTAGAGGGTGGGGTCAGTAGAGCCCTCTCCTCATTAGAGGGTGGGGTCAGTAGAGCCCTCTCCTCATTAGAGGGTGGGGTCAGTAGAGCCCTCTCCTCATTAGAGGGTGGGGTCAGTAGCGCCCTCTCCTCATTAGAGGGTGGGGTCAGTAGAGCCCTCTCCTCATTAGAGGGTGGGGTCAGTAGAGCCCTCTCCTCATTAGAGGGTGGGGTCAGTAGAGCCCTCTCCTCATTAGAGGGTGGGGTCAGTAGCGCCCTCTCCTCATTAGAGGGTGGGGTCAGTAGCGCCCTCTCCTCATTAGAGGGTGGGGTCAGTAGAGCCCTCTCCTCATTAGAGGGTGGGGTCAGTAGAGCCCTCTCCTCATTAGAGGGTGGGGTCAGTAGAGCCCTCTCCTCATTAGAGGGTGGGGTCAGTAGAGCCCTCTCCTCATTAGAGGGTGGGGTCAGTAGCGACCTCTCCTCATTAGAGGGTGGGGTCAGTAGAGCCCTCTCCTCATTAGAGGGTGGGGTCAGTAGAGCCCTCTCCTCATTAGAGGGTGGAGTCAGCAGAGTTTTCTCATTAGAGGGTGGGGTCAGTAGAGTCTTCTCATTAAAGTTTGGGGTCAGTAGAGCCCTCTCCTCATTAGAGGGTGGGGTCAGTAGAGCCCTCTCCTCATTAGAGGGTGGGGTCAGTAGAGCCCTCTCCTCATTAGAGGGTGGGGTCAGTAGAGCCCTCTCCTCATTAGAGGGTGGGGTCAGTAGAGCCCTCTCCTCATTAGAGGGTGGGGTCAGTAGAGCCCTCTCCTCATTAGAGGGTGGGGTCAGTAGAGCCCTCTCCTCATTAGAGGGTGGGGTCAGTAGAGCCCTCTCCTCATTAGAGGGTGGGGTCAGTAGAGCCCTCTCCTCATTAGAGGGTGGGGTCAGTAGAGCCCTCTCCTCATTAGAGGGTGGGGTCAGTAGAGCCCTCTCCTCATTAGAGGGTGGGGTCAGTAGAGCCCTCTCCTCATTAGAGGGTGGGGTCAGTAGAGCCCTCTCCTCATTAGAGGGTGGGGTCAGTAGAGCCCTCTCCTCATTAGAGGGTGGGGTCAGTAGAGCCCTCTCCTCATTAGAGGGTGGGGTCAGTAGAGCCCACTCCTCATTAGAGGGTGGGGTCAGTAGAGCCCCTCCTCATTAGAGGGTGGGGTCAGTAGAGCCCTCTCATTAGAGGGTGGGGTCAGTAGAGCCTCTCTCATTAGAGGGTGGGGTCAGTAGAGCCGGGGGGGCACCTCTCCTCATTAGAGGGTGGGGTCAGTAGAGCCCTCTCCTCATTAGAGGGTGGGGTCAGTAGAGCCCTCTCCTCATTAGAGGGTGGGGTCAGTAGAGCCCTCTCCTCATTAGAGGGTGGGGTCAGTAGAGCCCTCTCCTCATTAGAGGGTGGGGTCAGTAGAGCCCTCTCCTCATTAGAGGGTGGGGTCAGTAGAGCCCTCTCCTCATTAGAGGGCGGGGTCAGTAGAGCCCTCTCCTCATTAGAGGGCGGGGTCAGTAGAGCCCTCTCCTCATTAGAGGGCGGGGTCAGTAGAGCCCTCTCCTCATTAGAGGGCGGGGTCAGTAGAGCCCTCTCCTCATTAGAGGGCGGGGTCAGTAGAGCCCTCTCCTCATTAGAGGGCGGGGTCAGTAGAGCCCTCTCCTCATTAGAGGGCGGGGTCAGTAGAGCCCTCTCCTCATTAGAGGGCGGGGTCAGTAGAGCCCTCTCCTCATTAGAGGGCGGGGTCAGTAGAGCCCTCTCCTCATTAGAGGGCGGGGTCAGTAGAGCCCTCTCCTCATTAGAGGGCGGGGTCAGTAGAGCCCTCTCCTCATTAGAGGGCGGGGTCAGTAGAGCCCTCTCCTCATTAGAGGGCGGGGTCAGTAGAGCCCTCTCCTCATTAGAGGGCGGGGTCAGTAGAGCCCTCTCCTCATTAGAGGGCGGGGTCAGTAGAGCCCTCTCCTCATTAGAGGGCGGGGTCAGTAGAGCCCTCTCCTCATTAGAGGGCGGGGTCAGTAGAGCCCTCTCCTCATTAGAGGGCGGGGTCAGTAGAGTCATCTCACTAAAGTGCAAAGCCATCTTTTTAGAGGTCTGGGTCAGCAGGGTTAGTAGAGTTATCTCATTTAGAGGGTGAAATCAGCGGGGTTGTCTCCTCATTAGAGGAAGATGTCCGTAAGAGTCATTTTATTAACATGGGTGGAGTCAGTGGAATCCTCTCCTTTTTAGAGGGCAGGTTTAGCCGGTTATTTCTATCTATTAGAGGACAGGGTCAGCAGAGTCATCTGATCATCCTTGCAGTACAGCTATTTTGATGTCTCGTACTGCTCTCTGCGTGCTGCCCCTTGGACCCCTGTAAGTTTCTCCCCTTTATGAGGTTTCGGTGCTCTATAATCCCCCTGTGACACAATCCTCATTCTGCAATCTAATAAAACCGTCACATAAGTCAGATAGTGCCGCCCCCGGTCACTGGGGAGACTCTGTATATATATGTATATATATCGCCCTCAGCCATGGAGACGCCGCTAACAATCCCGAATTCACAGGTTGATCAATCACACAAAGAAACTGATGGAGAAAGAGGAGAAACTTTGTATCAAGATCCTGCAGACACTGCGAGAGATGCTGGACAAGAAGGAAGGGTGCACCGAGCAGGTGAGAGGGGGGGACGGGTGCACCGAGCAGGTGAGAGGGGGGGACGGGTGCACCGAGCAGGTTAAAAGGGGGGGACGGGTGCACCGAGCAGGTTAGAGGGAGGACGGGTGCACCGAGCAGGTGAGAGGGGCGGACGGGTGCACCGAGCAGGTGACAGGGGGGACGGGTGCACCGAGCAGGTGACAGGGGGGACGGGTGCACCGAGCAGGTGACAGGGGGGACGGGTGCACCGAGCAGGTGACAGGGGGGACGGGTGCACCGAGCAGGTGAGAGGGGGGACGGGTGCACCGAGCAGGTGAGATGGGGGACGGGTGCACCGAGCAGGTGAGAGGGGGACGGGTGCACCGAGCAGGTGAGAGGGGGGGACGGGTGCACCGAGCAGGTGAGGGGGGGGACGGGTGCACCGAGCAGGTGAGGGGGGGACGGGTGCACCGAGCAGGTGAAGGGGGGACGGGTGCACCGAGCAGGTGACAGGGGGGACGGGTGCACCGAGCAGGTGACGGGGGGACGGGTGCACCGAGCAGGTGGAGGGGGGACGGGTGCACCGAGCAGGTGAGAGGGGGGACGGGTGCACCGAGCAGGTGAGAGGGGGGACGGGTGCACCGAGCAGGTGAGAGGGGGGACGGGTGCACCGAGCAGGTGAGAGGGGGACGGGTGCACGAGCAGGTGAGAGGGGGGGACGGGTGCACCGAGCAGGTGAGAGGGGGGGAGCGGGTGCACCGAGCAGGTGAGAGGGGGGGACGGGTGCACCGAGCAGGTGAGAGGGGGGACGGGTGCACCGAGCAGGTGAGAGGGAGGACGGGTGCACCGAGCAGGTGAGAGGGGGGACGGGTGCACCGAGCAGGTGAGAGGGGGGACGGGTGCACCGAGCAGGTGAGAGGGGGGACGGGTGCACCGAGCAGGTGAGAGGGGGGACGGGTACACCGAGCAGGTGAGAGGGGGGACGGGTGCACCGAGCAGGTGAGAGGGGGGACGGGTGCACCGAGCAGGTGAGAGGGGGGACGGGTGCACTGAGCAGGTGAGAGGGGGAGACGGGTGCACTGAACAGGTGAGAGGGGTGCACCGAGCAGGTGAGAGGGGGGATGGATGCACCGAGCAGGTGAGAGGGGGGACGGGTGCACCGAGCAGGTGAGAGGGGGGGGGAACGGGTGCACCTAGCAGATGAGAGGGGGCACGGGTGCACCGAGTAGGTGAGAGGGGTGGACGGGTGCACCGAGCAGGTGAGAGGGGAGGACGGGTGCACCGAGCAGGTGAGAGGGGGGGACAGGTGCACCAAGCAGGTGAGAGGGAGGGACGGGTGACCGAGCAGGTGAGAGGGAGGGACGGGTGACCGAGCAGGTGAGAGGGAGGGACGGGTGACCGAGCAGGTGAGAGGGGGGACGGGTGCACCGAGCAGGTGAGAGGGGCAGACGGGTGCACCGAGCAGGTGAGCGGGGGGATGGGTGCACCGAGCAGGTGAGAGGGGGAATGGATGCACCGAGCAGGTGAGAGGGAGGGACGGGTGCACCGAGCAGGTGAGAGGGGGGGACGGGTGCACCGAGCAGGTGAGAGGGGGGGACGGGTGCACCGAGCAGGTGAGAGGAAGAGGGAGATCTTCCCTGTGGACCTCACTGTCCCAAACCTCAGCTCCCTAAATGAGATCCGGGTGGATCCAGAAGTGTCCAATGATTTAGAGCCATTGCCAGGCAGTGTTGTCTTAGGGCCGTGTGTCCAGGCAGTGTTGTCTTAGGGCCGTGTGTCCAGGCAGTGTTGTCTTAGGGCCGTGTGTCCAGGCAGTGTTGTCTTAGGGCCGTGTGGTCACAGCACTGAACACCATGTCATACTTGCGATCTCGTCTTTGCAGATTTGCCCTTGTGGCTTTTTGCTCTGATATTAATATAATCTGAGTCTGCGGAGACTAAATCCACACAGTAATTGTCCCTAAATGTTCGTTTTCCAGCATTAATCAGGGTGATCTCATGTAATTTATAATTCCGCCACATTAATTCACTTTTTATTATTGCCACGATGTGCTGCATTCACCTTAATCCAATCGGATCCTGGATGTAATGACACGAGTGTCCACTAGTGGCCGCCATCCCATCACTTTCTACCATAGTCCCAGTCTACATTGTGCCGCCATATAGTCACATCAGTTTCTACTGTAATCCCAGACAAATTGGTATCCAGACACCCCTGGGAATGGTGGTGTGTTTGAGCATTGTATGGCAGCAGTGTGCACTATACGCCTGTATTATATGTGCACTGTATGCCTTAAGTACAATCTAGCAGTATTCTCTCCAAATTGTATGAGTGATATATGGCAGTATTATTTATGTATCTATGGTATTAGTTTACTGTCTTTCGAGCACTGTATGGTGATCTTGTTTGAGTACTATAAGGCAGTATTATGTATGTTCTCCATGATACTATATTAAGTACTGCATGGCAGCTTTATTTATGCTGTGATTGACATTCCTTTGATCGCAGCATTATATATGTTTTTCAGCACTGTATGGTGGGTTTTTTGTATAACATATGGCAGTATTATCTACACTCATCTGATAATCTGGCAAACATCAGTGCCAGACTGCAGGAATTCCAGAACATTGAAGCTCCGTGCCGCACAGCGATAGTCTGGTCGATTACATCCTGACAAAAACCCTTCCTTCCTGCCCACTGCTCACCTGTTGCTGCTGAGTCAGGTGCCGCTCCCTTCCCACTCACCCGCTGCTGCGGAGTCAGTTGCTGCTTGCCCGGTGCTGCTGAGTCAGGCGCCGCTCCCTTCCCTCTCACCCAGTGCTGCTGAGTCAGGTGTCGCTTGCCCGGTGCTGCTGAGTCAGATGTTGCTCCCTTCCCACTCACCCAGTGCTGCTGGGTCAGGTGCTGCTCCCTTCCCGCTCACCCGGTGCTGCTGAGTCAGGTGCCGCTTGCCTGATGCTGCTTAATCAGGTGCCACTCCCTTCCTGGTGCTGCTTACTCAGGTGCCACTCCCTTCCCGCTCGCCCTGGGCTGCTGAGTCAGGTGCCACTTTGTTCCCGCTCACTCTGGACTGCTGAATCAGGTGCCCTTCCCTTTCCGCCTGCTGCTCACTTGGTGCTGATCAGTTAGGTGCAACTCCCTTCCCGCTCGCCTGATGCTGCTGAGTCAGGTGCCGCTCCCTTCCCACTCGCCCTGGGCTGCTGAGTCAGGTGCCACTCTCTTCCCACTCGCCCTGGGCTGCTGAGTCAGGTGCCACTCTCTTCCCACTCGCCCTGGGCTGCTGAGTCAGGTGCCACTCTCTTCCCACTCGCCCTGGGCTGCTGAGTCAGGTGCCACTCTCTTCCCGCTCGCCCTGGGCTGCTGAGTCAGGTGCCACTCCCTTCCCACTCGCCCAGTACTGCTGAGTCAGGTGCCACTCTCTTCCCGCTCGCCCTGGGCTGCTGAGTCAGGTGCCACTCCCTTCCCACTCGCCCTGGGCTGCTGAGTCAGGTGCCACTCTCTTCCCGCTCGCCCTGGGCTGCTGAGTCAGGTGCCACTTTGTTCCCGCTCACTCTGGACTGCTGAATCAGGTGCCCTTCCCTTTCCGCCTGCTGCTCACTTGGTGCTGATCAGTTAGGTGCCACTCCCTTCCCGCTCGCCTGATGCTGCTGAGTCAGGTGCCGCTCCCTTCCCACTCGCCCTGGGCTGCTGAGTCAGGTGCCACTCTCTTCCCACTCGCCCTGGGCTGCTGAGTCAGGTGCCACTCTCTTCCCACTCGCCCTGGGCTGCTGAGTCAGGTGCCACTCTCTTCCCACTCGCCCTGGGCTGCTGAGTCAGGTGCCACTCTCTTCCCACTCGCCCTGGGCTGCTGAGTCAGGTGCCACTCTCTTCCCGCTCGCCCAGTACTGCTGAGTCAGGTGCCATCCCTTCCCACTCGCCCTGGGCTGCTGAGTCAGGTGCCACTCTCTTCCCACTCGCCCTGGGCTGCTGAGTCAGGTGCCACTCTCTTCCCGCTCGCCCTGGGCTGCTGAGTCAGGTGCCACTCCCTTCCCACTCGCCCAGTACTGCTGAGTCAGGTGCCACTCTCTTCCCGCTCGCCCTGGGCTGCTGAGTCAGGTGCCACTCTCTTCCGCTCGCCCTGGGCTGCTGAGTCAGGTGCCACTCTCTTCCCGCTCGCCCTGGGCTGCTGAGTCAGGTGCCACTTTGTTCCCGCTCACTCTGGACTGCTGAATCAGGTGCCCTTCCCTTTCCGCCTGCTCCACTTGGTGCTGATCAGTTAGGTGCCACTCTCTTCCCGCTCGCCCTGGGCTGCTGAGTCAGGTGCCACTCTCTTCCCGCTCGCCCTGGGCTGCTGAGTCAGGTGCCACTCCCTTCCCACTCGCTCAGTACTGCTGAGTCAGGTGCCACTCTCTTCCCGCTCGCCTGGGCTGCTGAGTCAGGTGCCACTCTCTTCCCGCTCGCCCTGGGCTGCTGAGTCAGGTGCCACTTTGTTCCCGCTCACTCTGGACTGCTGAATCAGGTGCCCTTCCCTTTCCGCCTGCTGCTCACTTGGTGCTGATCAGTTAGGTGCCACTCTCTTCCCGCTCGCCCTGGCTGCTGAGTCAGGTGCCACTCCCTTCCCACTCGCCCTGGGCTGCTGAGTCAGGTGCCACTCTCTTCCCGCTCGCCCTGGGCTGCTGAGTCAGGTGCCACTCTCTTCCCGCTCGCCCTGGCTGCTGAGTCAGGTGCCACTCTCTTCCCGCTCGCCCTGGGCTGCTGAGTCAGGTGCCACTCTCTTCCCGCTCGCCCTGGGCTGCTGAGTCAGGTGCCGTTCTTTTCCCACTCGCCCGGTGCTGCTGAGTCAGGTGCCGCTCTC
Organism: Allobates femoralis; assembly: GCA_033576535.1. Lineage (NCBI taxonomy): Eukaryota > Metazoa > Chordata > Amphibia > Anura > Aromobatidae > Allobates > Allobates femoralis. Next base: position 611,552,959 of record JARQOC010000004.1, on the reverse strand, counting down.
TTCCCACTCGCCCGGTGCTGCTGAGTCAGGTGCTGCTCTCTTCCCGCTCGCCCAGTGCTGCTGGTTAGCGCCCGCTTCCTGCTGCCCGTCTCTGTGTCGATCACCCGTCACTGTCACTTCAATACTTTATGAAACTGGAGAAATTTCTGTGGCAAAAGTTTCATAAATGTTCTTCTTTTCCTCCTTCCGCTGATCTCGCAGTTCATCCGCCGTAATTGCAATTTGTTCCCAATTGACGGCTGTAAAGAGCGAAGATTAAGACCGACAGTGGTCGCTGATGAACGCTCCTTAACCCTTCCATGACCATATCTATACATATGCGGAAAACATCTCAAATTAAAGGGAAACTCTACAAAAACGTTTTAGTTATTCCAGCAATATTCTTTAATAGCTCTGCTTTTTTCTCATATACCAAGGTCTGCACACTCGGCTCTTCTATACCTAGGTGCCTGTCTTCATATTCAATTCAGCTCTGCTGTTCTAAGGTCCTTTCTGGACACTCGGCTCTTCTTTTTCAAGGTACTTGCCCGGTCAGCTCTACTCTTCCAAGGTGCTTGTCCACCCTCTCAGCTCTGCTGTTCCAAGGTGCTTGTCCACACATTCTTCTTTTCCTAGCTGCTTTTCTGCAATCTCGGCTCTGCTATTCCAAGGTGCTTGGTCACAGGTTCGGCTCTACTCTTCCAAGGTGTTCGTCCGCACATTTTTCTTTTTCCAGCTGCTTGTCCGCACACTCAGTTCTGCTCTTTCAAGGTGCTTGTCGTCACACTCAACTCTGCTCTTCCAAGGTACTTGTCACCCGCTCTCTTCTCCTCTTCCTTGACTGCCCGCTCGGCTCTGGTCTTCCAAGGTGCTTGTCTGCCCCATCAGCTCTGCTCTTCCAAGATACATGCCCGCCCTCACGGCTCTGCTCTTCCAAGGTACTTGCCTGCCCAGCTCTGCTCCTCCAAAACACTTGTTTGCCCACTCGGCTCTATTCCTCCAAGGCGCTTATTCACCCTCTCAGCTCTGCTATTCAAAGAGGCTTGTCCACCTGCTCGGCTCTGCTGTTCCGAGGTGTTTGTCCACCCGCTCAGCTCTCCTCTTCCAAGGTGCTTGTCCATCTGCTCAGCTCTCCTCTTCCAAGGTGCTTGTCCATCTGCTTGATTCTCCTCTTCTATGGTGCTTGTCTGCACATTCTTCTTTTAGTAGCTGCTTGTACACCTACTTGGCTCTGCTTTTCCAAGGTGCTTGCCTGCATACTCAGCTTCACTGTTCCACGTGCTATCCAATATATCCAGCTCCACTGTCTTTGCTGATTTAACATGCCATCCTACATACCCATTTCTGCTGATCCATGCGCTGTCTGGCTTGTCCATCTCTGCATTACCTCGCCGGGCCGTCTATGCCGTGCTGCTCATCCAGACCTCCAGCTTAGTATCTTCTCCTCACCAGATGAACCACAGCACAATGTAGATGCTCTGAATACTTGAAGGTCTTCAATGAGGCTCTAAAACCAGAGAAAGGGGCGACCAGAGACGAAGAGGCCGCAAGGATTCGGGTCACCCTGTGACTATACAACGGCTTAATAGTTGCCAAAAATGGCTGCTCCGGCCCAGTCCGAGCTAAAAAGGAAGATATGAGAAGCAGAAATGGAGGCTGAAGAAGCTCCGCACACGGAGACCAGACCAATTCGCTCAGATTAATTTAGATTTTTGAACAAAGCGATGATCTAGGAAAGTCCGGGCCGAATATAATGACCTGTCGTTACTCCGCGCCGCCGTCCGTCACCAAGAACCGTCACCCACAGTAATCAATGGTGATTAAAGCTGGAGGAAAACCAAGTGTCCCACGTGTTTCATCCACTTTACAGGAGGTTGTAAAATCTTAACACAAGACCCGATAAAGAAGCCGCCAGCCGGAGTCCTCACCCCAGACACCGCCATGGCCTGAGCCCGATTTATATACATATTCATTTATTGTAATGAAGACTAATGGTGAACCAGGCCGAAGTCAGACCTGATCCTCCGCGACTCCTGACTCTAATTCCTGCACATTTCATTTGTGAGGTCAAAGGACACTGATGAGTAAGATGCCCTCGATATACATGGCCGACAGTCAGGTCATAGGAGCGTTTATCAGCTGCACGGTCTATGGAGTGTTATATCCTCAAATAGAAGAGAATAACCACCTTAATATTGCCCTATGTACAAGAATATAACTACTATAATACTGCCCCTATGTACAAGAATATAACTACTATAATACTGCTCCTCTATACAAGATATAACTACTATAATACTGCCTTTAAATATACATAAATAACTACTATAATACTGCTCTATGTACAAGAATATACTACTATAATACTGCTCCTATACAAGAATATAACTACTATAATACTGCTCCTATGTACAAGAATATAACTACTATAATACTGCCCTATGTACAAGAATATAACTACTATAATACTGCCCTATGTACAAGAATATAACTACTATAATACTGCCCTATGTACAAGAATATAACTACTATAATACTGCCCTATGTACAAGAATATAACTACTATAATACTGCTCCTATGTACAAGAATATAACTACTATAATACTGCTCCTATGTACAAGAATATAACTACTATAATACTGCTCCTATGTACAAGAATATAACTACTATAATACTGCTCCTATGTACAAGAATATAACTACTATAATACTGCTCCTATTACAAGAATATAACTACTATAATACTGCCCTATATACAAGATATAACTACTATAATACTGCCCTATATACAAATGATATAAATAACTACTATAATACTGCTCCATGTACAAGAATATAACTACTATAATACTGCTCCTAATACAAGAATATAACTACTATAATACTGTCCCTATGTACAAGAATATAACTACTATAATACTGCTCCTATGTACAAGAATATAACTACTATAATACTGCCCCTATATACAAGATTATAACTACTATAATACTGCCCTATATACAAGAATATAACTACTATAATACTGCTCCTATGTACAAGAATATAACTACTATAATACTGCTCCTATTACAAGAATATAACTACTATAATACTGTCCCTATGTACAAGAATATAACTACTATAATACTGCTCCTAATACAAGAATATAACTACTATAATACTGCCCTATGTACAAGAATATAACTTTATAATACTGCTCCTATATACAAGAATATAACTACTATAATACTGCTCCTATGTACAAGAATATAACTACTATAATACTGCCCCTATATACAAGAATATAACTACTATAATACTGCCTCTATTACAAGAATATAACTACTATAATAGTGCTCCTATGTACAAGAATATAACTACTATAATACTGCTCCTATATACAAGAATATAACTACTATAATACTGCCCTATGTACAAGAATATAACTACTATAATACTGCCCCTATATACAAGAATATAACTACTATAATAGTGCTCCTATATACAAGAATATAACTACTATAATAGTGCTCCTATTACAAGAATATAACTACTATAATACTGCTCCTATATACAAGAATATAACTACTATAATACTGCTCCTATGTACAAGAATATAACTACTATAATACTGCCCCTATATACAAGAATATAACTACTATAATACTGCTCTATGTACAAGAATATAACTACTATAATACTGCCCTATGTACAAGAATATAACTACTATAATACTGCTCCTATTACAAGAATATAGCTACTATAATACTGCTCCTATATACAAGAATAATACTACTATATACTGCTCCTATGTACAAGAATATAACTACTATAATACTGCCCCTATGTACAAGAATATAACTACTATAATACTGCCCCTATGTACAAGAATATAACTACTATAATACTGCCCTATATACAGAATATAACTACTATAATTACTGCTCCTATGTACAAGAATATAACTACTATAATACTGCCCCTATGTACAAGAATATAACTACTATAATACTGCTCCTATGTACAAGAATATAACTACTATAATACTGCCCCTATGTACAAGAATATAACTACTATAATACTGCCCCTATGTACAAGAATATAACTACTATAATACTGCTCCTATATACAAGAATATAGCTACTATAATACTGCTCCTATATACAAGAATATAACTACTATTAATACTGCTCCTATGTACAAGAATATAACTGTTATAATACTGCTCCTATATACAAGAATATAACTACTATAATATTGCCTCTATATACAAGAATATAACTACTATAATACTGCTCCTATATACAAGAATGTAACTACTATAATACTGCTCCTATATACAAGAATATAACTACTATAATACTGCTCCTATATACAAGAATATAACTACTATAATACTGCCCCTATATACAAGAATATAACTACTATAATACTGCTCCTATATACAAGAATATAACTACTATAATACTGCTCCTATATACAAGAATATAACTACTATAATACTGCTCCTATATACAAGAATATAACTACTATAATACTGCCCCTATATACAAGAATATAACTACTATAATACTGCTCCTATATACAAGAATATAACTACTATAATACTGCTCCTATATATAATATTGGATGTATTTTGATCATCGTTATGTGTTTTTCCTCGTTATTTGCGGTACTTCTTGTGTTTGGTCTCTTTGTTCCTCTGTACGGTTCCTGTCTGCTGTGAAGGTGACACCTGCGGTTCTCCACCTGTTCTGGCTCTGTCACTGTGGGGGGTTTGGTTCGGGCATGCTGAGTTGTGTAGTTCCTCAGCAGCTGTACAGCCGCCTCCTCCCCTGCTTTTCCTTTCTGTTCTCCCGTCTTTCCTCCTTTCTTCCCCGTCCGTCTGGTCTCTATTGTTGCCGGTTGTGCTCCCCGGGCACCACCCCACATTCTGCTCCTCAGTACGTCGCCCGCAGATGGAGCCTTTGGAATTGATTGCAAAAAAACTTTTTTTTTCTCTCTTTTGTCGCTCCATTGAAAAACATGGCGCCGCCGCCGCCATGTGACTGCACATGTGAAGAGGGTGTGCGGGGCCCGGGGTCTGCGGGGAAATGATTGGAGGAGACACAGTCTGCCAAGTGGATGAGACGAGCGAGGGAACGCGGCCCCCGATCAGCCAGCAACAGCATGTGATTATGTAACGCCCGCAGTGTCTGGCAGCGCGCTTCACTGGAGACGCGTCACGTGGATCGCAACGCTCCTGGCCCTGAAATTCAATTAGATTGCTGTGAACGATCGTGACTCCGCATGAGATCCGCTCTCCTGGTCCACGCTCCACAGCAAATGGCTTGATTAGCCGCACACGGATTGATGGATTGTGGCTGAGCGTTGTGTGTACGGCCGGGACGCCGCGCAAAGCTTATGTAACTGTCTGAGCCCAGACACACACTGCTACACAAGTCACGTTTCTCCTCACTCGCAGGATTGTCCGCTCCTGGGAAAGCTGAGTGGCCTCCGATATAGCGGGTATATCCCCACAGGGATCACTCGCCTACCCGGCTGTCCCAGGCTTCTGAAAGGCAAATCTTACAGCACGAGTCTCCAAGCTGTGCTCCAAAAGGAAAACTCCCAACACTGGGCCAATTAATGCTTGTCTCACATTCCCTCTCCCCTCTCTGCCCTTTTGCCTCTTTTTCTTCCCTCACACCTTTCCTTTCTCCCCTATTTCCTTTTCCTGCTCACCTTTTTCCTCTCATATCCTCTCCCATTTACCCTTTTTTCTTTCATCCATCTTCCCTTTCCCCTCTTCCTTCTACCCTTTCTCCCTTCTGCCCTCTTCTCAATCCTTTCATCCCTCTGCCCCTCTTGCCCTTTTCCGCTTTTCCCCTCTTGCCCTTTTCCCCTCTTGCCCTTTTCCCCTCTTGCCCTTTTCCCCTCTTGCCCTTTTCCCCTCTTGCCCTTTTCCCCTCTTGCCCTTTTCCCCTCTTGCCCTTTTCCCCTCTTGCCCTTTTCCCCTCTTGCCCTTTTCCCCTCTTGCCCTCTTCCCCTCTTGCCCTCTTCCCCTCTTGCCCTTTTCCCCTCTCCCCTTTATCCCTTCTACCCTCTTCTCTTTCCTTTCATCTCTCTCCACTTTCTCTTTTCCCTCTTCCCTTTCCTTCTTCCCTTTCTCTTTTCCCCTTCTAGCTGTCCTTCCTTTTCTCCTCTCTTCCCTCTCTCCTGTCCTCTCCTCTTCCCTCTCTCCTGTCCTCTCCTCTTCCCTCTCTCCTGTCCTCTCCTCTTCCCTCTCTCCTGTCCTCTCCTCTTCCCTCTCTCCTGTCCTCTCCTCTTCCCTCTCTCCTGTCCTCTCCTCTTCCCTCTCTCCTGTCCTCTCCTCTTCCCTCTCTCCTGTCCTCTCCTCTTCCCTCTCTCCTGTCCTCTCCTCTTCCCTCTCTCCTGTCCTCTCCTCTTCCCTCTCTCCTGTCCTCTCCTCTTCCCTCTCTCCTGTCCTCTCCTCTTCCCTCTCTCCTGTCCTCTCCTCTTCCCTCTCTCCTGTCCTCTCCTCTTCCCTCTCTCCTGTCCAGTCTTCCATCTCTTCCCTCTCTCCTCTTTTCTCTTCCCTTTCTCCTCTTTTCTCTTCCCTCTCCTCTTTTCTCTTCCCTTTCTCCTCTTTTCTCTTCCCTTTCTCCTCTTTTCTCTTCCACCTCTTTTCTCTTCCACCTCTTTTCTCTTCCACCTCTTTTCTCTTCCACCTCTTTTCTCTTCCACCTCTTTTCTCTTCCCTCTCTCCTGTCCTCTCCTCTTCCCTCTCTCCTGTCCAGTCTTCCCTCTCTCCTGTCCTCTCTTCCCTCTCTCCTGTCCTCTCTTCTCTCTCTCCTGTCCTCTCTTCCTCTCTCTCCTGTCCTCTCTTCCCTCTCTCCTGTCCTCTCTTGCCTCTCTCCTGTCCTCTCTTGTCCTCTCTCCTGTCCTCTCTTGTCCTCTCTCCTGTCCTCTCTTGTCCTCTCTCCTGTCCTCTCTTGTCCTCTCTCCTGTCCTCTCTTGTCCTCTCTCCTGTCCTCTCTTGTCCTCTCTCCTGTCCTCTCTTCCCTCTCTCCTGTCCTCTCTTCCCTCTCTCCTGTCCTCTCTTCCCTCTCTCCTGTCCTCTCTTCCCTCTCTCCTGTCCTCTCTTTCCTCTCTCCTGTCCTCTCTTCCCTCTCTTCCCTCTCTCCTGTCTTCTCTTGTCCTCTCTCCTGTCCTCTCTTGTCCTCCTCTTCCTGTCCCTCTCGTCCTCTCTCCTGTCCTCTCTCCTGTCCTCTCTTGTCCTCTCTCCTGTCCTCTCTTGTCCTCTCTCCTGTCCTCTCTTGTCCTCTCTCCTGTCCTCTCTTGTCCTCTCTCCTGTCCTCTCTTGTCCTCTCTCCTGTCCTCTTGTCCTCTCTTGTCCTCTCTTGTCCTCTCTCCTGTCCTCTCTTCCCTCTCCTCTCTCCTGTCCTCTCTTCCCTCTCTCCTGTCCTCTTTTGTCCTCTCTCCTGTCCTCTTTTGTCCTCTCTCCTGTCCTCTTTTGTCCTCTCTCCTGTCCTCTTTTGTCCTCTCTCCTGTCCTCTTTGTCCTCTCTCCTGTCCTCTCTTGTCCTCTCTCCTGTCCTCTCTTCCCTCTCTCCTGTCCTCTCTTCCCTCTCTCCTGTCCTCTCTTCCCTCTCTCCTGTCCTCTCTTCCCTCTCCTGTCCTCTCTCCTGTCCTCTCTTGTCCTCTCTCCTGTCCTCTCTTGTCCTCTCTTGTCCTCTCTCCTGTCCTCTCTTCCCTCTTCTCTCTCCTGTCCTCTCTTCCCTCTCTCCTGTCCTCTTTTGTCCTGTCTCCTGTCCTCTTTTGTCCTCTCTCCTGTCCTCTCTCCTGTCCCTCTCTTGTCCTCTCTCCTGTCCTCTCTTGTCCGCTCTCCTGTCCTCTCTTCCCTTTCACCTCTTCTCTCTTCCCTCTCTCCTGTCCTATCTTCCCTCTCTTTTTTGTCCCCTTTCCTTTTCTCTTCTTTCTTCCCCTTCCAGTTTTCCCTCTATTTTCTCTCTCTTCTTCAGTCTCCCTTCTACCCTCTTCCTTCTCTCCCTTGTTTCCTCTCAATTCTTAACCCTCCCCTTTCCACCCCTTCCCTCCTCCTTTGCCCTCTTTTTTTCTCCCCACATCTCTGTTCCCTTACCTCTCCCCTTTTCCCTCTCTCCCTTTCTTTCTTCTTCCCTCTCCCCTGTCCTCTCTTGTCCTCTCTCCTTTCCTCTCTTGTCCTCTCTCCTGTCCTCTCTGTCCTCTCTTGTCCTCTCTTGTCCTCTCTCCTGTCCTCTCTTCCCTCTCTCCTGTCCTCTCTTCCCTTCTCCTGTCCTCTCTTCCCTCTCCTCTCTCCTGTCCTCTCTTCCCTCTCTCCTGTCCTCTTTTGTCCTCTCTCCTGTCCTCTCTCCTGTCCTCTCCCCTGTCCTCTCCCCTGTCCTCTCCCCTGTCCTCTCCCCTGTCCTCTCCCCTGTCCTCTCTCCTGTCCTCTCTTCCCTCTCTCCTGTCCTCTCTTGTCCTCTCTCCTGTCCTCTCTTCCCTCTCTCCTGTCCTCTCTTCCCTCTCTTTTTTTGTCCCCTTTCCTTTTCTTCTTTCTTCCCCTTCCAGTTTTCCCTCTACTATTTTCTCTCTCTTCTTCAGTCTCCCTTCTACCCTCTTCCTTCTCTCCCTTGTTCCCTCTCCATTCTTAACCCTCCCCTTTCCACCCCTTCCCTCCTCCTTTGCCCTCTTTTTTTCTCCCCACATCTCTGTTCCCTTACCTCTCCCCTTTTCCCTCTCTCCCTTTCTTTCTTCTTCCCTCTCCCCGGTCCTTTTCCCTTCTTTCTTTTCCCATGTTCCCTCTCTGCCCTTCTTTTCTCTCTCCCCTCTTCTCTCTCTCCTCTCTTTGTTACAATGTGTCGGCTTAGATTAAACATATCAGTTTGGAGTCCACGATCTTTCGCTCACATAGATTTCCCGGACTGGATACAATGTAACAAACGCTCAGCTGTGATCAGGTCTTTATGGTTTTTCTGCTTCTAAGGTCAGTTTCACACTGGCGTTTGTGTGTGGACCCGTGTGTGCGTCTACACATCCGCTCTGCTTCCCTATGTTCAACATGGTGGATGCGTTGTCATGCGGTCACATGTGTTTGCGTTTATGTGTTGGTGAAAAACGCAACTTGTTGCATTTTTTTGTGCGTTCCCTGGTGCATGAGGTGAATGCAATCACCCGGACCCGGACACAGAGTCCAGAGGTGACACTTCGGAGGCCAGATGGCAGCATTAGCAAACACATAGCAAGATCTCTCTCTCTCTCCCCTTTCTCTCTTCCTCTCTCTCTCCCCCCCTGGGAGGGGTAGAAAGACCCTGCATTGTATGGGTGGGGCTGGGGAGATCCTGCAGTGTATGTAGGGGGTGGAGAGACCCTGCAGTGTAAGTTTGGCCCCGGTGTTGGGTGGAGAGACCCTGCAATGTATGTTTGGCCCCGGTGTTGGGTGGAGAGACCCTGCACTGTATGTGTGGCCCCAGTGTTGGGTGGCGAGACCCTGCACTGTATGTGTGGCCCCAGTGTTGGGTGGCGAGACCCTGCACTGTATGTGTGGCCCCAGTGTTGGGTGGCGAGACCCTGCACTGTGTGTTTGGCCCCGGTGTTGGGTGGAGAGACTCTGCACAGTATGTTGGGGCCTGGTATCAGGTGGAGAGACCCTGCACTGTATGTTGTGGCCCCAGTGTTGGGTGGAGAGACCCTGCACTGTATGTGTGGCCCCAGTGTTGGGTGGAGAGACCCTGCACAGTATGTTGGGTCCCAGTGTTGGGTGGCGAGACCCTGCACTGTATGTATTACCCCAGTGTTGGGTGGAGAGACCCTGCACTGTATGTGTTTCCCCAGTGTTGGGTGGCGAGACCCTGCACTGTATGTATTACCCCAGTGTTGGGTGGAGAGACCCTGCACTGTATGTGTGGCCCCAGTGTTGGGTGGAGAGACTCTGCACAGTATGTTGGGGCCTGGTATCAGGTGGAGAGACCCTGCCCTGTATGTGTTTCCCCAGTGTTGGGTGGAGAGACCCTGCACTGTATGTGTTTCCCCAGTGTTGGGTGGCGAGACCCTGCACTGTATGTGTGGCCCCAGTGTTGGGTGGAAATCTCTGCACTGTATGTGTGGCCCCAATGTTGGGTGGAGAAACCCTGCACTATATGTGTGGCCCCAATGTTGGGTGGAGAGACCCTGCACTGTATGTGTGGCCCCAGTGTTGGATGGAGAAACTCTGCACTGTATGTGTAGCCCCAGTGTTGGGTGTTGAGACCCTGCACAGTATGTTGGGGCCCAGTGTTGGGTGGAGAGACCCTGCACTGTATGTTGGGGCCCAGTGTTGGTGGAGAGACCCTGCACTGTATGTTGGGGCCCAGTGTTGGGTGGAGAGACCCTGCACAGTATGTTGGGGCCCAGTGTTGGGTGGCGAGACCCTGCACTGTATGTGTGACCCCAGTGTGGGTGGAGAGACCCTGCACTGTATGTGTGGCCCCAGTGTTGGGTGGAGAGACCCTGCACTGTATGTTTGGCCCCGGTGTTTGGTGGAGAGACTCTGCATAGTATGTTGGGGCCTGGTATCGGGTGGAGAGACCCTGCAGTGTATGGGGAGGGTGGAGAGACCCTGCACTGTATGTTTGGCCCCGGTGTTGGGTGGAGAGACCCTGCACTGTATGTGTGGCCCCAGTGTTGGGTGGAGAGACCCTGCACTGTATGTGTGGCCCCAGTGTTGGGTGGAGAGACCCTGCACTGTATGTTGGGGCCCAGTGTTGGGTGGAGAGACCCTGCACTGTAATTTTGGCCCCGGTGTTTGGTGGAGAGACTCTGCACAGTATGTTGGGGCCTGGTATCGGGTGGAGAGACCCTGCAGTGTATGCGGGGGGTGGGGGGATGCTGAGACCCTGCACTGTATGTGTGGCCCCAGTGTTGGGTGGAGAGACCCTGCACTGTATGTGTGGCCCCAGTGTTGGGTGGAGAGACCCTGCACTGTATGTTGGGGCCCAGTGTTGGGTGGAGAGAGCCTGCACTGTATGTTTGGGCCCGGTGTTTGGTGGAGAGACCCTGCACTATATGGTGGGGCCCGGTGTTGGGTGGAGAGACCCTGCCCTGTATGTGTGACTCCAGATTTGGATGGAGAGACCCTACAGTGTATATCAAGGCCCAGTGTATGTGTGACCCCGGTGTTGGGTGGAGAGACCCTGTAGTGTATATCGGGGCCCAGTGTTATGTCGGGGCGGTGGGGGGATGCTGAGACCCTGCACTGTATGTGTGGCCCCAGTGTTGGGTGGAGAGACCCTGCACTGTATGTGTGGCCCCAGTGTTGGATGGAGAGACCCTGCACTATATGTTGGGGCCCGGTGTTGGATGGAGAGACCCTGCACTGTATGTTGGGGCCCGGTGTTGGATGGAGAGACCCTGCACTGTATGTTGGGGCCCGGTGTTGGATGGAGAGACCCTGCACTATATGTTGGGGCCCGGTGTTGGATGGAGAGACCCTGCACTATATGTTGGGGCCCGGTGTTGGGTGGAGAGACCCTGCACTGTATGTTGGGGCCCGGTGTATGTGTGACCCCAGTGTTGGGTGGAGAGACCCTGCACTATATGGTGGGGCCCGGTGTTGGGTGGAGAGACCCTGCACTATATGGTGGGGCCTGGTGTTGGGTGGAGAGACCCTGCACTATATGGTGGGGCCCGGTGTTGGGTGGAGAGACCCTGCCCTGTATGTGTGACTCCAGATTTGGATGGAGAGACCCTACAGTGTATATCAAGGCCCAGTGTATGTGTGACCCCGGTGTTGGGTGGAGAGACCCTGTAGTGTATATCGGGGCCCAGTGTTATGTCGGGGCCCAGTGTTGGATGGAGAGACCCTGCACTGTATGTTGGGGCCCGATGTTGGATGGAGAGATCCTGCACTATATGTTGGCGCCCGGTGTTGGATGGAGAGACCCTGCACTATATGTTGGGGCCCGATGTTGGATGGAGAGACCCTGCACTATATGTTGGGGCCCGGTGTTGGATGGAGAGACCCTGCACTGTATGTTGGGGCCCGGTGTTTGATGGAGAGACCATGCACTATATGTTGGGGCCCGGTGTTGGATGGAGAGACCCTGCACTATATGTTGGGGCCCGGTGTTGGGTGGAGAGACCCTGCACTGTATGTTGGGGCCCGGTGTATGTGTGACCCCAGTGTTGGATGAAGAGACCCTGCAGTGTATATCGGGCCCAGTGTATGTGTGACCCCAGTGTTGGGTGGAGAGACCCTGCACTATAAGGTGGGGCCCGGTGTTGGGTGGAGAGACCCTGCACTATATGGTGGGGCCCGGTGTTGGGTGGAGAGACCCTGCACTATATGGTGGGGCCCGGTGTTGGGTGGAGAGACCCTGCACTATATGGTGGGGCCCGGTGTTGGGATGAGAGACCCTGCACTATATGGTGGGGCCCGGTGTTGGGTGGAGAGACCCTGCACTATATGGTGGGGCCCGGTGTTGGGTGGAGAGACCCTGCACTATATGGTGGGGCCCGGTGTTGGGTGGAGAGACCCTGCCCTGTATGTGTGACCCCAGATTTGGATGGAGAGACCCTGCACTGTATGTTGGGGCCCGGTGTTGGATGGAGAGACCCTGCACTATATGTTGGGGCCCGGTGTTGGGTGGAGAGACCCTGCACTGTATGTTGGGGCCCGGTGTATGTGTGACCCCAGTGTTGGATGAAGAGACCCTGCAGTGTATATCGGGCCCAGTGTATGTGTGACCCCAGTGTTGGGTGGAGAGACCCTGCACTATAAGGTGGGGCCCGGTGTTGGGTGGAGAGACCCTGCACTATATGGTGGGGCCCGGTGTTGGGAGGAGAGACCCTGCACTATATGGTGGGGCCCGGTGTTGGGTGGAGAGACCCTGCACTATATGGTGGGGCCCGGTGTTGGGTGGAGAGACCCTGCACTATATGGTGGGGCCCGGTGTTGGGTGGAGAGACCCTGCACTATATGGTGGGGCCCGGTGTTGGGTGGAGAGACCCTGCCCTGTATGTGTGACCCCAGATTTGGATGGAGAGACCCTGCACTGTATGGTGGGGCCCGGTGTTGGGTGGAGAGACCCTGCACTGTATGGTGGGGCCCGGTGTTGGGTGGAGAGACCCTACAGTGTATATCAAGGCCCAGTGTATGTGTGACCCCGGTGTTGGGTGGAGAGACCCTGTAGTGTATATCGGGGCCCAGTGTTATGTCGGGTCCCAGTGTTGGGTGGAGAGACCCTGTAGTGTATATCGGGGCCCAGTGTTGGATGGAGAGACCCTGCACTGTATATTGGGGCCCGGTGTCATGTCGGGGCCGGTGTCCTGCAGGCCGGGACATGTTCCTGACTCAGGTTTATTCAGAGTGGCAGGGATGAAAGGCTTCTTTCTTGGAGGACTTGGCAGAGGGTGAGCTGTTCCCAGCAGGAGTCCTGAGTCCACAAGTGACCTGTTCACACGTCTGGTGTCCTGTCTGCAGAGTGACGATCCCCAGAGAACGGACAGGGAGTAAACAGATATATATAAAGAGGAAAATTATCCTGAATCAGCAAGAAACAGCTTCTCTTAAAGGCAAAGTGTGCAACAAATATTAATATTGGTATCTACAAAATCAGATGTTCACAAGGCTTTACTACCTCTCCGCAAACAGGGGGAGCCATAGTCCATGTGGAAGGAAAAAGTATTTGCCCCCTTCCTGATTAGTTATTCTTTTGCACTTAAATGTTTCAGATCAAACAAATGTAAATATTAAACAAAGATAATACAAGATGCAGTTTATAAACAAAAGTCTTTATTATTAAGGGAATAGAAATCCAAACCTACAGGGCCCTGTGTGAAAAAGTGATTCCTCCACTTAAAACACATTTGTGGGAAGCCAAATTCAATTTCCCTAGCCCCACCCACACCTGGTTACTGCCACACCTGTTCTCAATCAAGAAATCACTTAAACAGGACCTGCCTGACAAAGTGAAGTAGACCAAAAGATCCTCCAAAGCTGTCAGTCTGGAAAAGGTTATAAAGCCATTTCTAAAGCTTTGTGACTCCGGGGAACCACGGTGAGAGTCATTATCCACAAGGCAGGCCTGTGGAGTTGGAGTCTGTGTCCATTTTGGGTGGAGTTGTAGTCTGATTCAAGGAAATAGAAGAGTTGGAGTCGGAAGTTTGGCTTACTGACTCCATAGCCCTCAGATTACTCAGTGTTCATGACGCCACCCTAAGAAAGAGCAAAAATGGCTGCATGGTAGAGATCCAAGATAACCACCACT